>CM053588.1:41267585-41305300 GCA_028646515.1 Pseudochirops corinnae | reverse complement strand
CAAAAGAAGAAAGAAATTTTAAGTAGGAAGGGGACTTAGTAGTACCATATCTCATACTATAATACAAAGCAATAATCATACAAAAATAAGTCAAAAATAGAGAAATTGATCACTGGAACAAATAGACATGCAACATACAGAAGCAGATCTAGTAGCACAGAGCTTGATATGTCCACAGACCCCATCTATTGAGATAATGACTTGCTGGTCAACAAAAACTGTTGGGAAGACAGGAAAGTGGCCTTTCAGGAATTATGTTTACATCAATATCTCACATCATATTACCTTGACAAGCTCCAAATGGACATGTAAAAGCTGCATGATACACCAATTAGTGGAACAGGGAAGGAGATACTTTTGATACTATAGATGAGGGTAGGGGAACTCTTGAGCAAACAACAGAGAGAAAGGTTCAGAGGCAATAAAATGGACAAAGAGAGACAAAGACAAGAAGGCCAGCTTTGAAACTAACATGTTGAATTTTTATATACTTCATAAAAAATAAGTTGTATGTAATAGAAATTAGCAGTTGCATATACTATCCTCTATCTGTTTTTTGCTTACAGAAATGTTCATGTCTAAAGAACAAAAACATGAGCAGCTAGGTGGCACAGTGGATAGAGTGTCAGGCCTGGAGTCAGGAAGACTCATCTTCCTGAGCTCAAATCTGGCCTCAGACACTGATTAGCTGTGCAACTGGGGGCAAGTTTTCTGTATCTGAAAAATGAGCTAGAGAAGGAAATAGCAAACAATTCCAGTATTTTTTGTTAAGAAAAACCCCAAATGGGGTCACCAAGAGTTGAACATGACTGACAAACAACTGAACAACAACAAATAACAGAAAAAAATGAAAACATCAATTATGGTACTTAAATATCATAAAACATTACTATAAGAAATTTTGCATATGAGGAATTCGGAAAAGTATGCCAAGATTTACATGAACTGATACAAAATAAAGTAAGCAGAACCAAGAAAACAATGTGTACAATTATTCCAATATAAATACAAAAACCAAAAACCAAAAAAAAAAAAATCAAAACTGAATACTTTGTCACAATGATGCATTATTTACTTTCTTAGAGAACCAGGGAGACAGGGTGACCTGTTGGATAAAGCACTGAAATCTGAGCCAGCGTGATGTAGGTTCAGCTCTCACTTCAGACATTTAATAGCCTTATGACCCTAAACAAGTCACTTAAGCATTCTGAGCATCAGTTTCCTCTTCTGCAAAAATTGAGATGATAACATCTACTTCACAGGGTAACTATGAGAACTAAATAATATATGTTAAGTGCTTTGCAACTCTTAAAGCACTGTATGAGTGCTAGTGATGATGATGATGATAGAGGAGAAGAACATATCAGTCAATCAAGTAAGAAAACTGACCTACGTGATCTCTAAGACATATCACGCTGAATATCCTAGATGTAGTTGTTTTTTTAATGTCAAATGGACAAAATAAATCTCATTTCCTCTGACAATAAGGATCTTCTCATAATCTATTCTGTATTCTAATTATTTGTGTACATGAAGAATCTTCCCTACTGAACTGGAAGTTATCTGAAAGTAGGAACTCCATCTTACTTATTTCTCCCCTGAGACTTCACACTGTACTTTGCTTGTGCCTCTCGTATGAACACATGTTCTGTGTCCTCCACTCCTCCACCAAACCAAATAGAAGTCTATCTTTAATGTAGCAGATAAATCTTAGAGAATTGTTGAGACTCTAAGAGTTTGTAGCTATTCAGGGTCACACAACCTTTAAGAGTCAGAAAGAGAATTTTGAACCCAAATTTTCCTGATTTAAAAAAAAGATTTAAAACCCATAATTCTAAACCATCCTTAAGTTGTAGATGAGAACACAGTCCCAGAGTGGTTAAGTTTGACTATTAGTCATAGAATGAGTTAACAACATAGCCACAGAGTCCAAGTCTTAATTTGTATTTCACTAATCAGCAGTGATTTAGAGCATTTTTTCATATGACTATAGATAGCTTTGATCTCTTTTTCTGAAAATTACCTCTTCATATCCTTTGACTATTTATCAATTGGTGAATGACTTATATTTTTATAAATTTGACTCTATTTTCTATATATTTGAGAAGTAAGGCTTTTATCAGAGGAACTAGCTATGAAAAAAATTTCCCCCAGTTTTCTGCTTTCCTTCCAATCTTGGTTGCATTGGTTTTGTTTGCACAAAGCCTTTTTAATGTGTTATAATTAGAATGATTCATTTTATATCCCATAATGCTCTCTATCTCTTGTTTGGTCAAAAAATCTTCCCTTTTCCATAGGTCTGACAAGTAAAATATTCTATGCTCCTCTAATTTGTTTATGATGTCACCTTTTATGTCTAAATCATGTACCCATTTTGACCATATCTTGGTACATGGCATGAAATGCTGCTGACTTCAAGTCTTACATGTAAAAAGTTCCAGCATAAGGACCAGGATTCAAATTCTGCCTCTGATATTTACTTTCTGTGTAACCTCGAACAAATGACTAAACATACCCAGATCTCAGTTTCCCATATTAAGATGAGGGGGCTGGACTCAATGGTTTTTGATCTTTCCCATCTCTACATTTAGGACCTTATAATATTTTTGTTATGGTAGATTTCTTCTTGCATCTGAGCTTATTACACAGAACCTCTCTGGCTGAGCATCATTTTCTGGGGAAACGTGAAGCCTCTCTCTGGCCTTCTCCGATGGCGGAGGCACTGCTCATTCCTCCCTTCCTTCCTGAATCTCTCCACATTCCTCCATACTGCCGTGTAGCTAACTGGTCTCATTCATACATCAAGATGAGAGAACTCGCCCTGAGCGCCAAAGTAAAGACTGTCCAGCTTGCAGATTTTAAATGTTTAGTTTGTTCTTTTGATGTTCAAGAAGAAAAATGGTCTCTGCAGAGCGATGTCAGCAGCTTTGGAGAGGGAATTTCCCTCAAAAGCAATCCTACACATTTCCATTATTGCATCCTTGACATTTGGCTCCTTCCCAGAATAGTGGACATGTAAACCCAGCATGGGGTAGGGGAGGTATCAATCAACAATCAACAAATCAACAAGTATTTATTAAGCCCCCCCCCCCCCATGCCAAACCCTGTGATGGATGCTAGAAAAAGAAGTACAAGGAAAAAATTCCTATTTACATTACATAGATATGTATAAATAGCATGAATATAAAATTGAAGAAGACAAAATTGTTCAATACAAGATAGTCTAAAGGGCAGTTGTTAGCAGTAGGGGAGATCAGGAAAGGCTTCATGTAAAATATGATTCTCAAGATGACTCTTAAAAGAAAAGAGGCACTCTCTTTAAGTATCTACAATGTGCCAGGCATGGTGTCAGGTGCTCAGTGCTTTGTGGTGTGAACCAACTGGCTAGGTGGCAGGGAAGGGAGTCTGACGTGAGCAGGGGAGGGTCCCCTCATCTTGACATCCCTTTATCTCTTCAGCCGGGATGGGAAGTCTCATTGCAAGAGCATTCCTATTTTTTCATTCTTCTGGCTCTAAGGTACAGCCATACCTGATGGAATGGCTTCTGCTAGAAGAAGACAGCTCATTTCTCTGCAAGAGAGGTTCTGGGCCAAGAAGATGAGGAAAGAAAGCATCAGGGAAGGTAATGCCATTTTCACACACACACACACACACACACACACACACACACAAAGTCTTCTTACAGAGACCAAATGATGGATGAACATTTGTTCATAAAAAGGATTCTTTTTTCAGGTAAGAGTTGAACCATGTAGCCACTGAGATCACTTCTAAGCATGAAGCTCTGTTCTGTGATCATGCAGTTGGCTGGTCTCCTTATCAGAGAGGTAGCATGGCATAGAGGACCTGCTTGACTTGAATTTAGGAGGTCCTGGTTTCAAATTCTGCCTCAGACATTAGTGTGACCCTGGGAAAGTCATTTAATTTCTATGGGTCTCAGTTTCTTCACCTTCAAAATGAGAGGAGGGAAGGGATTGGACTCAATGGCCTCTAAGTTCCCCTCCAACTCTAAATCTATTATCTTATGTTCCTTCCCTCCAACACATCTCCCTGATTCCCTACCTCTGCATCTTTGTTAATGATGTGCTCCATACATGAACTCTCTTCCTGTATGCCTATCTGAATCTTGCTGAGGTCAGTTCTCCTAACCTCTGTGACACTTTCCTTAATCATTGCAACCTGCACTAAGCTCTTTGTTAGAAACCCAAAAGACATGATGCCATGGACTCAGCCTTATTAGATAACTTCATCACCAAAAATGGCCTATATAATGATATAGAAAAGAAGGAAGGAAGGAAGGAAGGAAGGAAGGAAGGAAGGAAGGAAGGGAGGGAGGGAGGGAGGAAGGAAGGGAGGAAAGGAGGGAAGAAAGGAGGAAGGAAGGGAGGGAGGAAGAGAGGAAGGAAGGAAGAGGGGGGGAGGAAGAAAGAGAGAGAGGGAGGAGAGAGAGAGAGATAGAGAGAGAGAGAAAGGGAGAGAGAAGAGAGAAGAGAAAAAAAGGAAAAGGGAGGAAAAGAGGGAAAGAGAGGGAAGGAGGAAAGAAAGCAAAGAATTTAAGTGGCTACTATGTGCCAGGCATTGTCCTATGTGCTTTACAAATATTATCTTATTTAATCCTCACAATTATGAGGGGAAGTTAAGTTCTATTATTATCCCCATTTCATAACTGAAGAAACTGAGGAAGACAGGGGTTCAGTGACTTGCACGGGGATACACAGTTAGTGTCTGAAGCTGGATTTAGCGGATAGAGTGGGGAAAGGGGTGTTATTCCCAATAAAAGGCTTTTTTCTACTCAATATAGTCTAGGGACTATTGTTCCTTTTGCCAGGACAGAAAGCAATAATTCTGAACCTAAGAAGCCTAGAACCACTGAAAATCTGAATTATAGAACCTTAGTATTTGAAAGAACCCTAATAAATTTGATTCATACCAAAAAATAACCATCCAGACTTTGCCTAAATGGCTCCAATGAGGGGACATCTACCACCTCTTAAGATAGCCCAATATATTTGGAAATAGCTCTAACTGCTAGGAAGGTTTTCCTGACATTGAGCTAAAATTTGCCTCCTTAGAACTTCTACACGTTGTTCCTAGTTCTTCCCTCTGGCATTACCTTCCAAGAGCTAGTCTTTCTTCCACAAGACAGCTTTTGAAATACATAAAGAATCATTTCACTTCTAAGTCTTCTCTTCTTTAGGCTAAATATTCCCAGTTCCTTCAACCTAGATTCATATGGTATGAACTCAAAACAACTCCTGGTTACCCTCCTCTGGAATCTCTTCAGTTTACCAATGTCCTTCCTAAAACTGGTCTTCAAAACTAAATGTGAAACTCTAAATGTAGTCTGACCAGGACAAAGCACAGGGGGATTGTCAGCTCCCTCGTCCTGGATACTTTACCTCTCCTAATGCAACCTTATATTGCATACCTTTCTAGGTTGCCATACTATACTGTTTAGTTCACCAACACCACCAAGCCCTTTTACAAAAACTGCTGTCTAGTCAGGCATCCCCTATCTCGTACTCTTCAAATTGATTTTTGAACCCAAGTGTACGACTTTACATTTATCTCTATTAAATTTCATTTAATTAGATTCCACCCAATGTTCTAACCTGTCAAGATCTTTCAGAATCCTGATTCCAGCACAGCTATTCTCCCACCTTTGTGTCACCCACAAATCTAATAAGCATTCTGTCTGTGCTTTTATCCAATAATAAAGAGTTAAAGTCAAGGTCACTGGCCTACAATTTGTATAATCAATTCTTCCCCTTTTTTTTTTTTTTGAAAATCAGGACAATGTTTTTCTTCTCTAACTGTTCACACTCCGCAATTCTCCATAGAATTTCAAAACTCAAAGACAGTGATGACTCAGCAATCATATCCAGCAGGTCTTTCTGTATATTAGAATGTCATTCATTTGAGCCAGGTGACCTAAATTTAGTCATCGTAGCTAGTATGTCTTACTATCACTGTCTCTTATCTCGGATAGAAACTCTCTATTAGCCATTTTTGTATTGTTCTTTTCAGTCCTTGCTGAAACATCAAAATACCGTGAGGGAGAGACAGGAGGCACATGTGCTAATACAGTCAAACAAGCATCATCACCACTGCCTATTAGATGCCAGTGGAGGGTGCTCAAGAGTCTTCACCTGAGCTCTCCAGGAACTGCCACCCTAACAGTAATAATGCCCCGACGGCCATCATCAATGGAATCAACTATTGGCATGATGGAACCTGGCAGTTGCCATTGGAGATGCTACATCTCTGCATCCTTAGCAACCAAAGCTACAGAAGACCTGAGGCTGGGGCAGGGGGGGAGAATATTCTTACCACTAAAGTCCTTGGTCACACCAAATGGCTCATTAGAAATGGGTATAGTTTTTCTCAATACAAATTATATTATAGAAGAAACATTACTATCTACTTTACTGATACAACCCAAGTACCACAGGGCATTTCTATCTATCTTAAAGTTGAACTCTCCTATGCCTTCTGCCTCCCCCAACCAAATGTCAGCTCCTTGAGAGCAAGAACCAGATCACTTTTCCATCTTCATCTCTAAGCTTTCAGCACAGTGCTTTGCACATAGGAAGTGCTGGAAAAATGCCATTTCACTGATTTTTTTCTGAATTTGAGCATATTTGACACTATTCTTACAGTATTGTGCCACACTTGGGCCATTCCTTTCATCTTCTACACATCTTTGAAACCTAAGTTGGTTGGTGAGTTCCCTGTATTTTAGACAGTTTCCCCCTTTCCTCCTCATCAGAATCACTTCTCTTGGTGTCTTTAGAACTCTATTTTTGTGAACTTTCCATCACTTCCAAGTGGACTTCCAAAGAACTTAAGTCCATTTGATCCTATCTATCCTGTCTCTGAATGATTTAAAATGGGTCCTAAAATCTGGGATGATACATGCATTGCATTCTAATCTTCCTTCTCTTTTATTTTAAATTCTAAAGTGTAATCACTTTCCCCAAACATTTTCATGATTTCTCAGCACTAAAACCAACTGGGAAGTATTATGTTTGGTTCTAGGGACCACATTTTAGGAAAGACATTCATAAGCTGAAGAGAGTCCAGAGGAAGGCAACCAGGATAAATGACCTTGAGTTCATATTATATGAATCTAGGTTGAAAGAAATGATGATATTTAGCCTGAAGAAGAGAAGACTTTGTGGATATAAGACAATTGACTTCACATATTTCAAAAACTACCTTGTAGAATTAGGCCTATCCTACTTGGCATTGGAGGGTAAAACTGTGAGCAATTGTTGAAAGTTTTCAAGAAGAAAATCTAGTTTCAATGTCAGGAAAACCTTCCTAATTTGATCCTGATACAATAGTTTCCATCTCCCTTAAAATCTGATGAAGCCCATTCCTTTCAAACTGAACTCATGTCACTAAATTTTCCACCCCATTTCAGCTGGTAAGCCATCCCAACCCCCTCTTCCTATCTCCTAAGTCCAACCTAATCAGTTAACATTCTATCAAGCTAGTAACTTTGGCTCTCTGCAGTGGGAACCACTTATCTAAGTGACATCAGATGAAAACCCAACAAACAATACCCACCTCAGCCTTGCCCTGGGCCCCCAGGCCCTTGTCACCAAAAGATGGTGATGATGATAGAGAGAGGGAAAGGTCAGATGAGCTGGCTTGAATATTTTATTGCCTCAGATTAAACTAAAAAAAATTTGATGTTTATCCTCCAGAGTCCTGGTAATAAAAATGTCTACAGTCTACACAATCTCAGATATTATGTACACACAAAATGGGTCTTTCGACCATGAGATAATAAAAAAAGTTTGTTGTTTTTTTTTTATGAGAGTTCTATACAAGGGTTTTATCTGTATGGGACCAAAGCAAAGAGGAGAAAAAAAGCCAATGCTCTCCTAGCAGCTGGCCCCAGCATCTGCTCAAGCCACAAAATGCAATTATATTACTCCCAAACGAGAAGTAAAAATATCTTGTTTCCAATACTCTTGGTTTTAAGACTCATACTTAATGTCCTCTGGGTATTTCAATGGTGCCAGATCTCTGTGTTATGTACTTTATTAGAGTTGTGTGAATGTCATATTAATGACTGCTAACCAACATGTTTACACTGAAAATAAATTCTCCCAGAATCCACTGCATACCTTACTTTGCAAACAATAATTGGCCAGTAATTTTTAAAACAATAACCATTCAGGGTCTCAACACATGGTGTCTCTCTTTCCTCTCCCTCAAGAGGTTTACTACACAACACTGACAGATCTGTAGAAGGACAAGAGTTCAAATCCTAAACTTTGATAACTCAGTGAGTAGGACTTATATAGAAATTTTTGTTTATCATTGACAAAGTTGATTATGAAGTAGGAGGCTGAGACTGGGACTTCACTAAGGAGTTGGGAACATTTTCCTCTGGATAAAGAAACCATCCATGAATATCTAGGGGAAGCAGGCAGCCACTGAATAGTAAGCTTCTATGGGGGGGGGGGGGGGGGGGTTAGATCATCAGACCAAATTAAATACACAACCAGTAAATATTTTATCGAATTTTATTTTAGTGAATTTTATTTTTTATGATGATAACAAAAAACAAGGACAAGGAGGAAAAAAAAGAAGAAAGAAGGATAAAAAAAGAAAAATTCCTCTAGCTGAAGTTTTTCTTGAGCGTTTTCTAGATCTCTTCTTTGCTCCTATCATATCCTCATATCCTTTGAACTTGAAATGAACCTCAGCAATCATCTTGGCTACCCTCCCTTCAATAAGAATCTTCTCAACAACAATCTCAAGAAGCAGTCAACCAGCCTCTATTTGAAGATGGCCAATGAAGGGTGAAGCCACTACCTCTCAGTGTAGCCTTTTCCAATTTAGGATAGTTTGAACTGTTAGCATTTAGTCACATTTTTGAAGCATTTCATTGAAGCATTTTGAAGCATTTCTTCATATTTTTTCCTTCTATCACTCAATTACCAGCAATGTATATCATATGACAAGCAAGTCATTTAATATCTTAAAGGTCTAGCCAACTCTAAGATTCTCAAGTCTTCTTAGAGAAGAAGCCCTTCTCCAAGAGAAGGTGCCAATTTGCTTTGGTAAAGGGAACTTCCTCCTCTAGGAGTTCCCTAGACTAATGAAATCATAGGCACAACTTTATTCTCATTTCTCTATCTCATATAATATTTATTTGTGTACAAGCTATAGCAACCCTCTTATATTGTAAGCTGCTTGAGAACAGGGAGAGTCTGGGTCATATTTCATCTTTTTCATCCCATGGCCAAACAGTCAATCAACAAGCAGTTAAGTGCTTATAAATACATGGGGCATACTGCTAAGTGCTAGGAATACAAAGAAAGGTTTTAAAAAAAAAACAGTTCTTGCCCTCAAGGAGTTCACAGTTTAATGGAGAAGACAATATGTAAATAACTAGGTATATAGAAGCCAAAGACAGGTAAACTGGAAGTAATTTCAAAGGAAAAAGCTAGTATTAAGAGGGACCTTAAAGAGGGTTTAATGGATAGATGGATGGATGGATGGATGGATCGATGGATGGATGGGTGGGTGGATGGATGGATGGATGGATGGATGGGTGGGTGGGTGGGTAGATGGATGGATGGATGGATGGATGGATGGATGGATGGATAGATGGATAGGTGGATGGATAGATGGATGGATGGATGGATGGATGGATGGATGGGTGGATGGATGGATGAATGGAGCATTTATTAAGCATTTACTACTGAAAAGCACCATGCAAAGTGCTGGGATATAAATAGAAGAGTAAGGCAGCTCCATTCTAATGGAGGAAACAACAAGTAGGGAAGGTTTCAGCTGCAAATCAGATGTCCAAGTCCCATGATCCTTAGGATGCCACAGCAAAACACATGGCTCTTTTTTCATGTCATTTCCATTGATAAAAAAAAAAGTCAATATCTGATGTTAAATTATTTGACAGGGCCCAGGACTTTGGAGACAAGAACCTTCTTTTCTGGGTTGTCAGGAATTGTGGCTATGGTCCCTAAGGAGCAGTTACCGAGCTGCATCTCCAGAGGGGTTACATCACAAGATGATGTCTGAGGACTGGAAATAGCACTCTTTCTAAGGCTCTTGGGTTCAGAGTCCTGAAACACTGCTATTTCTAATGTTCTTGGGTTCAGGGTCCTGAGCTGTTCCAATCAGGGCGGGGGCGGGGCAGGGGGAGGGGAGTTGGTGGTCAAGTCTGTAATGGTGTTCTGACTTACCTGACACATGCTACTGCCTGTCTCTCCCCCAGGGTGCTTTGCAACACTTAATCAATGTCTGGTTAATTGAATAACTGTATAATGACTATGACAGCAACTAATGGAAGTGATGGCGATAGTGGAGATCAATACATCTGGGCCCAGGGACCTCTTCCAGGAGATAATCAGTGATTTCTGATATACCATCAGTGGTCTATGAAAAATCTTCAAAAATGAAACAATGATCACCAAATTGCAAATGTGGTCTCTAATCTTCAAAAAATAAAGACTCTAGAGCAGTGGTTCTCAACCTTCCTAATGCTACGACCCTTTAATACTCATATGTGGGTGTATCTGCATGTGGACGGACCCACCTGGAGACCAGTGGAGGAGCGGTGTCTCAGTTCCTAAGACCATTGGAAATATGTGTTTTCCAACAGTCTTAGGCGACCCCCAAAGGGGTCACAACCCACAGGCTGAGAATCACTGCTCTAGAATCTATCAAATATCTAGTCCAATGAACTCAAGTTCAATTCCTGAAAAAAATAATTCTAGAGGGAAGAAGTGACCACCTAGCAAAGGAAAAGGTAATGCCCAAACCCAATAAGGCTTCATCAAAAACACGGCATTTTGGACCCACCTTTTTTTTGACAGTTACTGAACTGCGACATCAGAGAAATACTAATACTTAGTACAGAGGAATTACCTAGTACTTAACCAAGCATTTGGTAAAATCTCTCCTGTGATCCTTGAAAAAAGATAATAGGGTGTGGGCCAGATGATATAAATGAAGTGAATTTGGAAATGAAAGAATGGAGTCAAAGTCAGCTTGGAAGAAGTCTAGTGGAGGGCCCAAGGATTTCTGCTTGGCCCTGAGCTGCTTAACATTTTTATCAGTGACATAGATAAAGTGCCAGTGGACTAGAGACCTACTATGAGTCAACAGTATTAGATTAGCCAATAAAAACTGAAGCAATCTTAGGTTTCATGAAGAAAAGTCTAGTATTTGGAGCCAGAGAGATGAGAGTCTCCTATTGTACTCTGCTCTGGTCAAATCACATCGTGTTCCATTTTGGACACTGAATTCTAGGAAATGACATCTAAGGTCATCCAGACAACCTTGTCCAGAGGATGGCAACTCAATGAAGGACTCTGAGATTATGCCATAGAAAAAGAGAGTGAAGGAACTAGAGACATTTAGCCCAGAGAAGGGGAGGGACATGAGCACTGGCTTTCAATATTTGATGATCAGTCATACAGAAAAGGGATTCAATTGTCCTGCTGCAGAATGTGAGTTCCTGGAAAACAGGGACAGGTTTTCATTTTGACTTTCTATCTTTAGCTCCTAGCATATAGTAGGCACATACGTGCTTCCTGAATTTAATTTAATTAGCCCATTCTGCTTCATCCCAGGGCACCAAATAAGGCAGGATGGATGGAATTTACAAAGAGGCAAACTGAGTTTGGATATAAGGAAGAATCTCTCAACAACTAGAGCATGCTATCCAAAAAGATAGCAAAGTCTTCAAGAAAAGGCTTGTTGACCCACTCTTCACTGACAGTGTAGTGAAGGGTCTTCTTGGTCAGCTGATTAGACTGATCAGGTAATCTATAGATTTAGAGTTGGAAGGGACCTCAGAGGTTTAATTTTACAGTCGCTGCCTTCAAAGGCTCACAACATGCAAACAAGATATAGACAGAGTAAACTGGTTGTTAAACAACATCACAACTCAGCTTAATGCAACAACTCATCATTACTTCAGAGGATTAACAGTTATATGCCTCCTCCTCAGTAGGCAAGTGGTAGACTACCAGTGCAGAATAAGGCATACCTGATCACTAATGGCCAACCTGTTTGTTTTGCTAGAATGTACTTCAGTGGCGAGTGGCAGCTTGGAATTTGTCACTTAGAAGAAAAAAAGTGATGTTCTTAAAAAAAAAGCATCACTAAAATATTTTTGAGCGAAACATCTTTTTTGTTAACATTCTATAAACCACAACATGGAAAGTGTCAAATAGTATCCATTGCAATTACACTCTTCAGCGGGTCTGGTTGGGCTGTTTCCCAGGAATGTATTTTGGAGGAGATGCTGTTTGGGTGTTTGTTGGAAGACATCTGCTGTGTCGAAACAACAACAAACAAATATCAATAAATGTGATTTTTTTAAAGAAAGATCACAAGAGCCAGTATATCAGTGTTCCAGTCAGGAGAGCAAAAATTAAGTCCCTCTGGAATCCAATCCCTCAGCATGTCTCAGTTGGCTTTCCTTTTGATTAAAGGATGCTTGGATGGCTCTCCAAGTGCAGCTCTACCTAATGACCTTTGACCAGTCACCAGGAATATTCCAGCCATACTTGTGATGTAACTAGGGGGCATGGCAGATAGAAAGATGGATTTAAAATTGGAAGGAAATGAGGTTAAATCCTGCCTAAGACACTAGCTCTGCAACCTCAGGCAAGCCACCTCACCTCGCTGATCCTCAGTTTCCCCATCTGTGACATGAGGGGATTGGATACGATGGTCTCTTAAGCTGCCTTCTAGCTCTACATCTATGGTTCTATTATTCTATATGTTATAGAGATAGCTAAAGAGAGAGGGACTGTGCAAAGTCCTCTGAAATGTCCTATCCATCCCTGCATGTTGCTGGTCAGCTCCATCCTTCTAGCAAAATTATAAAGGCAGATGGCCCTCCACGGCTCCCATGTCAATATCTGCTTCTCCTTCTTAGCAACAAAGACCATTATCTTGTCCCCAAAGCTACCTCCTCACTTGTCACTCTTTTAGAATCTCTAGTTTCCTTCAAAATGGAGAGAGTAGATAGGTCACTAGATTCGGAATCAAAGATCTGGGTTCAAATACTGCTTCCTGCTTACTGTATGACCCTAGGAAAGTCACTCCATTTCCCTGTTCCTTGGCTGGAAAATAGAGGAGGTGGATTCAGTAGCCTTTAAAGTCCTTTCTAGCTCTCCTGCTTTCAAGGGAGAGGGCACAGTGGTTGGGCCAGAGGTTTGTAACCTTTATGTGTAATGAACCCCTTCGGCTGTCAAATGAAATCTATGGACCCTTTCTCAGAGTCATGTTTTTAAATGCATGAAATAAAATAGATAGGATAAGAAAGAACAATTATACTGAAATATAGTTATCAATTTTTTAAAAATAAAAACCCAAGCTCAGACTCTAAGTTAAGAATCTGGGTGATCAGAGCAGCTAGGTGGTACAGTGAATGGAACACTGGCTCTGGAGTCAGGAGGACCTGAGTTCAAATCCGAACTCAGACACTTGACACACTTACTAGCCATGTGACCTTGGGCAAGTTACTTAGCCCCAAATGCTTTGCCTTCCTCCCCTCCAAAAAAAAAAAAAAAAAGAAATTGGGTGGTCGATAGCTTCAAAGCAGAAGAGTGGAAGGAAGCGAGAGGACTCAGGATCTAGTGGAAAGATCGGCACAGAGATCTGGGCTCTCCATTGTACTGCTGTCCCTCTTCTCCATGCTGAGCCCCCTCCGTAAAAGGAAAGGGTTCAATTTAATGACCTTGAAGTGCTTTTCTAACTTTAGTATTCTCTGACTGCTGTGACTAGGGACACGAAAGGGTGCAGTGCATAGACAGCAGAGCTGGAGGACCTCTGAGCAAGCCCCAGGGCTATTCACAACGATATTTCCTTAAACACACACACACACACACACACACACACGCAAGCTTACACACACCGAACCCTTCTCCCTACCAGCCACCCCCAAATCCAATAAAACTAATAAAAACAGAGGCAAGTCATCTTGAAATTAACACATCCCAGATACAAGCAGGAACCATTGATCAAAAGCTCCTATCTCCCCTCACAGTAGACAGCTCCACAGAGGTCCCAACACCCCATAATGGAATCCCATTATCTACAAAAGAAACTCATTCTGGAGGCAAGCCACAGACAAAAAGAACAGCAAGGGAAGCTCCCAGAAATAGGGCCTCCACTTCCTGGCCTGGTCTCCTCCAGAAGTGGCACAAGGAAGCCTGGGAGGGAGCCCATTAAAAATGAGGCAGCCTCCCCCTGAAGTCACAAACAAAGCATGCTTTGGGAAAAGTGATCTGCAGCCAGGCAATGCCTCCAACCCTCTCAGACACTAAACAAGTAGGAAAACGCCGTGGAAAGACAGCTGCTAAGCAAGCTTTTGCCACTAGACACCTGCATGGCTCTGGGGAAACCCCTTCACCTCTCTGGGACTCAGTTTCTACCTCTGTAAAAGGGGGACCTTCTAGGTTGAAATCTACAATTTCATGATCTTTGGGAAAATACTGAAGCCTCCTTCTGAAGATTAAGAGAGGGACTATTTGTGGAGAAAGCACAATATAACAAAAAGATTGATATGCTGGGCACCATTGTGGGACCAAGATGCTGAGTGGATGGAGCACTGGGTCTGGAGTCAGAAAGACATAAGTTCAAATCCAGACCCAGGCACTTCTTAGCTGTGAGATGCTGAACACATTACTTACCCTCCAATTGCCCAAGAAAATAGATCAACTAGAGAAGGAAGAGGCAAACCACTCTGATATCTTTGCCAAGAAAACCCCGAGTGGGGTCATGGAGAGTCAACATCGTGGAACCCACTTTTTACTCTGGACTCTGATGCTGGTTACCCAAGAGACCTTGGGTATATCACTGAGCCTTGAATGTCTCCACTGGGAAAAGGAAGTTGAACCTAGGAGATTTTTCATTTCCCTTCCTGCTCTGACATGCTAAAATTCAATGATTCTAGTCTCAGAAGTAACACTTTTTCCCCATTAGTCCTTGATGCAGGTTGTCAAACACCTCCAACCCCCATGCACACCCTTCTCACTTCTGCCACACCAAATCCCGATCTTCCTTCAGAACACAGTCAGGTGCCATCTCCTATGTCAGGTTTTTGCCAACCTCCCCAGCTATTGGTGCTCTCTTTGTGTGGGGGGGGGGGGGGGAGGGAGGGGGGGAAGGGCGCGCGTGTGTTGTACTTCTTTTTGACATGTTTTATTTTCCCTCCATTCCAGGAGAATATAAGCTCCTTGAGGACAGGAACTGGTTTATTTTTGCCTTTGTATTCCTAATAACTAGTATGGCACCTTCGACATAGTTTAAAGACCTGTGATATCACTAGTGTTGCTAATGCCTAGAGAAGACTCTTCCCAATTCAGATAGGGACATGCTCTGCAACACACAGTCCTGGAAAGAGGGACCTTAAGAGATTAAATAACTTGCCCAGAGTCATACAGGCAAGACTTGAACTCAGGTCTTCCTGTCCCAGAAGTAAGTGTTCTATCCACTCCTCCATACTGTCTTTTTTGTTGAATCAAACTGCATTGACCGCCAGCATTCAGAAAGTCACATTCTCACTGAATCTCCTCAACTGTTTCACCTAATGACAAGAACACAGAAGAACCAAAATCGAATTCATGGAACATCAGATCAGCTGGAAGGGGTCTCAAAGATCACTGAGGTCCAATTCCCTCATTTCACCGAGAAGGAAGCCATAGCTCACAACAGGTAATGACTTGTCCAAGGTCAGTCAGGGAGTCCAACAGCAGAGACGGGGATTCAGTCTTGGGTCCTCTGACTCCAAAGCTGGGGCTTTCTCCCCCTGGCAGAATTCTTGCTCCATTCCACTGCTGACATTTGAAATGAAGAACTTCTCTGTTCAGCTGACTGGCTGCGCCTTGATTATAGGCCCTTGGGGACCATTAAGAGATGAAAAGGTGTTTGGATTTCACAAGTGTGTTTGGATTTCATAAGTCTTTCTCTTTTCAGACAAGAAGCCAGAGCTCAGAAAATACTTTCATATGTTAACACCTGTGATCAAGGCATCGAGCTTGATAAACACCCTCACACTGGCTTTGGGTGGACTGAAGTGTCAACAGAAGGAAGACTCCTGAAGTCACTAGAACTAATCGCTCCACCCTGCTTTGCACATTCATTGGCACTGATCTTTGAAGACCCTAAGTCATGCACAGACACACACAGCTAACAATTACCCGGAAGCCAGCTGTGCATCTTGCCCAGGAATATATCTGAGAGTTCCTCCCCGGCCTGCGTCTGGAACAGGCCCTTGGTCTCCATGATAAAATATGCATTAAGTGACCTGCGTAACAGGGGAGGCATCTAGTTAAAGTCTATCTTAGGGGCTACCTTCTCCAGGAGGCCTATCCTGATTCCCCCAGAGATCAGCTCGGTTCTTTCCTCTGAAAATTACATTGTGTCCTTTTCTATGTACTAGGCATTTGTTTACTTGAATACATACTGTATCCCTTCCAGTAAAATGTTAGATCCTAGACTCTCGGTAGGACCTAGTCCTAGAGAGAAAGAACCATTCACTTTATCTTCCTTGTAACCTCATCATCGTTGTGACCCTGGGCAAGTCACTCAGCCTCTGAGAAGCCCCAGGCCACTCTCTGAGACTGTAAATTGGGGGAGGTCTCAGTCCTCCCTTAGCACGGTGCCCGGTTCATAGTAGGTGCTTTTTTTAAATGCTGGTCGATTTAGAGCGTGTGTGTGTGTGTGTGTGTGTACATATATATATATTTAAAAGGAATAGCAAGTTGTCCATAACAGATTTGCAGTTTCGTGTGAAATCATCCATTTTTATTACACTATGTTATGGAAATGCATGTTTTATTCCAAAACTTAAAAACAACTTTTTAAAAATGTTGGTTGAATTGAATCAAACTGATGAAAGTCCAGCTTGCCACTTGAAGGCCACTAGAAAGCAGTACAGTGTAACAGGGAAAGTGTTAAACCCGGAGTCAAGAGATTTGATTCTTACAAACAAACAAAAAAATACAGACCCAAATGGATATTTAACAACGAAATGTTAAATAACAAGTGGGTCAAAGAACAAACAATAATTATGTGAAGCAAAACAATAATGATGAAAAATCATGCCAAAATTTCTAGGATGCGGTTGAATTCTCATTCTTGACACTCCTCTGGTCGTCTCCCCCTTAACATGTAAGCTCCTTGAAGGCAAGAACTGTTTCATTTTTGTCTTTGGAACTCAACCCCTTGCACGATGTTGGGCACATGGGGGGAACGAGATGATTTATTAGTTAGATTTGTAACTTTGGGCAAACCTTTTAGTTTTATTCATCTGTAGAATAGGAATAATGATACTTTGTATCAACTAACTCACAGGATTTCTATGAAGAAGGAATTTTGTAAACCTTAATTTATGACTGAGCTATGATTATTATAGGAAAATGTAATGCTATTAAGTTTGGGACATCACCAAGAATGGAGAATATCCAGAGGAGAGCAAGCAGGATGATAAAGGGCCTCAAGTTCACAATCTATGGGCATCAGTTGAAGAAAGTGGGGATGTTTACAACCTGGAGAGAAGACTTAATGGGAAGGTATAGGGAGAGTAGGAGGCTGTCTTCAAAGATTTTAAAGTCATCCTTTGGGAAAGGGATTAGCCTCATTCTGCTTGGCCCCAGACGAAAGAACTAGGAGCCAGGGATGGAAGATGTACATCTAGGCCTGACATATGGGATAACTTCTAATCAGTAAGAGCTATCCCGAAGTGAAATGGGCTGCTTCCAGAGCCCCTTATTGGAGGTCCTGTAGCAAAGATTAGAAAATCACTTGTCAGGAATGTTATTGAAAGGATTCTTGCTCAGGTAGCAATTGACCAGAAAATGTCCTTCCAGCTCTGGGATTCTGTGATTTTGGAATTCCAGAGTGATCCCAAACTAAACCAATAGCATATGGGGTCCCAGGGGCATCCCACAACCAATCTCCATTATAGTACTGAGGATACAGGGAATGGCTCAGCCAATTTTCCATTAATCCCTTTATCTCTAATAAAGCCCTCCTTGGGGGATCAACTATTGCTTGGAGATGACTGACAATGGCATAGACTCTAGTAGGTTCTACCAAGCTGGCAAGTATGGACTGTGTATGGGACATTAAATGATTGTCCAAGGGCATGTAGCTATTAAGTAGGAAACCAGAAGTTTCAGAGCACACATAAAATTCTTTTTCAGATATAAGTAGGACCAGGCACCCTCCATCATCCCCTTCCAATGCTAAGATTCTAAGAGTCTGAGACCAACATGAGTTGATACCCAAAGAAACAGGAAATTTTGTGGCACAGACCACAAGTGTTGTAGGAGTCGAGGGAAGGGCATGATCAATGCAGAAGAATGGAGATAGCCTGCTGGAGCAAATAGAACTTTTTTTTCCCAAAGCAGTCCAGCAGGCAAATGCAAAATGCCTCCCCCTTCCTCTCCCTGGTCCTCACAAATAGGTTCCCAGCTCATCCTCCTCTAAGGTGACATTGGTAATAAAATGAATGAAAAAAAATCTATATTCCTTTGTTCCTTCCTCTGGTGAGGGGCTTTAAATCACTTTGGGATTTCTAATTATAGCCAGACAAAGGAAATGTAAAGATTCTCCATTCCAAAGGCTCTCACTCAAATGGCTCTCATCTTGAAATATGTCACTCAGAAGGGAAACCAGGACAACAGAGAAAGAGGCTGGAGAGATCTTTCTCAGGTGTGTAGACACAGGGAGGGTATCACCTGTTGGAAGTGATGAGGTGTGTTCAGTTTCAAGCAGCCGTAGGTTCTTAACAGCTGCTGAGGGGTGGGGGAATATGGAGAATGGCCAATCCTTTTCTTGAGAACCACCCACTCCCCAGTGTTATTGTAAGGAAAGCAGTTTGTACGATGTGAAGCACTCTAGAAACACAAGCTGTTAGCACCATTCTGGGAGTGTAATGATTATGATTTAGACATACACAGGGTGTCCCAAAAGTCTTGGTGCAATTCTCTACCGTAAAAGCTTAAGCCTGCACTAAAATTTTTGGGACACTCCATCTTCTCTTACTTGAGCCTCACAACAAACTTGTGAGGTAGGTGCTATTATCATCTTTTTCTTGTAAAATGGGGAGACTGAGACACTGAGAAGTTTGATGGCTTGCCAAGGGTCACACAGATAAGGCAGGATTCAAACTTAGGCCTTCCTGAGTCCAGGTCCAGTACTCCAACCACTATACCAACAAAACTGCCAGTAAGTTAGGGAGCTGGATTTGGGGTGAAAAAGACCTTGGTTTAAGTCTTGCTTTGGTTATTTAATAATAGGCAAGTCACTTAACTTTGCCGAGTTTCAGTTTCCTCATCTCTAAAATGGGAATGTTAATAGCACCTACCTCCTAGGGTTATTGTAAGGATCAAAGGAGATAATAGGTATAAAGTGTTCTTCATGCCTTAGCTACGCAACTTTTAGCTGCCACTACTACAATTGTCAGGGGCAGCTGGATGACATAGTGCCCAACTTAGAGTCAAAACCACTCATATTCCAGAGTTCAAATATGGCCTCAGACAGAAGCCCTGAGCAAGCCACCTAACCCTGTCTGCCTCAGTTTCCTCATCTGTAAAATGAGCTGGAGAAGGAAATACCAAGCCCCTCCAGAATCTTTGCCAAGAAAACTCCAAAACAGGGTCACAAAGAGTTGGACATAACCAAAAATGACTAAATAACTACAATTTTATGACCATCATAAGGAAACATTGTGTACTGGGGTGGGAGCACAAAAGGAAACTCCCACCCTGATGAAATCATAGGTCCTTGATGCATGATCACCATCATCATTCATTTTTTTATTCAACAAATAATATTGGCCTCTTGCTACCTGTAATAGTAAGATCGTCTTACTATTTACTAGAGAAGATACGATGGTTAGCCAAGACATGGGCCCTCATCATCAGAGGCTGGGGTGTCTACACCCTCAGAAGGTCCCCTCAGTACCCCTCTCCCATTCCTCAGCAGCATTCACTTTCTCTTCCCTCAAGACACAAAGGCTTCCTTCACTCCTCACCAAGGCTAATCTATTTTTATGTACATCGGAATGATCCCATCAACCATCTCCAAGACCTTGCTTCTGCAGCTAGTCTTCCTTCTCTCCTTCTCCAGGTTCCTTCCTTTTCCTTTGCCTAGAAACATTCTTAGGTGTCTACAATGCTAAGAAGTCTCCCTTTGACATTTCTACTCTACCCAGTTACTGTTCTGTCTCTCTCCTCACTTTCATTGCTAAACTCCTAAAGGGAGAGGAGTGAACAGGCTCTCTGTCTAGTGCCTGTGTGACCTTGGGAAAGTTCCTTGACTTTCATTTCCTAATTTATTAAATCAAGGGGTTGGACTGGATGCCCTCTGAGGTCTTTCTCAGTTCTGTAACTATGCTCTTATGACTCTTCCTCATTATCCACTCCCTCTCATCCTAACGCATCAATATTGAGCTTCTACTCCCCCTCCAATCCAAAGAACCTGCTCTCTCCAATGTCCTACCAATTTCTAGAGCTCAAAGTCCCCTTAGTGCAATTCCTCTCATTTTACAAATAAGGAAACTGAGGCTCAGAGAGTCAAAAATAGCTCATCAATGTTTATTAAGCACCTACTCTGTGCTAGGCACTGTATAAGGGAAGTGACTTGCTCAAAGTCATACCACTAGTAAGTAGCTCAGCTGGTTCATTCGAGTCTCTCCCCGGGCAAAACTCATTCACTCCCATGGCTTCAAATACAACCTCTATGCAGAAAATCCATGAATCTATATCTCTATCTCTGACCTCTCTGTTGAACTCTTTGAGCTCTTGCATAGCTCCCACTTACGACTGTGTCTTAATTCATTATTAAGACTGAACACATAGTAGGCACTCAATAAACATTGACTGAATTGACTTTTTGTCAAATCCAACTCTATTTTTTGTTGCTATGCTTTGGTCTGAACAACAATTAAATACAGATTGGAACAGAAGCAAAAAAAAAAAAAAAAAAAAGATTCTTTGGACTAAATCGTCTCTTTAAAGTCCCTGACAACTTTCTATGTCATGAAGCCTCGGGGTGAGAGGAAAGTGTATGGAGTTTAGAGACACTGAATCCAAGTTTGAATCCCATTTCTGCTGCTTATTATTAATCCTAGCTCTGACACTTACTATCTTTGTGACCTTAAACAAGACCCTTATTTCTCTGGGACTCAGTATCCTATCTGGTCAAATAAGGGAGTTGAATTGGATGATGTCTAAGACCTTTCTAGCTTTAAATTCTATCTCTATTATTTCTATAGTACTTCTATATCTGACTGTCTCACAGGCATCCCAAACTCAACTAAATCCTCAATCCTAATCCTCAAACACAAGTAAAACCAAGCTTATTATCTGTCCCTCCAAACCTGCTGCTCCTGCTTCTTTTGCTCTTCTCATATGTGGTGCCACCATCCACTCCACTTCCTATGTTTGTTAACATCGGGGTTGTCCTCCCACCCCTCTGATATCCATCAAACTACAAAGTGCTATAGAAACCGCCTATGTAACAGCTGTCACATGCACCCCTTCTCTCTCTCACCAATGCTTGCCACCCTAACATAAAGCATCATCACTACCCTTCCCATTTTAATGCAATAGCCTAACTGTTCTTCCCACCCCTGTTCTCCCTCCACTCCAATTTGCCTCTCATACTGTGGAAATAATCTTTCCTATATGCACAACTGCTCCTGTCTCTTTCATCCAAAATATCTTCAAGGGCTCCCTTTTGCTGACTAAACTTCTTTACATGGCATTCAGGGCCCTTCACAGTCTGGCAGTAGCCTTATCTCTACCATTAATCTACTCTGTGTATGCTCTTCTCCAGCCAAACTGGACTAGTCTCCATCCCTCAAAGCTATAATGGGCTCTCCTGATTCCT
The DNA here is from genome assembly GCA_028646515.1 of Pseudochirops corinnae. Lineage (NCBI taxonomy): Eukaryota > Metazoa > Chordata > Mammalia > Diprotodontia > Pseudocheiridae > Pseudochirops > Pseudochirops corinnae. Next base: position 41,283,397 of record CM053588.1, on the reverse strand, counting down.
TGCCTATACTAAGGCTTTTCCTTGCACTGGGATGCTCTCTCTCTCTCTCTCTCTCTCTCTCTCTCTTTATCTACTGAATCTCTACCTATCCTTTAATGCCCCATTCAAATGGTTCCTCCTCTATCCCCAAGATTCACCACCTTCACGCCAAGCTGATGTTATTGAGTGTCCCTCCTAGCTCTGATATCCTATGGTCTAAAGGTCCTCCCAGCTCTGACATTTTATGGTCTCAACTCCCTTTCAACTCTGAAATTCTCTTTTTTAAAGTCCCTCCCAGATCAACACTCCATATTCTAAGCTTCCTTCCAGTTCTGACATGTATGTGTTCTAATGTTCTCTGTTTTATAGGCCCTCTCACTTGCAACATTTTTATTCTCTGTTCTAAAGGCTTTCCTGGCTCTGGTCTTCAATGTTCTTACATTCTTTGTTCTAAAGAGCTTCCTGGCTCTGGCATTCTATGTTCTAAGGGCTTTCTCAGCTTTCATAGTCTATGTATGATAATTTTAGTCCCTGTTCTCCCTGCCTCCTCCCAACAATAACAAAGGACACAATCCAGACACATTTAGCAGCATGACCTTTGGGGACACTGTGGTTGGTTAAAATTGCATCCCCTGGCTCCCAAGAAGACATGTGATGTAGACAGTTTTCATTTGGTTCTGTCTGAATGGCCCTCTCAGCTACCCTGGGATTATGGACCACATTAAACCATCAAACCAGCAAACTGAGAAGGCTAATAATGCATACCATTTCTCCCATCACTGGCCCTGGAAGGAGGCCTTTGGAGTCCTAATAAAGTTATAGCTACTCCCCCCTCGACATCCCAGAGTCCGTTATCTCAATTGGCTAGAGCCTGGTGGCTGCTGAGGCCAAGGTCGAAGGGTCAAACTCCAATTAGAATAGGCTGGCTCCTAGCAGCAGCCTGTCATGTAGCAAATTTGTGCCCTTGGACCCAAAGAAGAAGGAGGGCCAGGTGAGACAGAGGGACTACCTCAGCACAAATCTGTCCCCAGTCCGGGAGAAAGAGCTCAAAAACAGTAACCTATTGGCAGTCAGGCACCTTCCTCCAAAAGGGAATAACAGCTCATTCCCAGCTAACTTGGACCACCCATTTCCATATTAAGCACCATGTGGGGAAGGGGAGGAACCACAGAAGCTACACAGCCCTGCATTTCTAACATAAATTCTTTGGTTTAATAGGTCCCAGTCATTGTCCTTTTAAAGTTTCCCTCACTTAGTCGGCTGAGCAAAGTCAGTCTCTGCCAGAGCCAATAGTGACCTGGAAAAATATATAAGATACCGAGCTTAATCCATAACATTTGTGTTTAATGGTTAGATATTAATTGGCTTTTTTAAGTGCATAAATCGGTCCATTTTCAATCTTTGTAATCCGTCCATTCTCATTAATGAAGGCAGCAGTATTCGCCGGCAACTCTGCTCTACACATCACCTTGTAAAACTACAGTCCATTTATTTTTTAAAAATAAAATAGATTTATCGCTATTTGAAATACAGAAAGTCATTAAAATAATAATTAAAAACACAACTACAAGCACAATAAAAGTTTCATGATAATAAACTGCATTTTAATGCGTATTAATTCCCTTAATGATTTACTCTATATGTCTTACAGGGTCAAATCAATGTCTGAACAAAAAAATTCAATTAAATCCTATTCACTGTATCTTTCAAGCGAGCCTATTGTTTGCTTTTGTTTCTTATCAAGCCATTTGTCAGTTGTTCCTTGGCCCAAGATTGCACATGGGAGGGGGTATATCAGCACCAAGGTCAGGAGAAATGGACCCAAGTCTTTCCCAAGCCGTGTTCCCAATCCCAGGCAAATTCATGGGTAGTTCATGACCTTGTTAAGGGGAAGAGAAGGGAAAAGAGAAAACAAGAGAAAGAAGGCAGAAGAGGAAGGAAGAAGAAAGAGGGAAGAGAAAGGAGAAGGGAGAAAAGAAAGAGACAGGAGAAGGAAGAAAGAGAGAAGAAGAGGAAGGAGAGAGGAAGGAGAAGAGGAAAGAGTATCAAGAGGAAGAGAGAAAAGACAAGAAGGAAGAATGTAAGAGAGTGGGAGGAAGAGAGGAAAGGAAGGAATAAAGAGAAGGAAGGAGGGAAGGAATGAGAGAGGAAGGAAGAGAAGAAAGGGAAGAAGGAGGGAGGAGAAAGAGAACAAGAAGAGGGGAGGAGAAAGCAAGTGTGATACCCTCTCCATACACAGCTTCATTTTGCCAAGCCTTTGTTAATCATTTCTTCTCTCTCTTTCCCACCCTCATCAGGCCCTTATCAAACCTGTTTGTCCACACGATAAGGACAGTGAATTCCCCTAAAGAGCAAATTGCTTCCACTCCAACCTTCAGCCTGAGGCTCCAATTGTCCCTCTCTATCCTCACTGTCCCCAGAGCATGTAAAGCATATTCTCCTTTTCCTCCAGAGTTCCATGCACCTGAGCATAATGAGATTTTCAACTATGGCTGAAAGCACACTGACCTCCAGGTCTCTGGCCAGCATGAAGCCTTTTCAGCTTCTGAGTCATCTTTCAAGATGAGGAGGGGGGAAAAACACAAAGTGCAGCAACTTTTGAACTGGAAGAAAAGTCTAAATGGAATCAAGAGGACTGGAAGCCATGCCAAGTGGAATGGATGATGAAAGCTATTGATCCAATGTCCTAGAACACTTCCTATGTATCAGCAGACTAAGGTTCTAGTCCCAAGTCTGGGACTTAATTCATTATCTTCTCTCCAAACCCACTCCTCTTCCAAATTTCCCTGTTTCCACTGAGGGCATCATCATCTTTTTAGTCCCTCAGGTTCCCAACCTTGAAGTCATTCTGATTTCTTCCCCCTCCCATATAGCCAATCAGTTGCCAAGTCTAATTGATTCTACCTCCACAATATCTCACATCCACACCCTGAGAGGAGGTACAGAGCCCTAACAACTGGAGATAATAGGATTGGAGAAGGGATCAGGGAAGACTCTATGGAAGAGAGACATGAGCTCTGTCCCTCCTCGAATTGTCTTGGTTCTTCTTTATTCGTGTACACATCATATTCCAGGACAGACTGTCAGAGGTGAGGAACCTTCAGCCTCAAGGCCACTTGGGGCCCTCTGGGTCCTCAAGTGCAGTCCTTTATATAAAAGGATTTGTTCTGTGAAGTTTGGATTCAGTCAAAGGGCCACACTTGAGGACCTAGAGGGCCACATGGCCTTGAAGCCACTGGTTCCCCACCCCTTTAGTCCAAACTCTGTGAAGGCAGGGATTGTTTTTTATTTGTCTTTGTGTCCAGCACCCCAAATAATGCCTGGAATTCTCTTTGTGCGTGCGATTACCTGTCTAGCCTCTGTCAACTTTAAGGTTCACAATGAAGAATACCCCTGATTTTCAGGGGGAAGAAGTGATAGTCTACAGACACAGATGGATAACCCTACCATTTCTCACAACTATATCTAGACCCAGAATGGTAGAAGGGCAGAGAAGGTTAGAGGTGGGCGCCTGCAACTCCCTTCACACCCAGGAATCCTCCAACCAAGGGTAAGGCAAGGCTTCTCTCTTCTGGATGACATAGAACAAAGTCTTTCAAGGGATAAGCAATTTGGCCCTCAAAGGATCAGCACCATTAGACAGAGATCAGCCACAGAAGAGAGAGCCCTGTTCTGGGTGAACAGCACTGGAAATTAGAGGCAACATGAAAGGGAGGGAAAGGTTCTCTCTCATTAACTGAGATGGCCTCACGCTGATGCAGGGCTTTTCAAGTCTCCACAGCACAATGTTTTTAAAAAATATAGGTGCAATTTGGGCCTGTGGTTAATACTGTTTAATTTTAGTTTTTGCCTGTGTAATATTTCCCCAGGCTAGGGCTGACTTGGTCTCTCTTAAAACTCTGCTCCCTAGAAGAGAGAATCAGATATTCAAGTGAGAAAGGGTACTAGAGATCATCTCATCCAACCCTACCCCTCCATGATCCCACTTTATAAATGGGGAAATTAGGTCCCATAGAGATTAATAAACATACCCAAAGGCAAAGACACAGCTAGGTTGTGGCCAAACCAGCCTTAAAACCTAAGTCCCTTGAATAGAACCAGTCAAAGCCATTTCACAGGTTCATAGATTTGGAAAGACTCTTTGAGAACATTTAGTATTAGCCATATTTGACAGAGGAGGAAACTGAGAGTTCAGATAGGGAAGGATAAGCCTTGAGATCACATAGGAAATACCAGAGCCAGGAGATGAACCCAGGCATTCTTGTTCCAAGTTCAGTAAAGCCTACTTTCATCCCTTTTTGCCATATTGTCACACTCAATTTCATCCATTATTCATTGAATACATATTTATTAAGTATATACACTGTGCAGAGCCTTGTACTCAGAGCTGAGAGAGATGCAGAAAGAAATAAGAAACAATCCTTGACTTCAAGGACTCATGGTTTGGTAGGGGAAAGAAGATGACATAGAATATATGAGAGGTCCAAGCAAAATGTTTGCTCCAAACAAGATGGTGTTGGAATAGAGCGTTGGGCTTGGAGTCTGGAAACCCTGGGTTCAATGCCTGCCTCTGTCACTAGCTGTCTAACCCTGGGCAAGTCACTTAACTTCCCTAAGCCTCAGTTTCCTTATCCATAAAATGGGAGTCATAAGGACACCTACATCATAGAGTTGTTGGGAGAATCAAATGAGTTAATGTGCGCCAATCAGTCAACAAGCAGATATTAAGTGCCTACTATTTGAAAGACATTGTGCTAAGTGCTGAGAAAGGTACTTACACAGCCCCTGTTTCCAGGTTGTTTACTTGGAAGATATGTGGACTATTGTTATAATATTATTATTATTATTATTATATCTTACAGTAGGGAAGGAGAAAGAGAAGAATAAAAGGAAGCATTAGAAAGAGGAGAAGGAGTGGGATGAGAGGAGGAAGGAATGAAAAAGAGAGAGAAAGAAAGAGTCAAAGAGACAGAAGGGGAAGGAAGGAAGACCAAAGAAAGAAGAATGAGAGAGGGTGAGATGGAAGAAGAATGAAAGAGAGGGATGGTGAGAAAGAGAGAAAAGGAGAAAGAGGGGAGCAGAGACAGACACTAAGATAAAAAATACGATCATTTCTGGTGGGGAGGGAGGGAGTTTCATGGAGCAAATAGCTTTGATCTGGGCCTTGAAACAGGTAAGATTTCAACAAGCAGAGGAGGGGTATGTAGGGAGAGTTCCAGGCATAGGTCACCTTGTTAGCAAAGGCACAGAGGTGGAAAAAGAAAAAAGCAATAGATCTGAGATTCAAACTTAAGTCATCTAATTCTGTTGGACATGATCTTGGGGAGCCCCAAAGATTTGACTCCCTTCTTGTGCTTTCATCTTCCAGGGCCAGCATTAACAACAGGGAGAGTTGGCAAACACATGTCCCAAATTTCTCCCTCACCAACCTGTCATAGTATCATGAAGCTATCTAATCTATCTAATAATCTATCTATCTAATAACAGAAACGGGGGAAGGGATATTCCAGAAATTGAAACACGGCAGAAGGAATGATCTTTAGGGTTCTAGGCAATAAGGAAACAACAAGAGGGCCTGGGGACAGAGTGTGAGAGGGGAGGAACAATTGAATGAGAGAGTCTCTGAGGATCTCTTCAAATAATCGTTGATGCTGACAAATGGGAAATGGATAAAGGAAAAGACATGGACTGGGATTATCACAATTTGCTATACAAGCTTTACCCATATAACACAAGCACCACAATAAGGAGGTCAAAAAGAACCTTAGCTATCAAACACTTGATGTCCTCATCAAGTAGAAAGACATGAAATTTGGCTGCCAAGGTCAATACCAATTTATAATATCAACTCATCTGCAAATCTTTATGGAGGAGGTTAGCAGAGGATTATAAGCACCATTGCCTCTAAAAACAGCGAAGAGATGTGGAGGGGAAAACAAGGTTGCCAGAAGCTTGGCATTAGCCCCAACTAAGCTAACTCATCCCAAGACATTGATAGATAAAATTGAAAAGTGAATAGCAAAAAAAACCAGGAGCAGTGGATTAAAGTTACAGAGAGGCAAATTTCAGTTTTGAGGTCAGGAAAAAATTCCTAACATTAAAGGATGTTCAAATGTGGAATGGAATACTTCAAGAAACAGTGAATCTGCCACCATTGGAGGTCTTCAAGAAGAGACTTAATGAACACTTATAGAGCACATTGTGACAAGGACTCCTTTGGAGGCAAGGGGAGTGGCTTAGAATAGATGGCCACTGGGCGCGCTCCCAACTCTTAAATTCTGCAATTCTGTGAAACAGACAAAAGCCATCTTTTAATGCCTATATGGTTACATTTGGCCTACATAACCACAAAGCACTAATCATTACAACCACAAAAAAATCTAAATTGTGGCTCAAAGGGCAATGGAGAGTGCATGGTGGATACAAGCAGACTACACCCTACACCCAACAAGGACTTGCATGAGAGAAGTAAATGAAAAGACATCATTCAGAAACTACACAGCCAGAGAGGGAGGGCGATCCATGACAAGATCTATCCCAGCTATCTACAGAACACAAAAAGAACAGAGGTTCTGAAACATTTTTTTGTCATAGACTCCCCTGGGCAGTTTGGTGAAACCCATGGACCCCTTCTCAGAATTATGTTTTTAAATGTATAAAACAAAATACAGAGGAAAATAGTTATGTTGAAATAGTTATTTTAAAAAAAAATTTAAGTTCACGGACCCCAGGTTAAGAAGCCTTGACCTAGAGGAAGGGCACTAGCACATAAGATTTGTTGTTGGTCAATTGAGTCTGACTCTTCGTGACCCCATTTAAGGTTTTCTTGGCAAAGATACTAGAGCAGCGGTTCTAAACCTGTGGGTTATGTTCAATTTGTAACAATGAAAATACATCCTACATATCAGATATTTACATTACAATTCATAATAGTAGCAAAATTACAGCTATGAAGTAGAATGAAAATAATTTTATGGCTGGAGGTTGCCACAACATGAGGAACTGTATTAAAGGGTCACGGCATTAGGAAGGTTGAGAACCACTCTACTAGAGTAATTTGCCATCCCCTTCTTTAGCTTATTTTATAGATCCTTATCAGTAACTGAGACAAACAGGGTAAGTAACTTGACTCGCCCAGGGTTACACAGTTAGTACAAGTCTGAAGCCAGATTTGAACTCAGGAAGATAAGTCCTCCTGACCCCAGCATCAGAGCTCTTATCTACTGTACCACCTAGCTGCCCTAGAGCATGAGATATATCTTATACGCAGAGGGATGTAGCCAAATACCAGCTAGGACAAAAAAGCCATGGATGGAAGGCAATCTCCACCAGTGAAGGGAGTATTTGCATCCATCAAATCAAGTATTCAGAGAAGTATATAAGTATGTATCTGCCCTGTAACTTCACCCTGAGGATGTCTGGGCTTTTCTATCTGACCTTTGGACACCCTTTCCTTTTACTGTTAGCTCTCTCAATTAAAATGCGAGCTCCTTAAGGGTGAGATTATCTCACTTTTTCTATTTGTATCCCCAGTCCTTTGAATAGTGCTTGGCAATTAGTAAATGCTTAAACATTTTGCTTCTCCTGACCCCGCTGACAAGGAAGGGTCTACGGATGCAATTATCCCTATTTTACAGGTGGGAAAATTGAGGCTTAGTGCGGTTCAGTGACTTGTCCATGGCCGTGCAACTTGTATCAGAAAAGTAGAGTAGAACCTTCTTCCTTCACATTCATGCTTGTAAATAACAACAATAATAACTAGCTTTTCTATAGTACTTTAAGATGGGTATTTACCACTCTTACCATTTGAAGATTTTTTTAAAATAACTATTTCAATATAACTGTTTCCCTCTGTATTTTATTTTATGCACTTAAGATAGCACTTTACATTTATTATTTTATTTGATCCTCACTATAATCCTAGAAAGTAGGTGCTATGATTATCATCTTTATTTTATAGATGAGGAAACAGAGGCAAATACAAGTTAAATGATTTGCCCAGGATGTAAGGCTCAATTTGAAGTCAGATCTTCCTGACTCCAGGTCAAGCATCACATCTACTGTGTCACCTCAAAGCCTCACAGCATAGAATAGTAGGGAAAGACGCAGAGTGGGGTTCTAATCCTTTATCTAACACTTAATAGTTGTATGACCATTGACAAATCACAGAATCACAGTGAGCCTCAATTTCTCCATCTGTAGAATGGGGAGGAATAATAGCTGGGAAATATGATATAGGTGATAAAAAGTAAATAAAATAACATTTATGAAGGGCTTTGTAAACCTTTAAATGCTATTAAAATGTCACGCATTGTCATTATAATGAGGTAGCTATGAAAACATGATTGGTAACAACATTTAACCAAATGTTAAGTTTGTCCCAGAAGGGAGAGTTGGTGGGAAGAGGGGAAGATGCCCATCCATGTCATTCTAAGGAAGAAGCCAGAGGGTTCATATTCTCTAGGCACCAAGCTAAGACAGAGGTTTCACCTCCCCTCCTGCTCCCCTGAAGGAACCCCAATCAGAATCCTTCGATACTGCCCAGAGCAGAGCTGGCTGGCCCAATAGCAGTTTCATACTGCCATGAATTCTTTTCTGAGTCCGATAAAATGCTTTTTACTTTATTTGTCCAGATTATTTGTAAATAGATTTTTCAATAACAAACCCAGACCTTAGGACACGTGATGGATTTCCTCCAGCCCCTCACATGGGGCATATTCATCTCTGTTACTATCGCCCCAAAGCAGAAAATAGCCTTTTCCTTAAGACTCCTGTGTCCCAGCTTCATTTAAACACAAATAGAAACAAAGTCTAAGTGACTTTCATCCTAAAATGGGTCACCTAGGGAAAGTGCTTTGAGATCTTCTAATAAAGGGATTTGGAAACAACAACACTTCTATAACAGGGCAAGATAAAAGCATGGCCCAGCATAAAAGTTGATTTCTGCTTATAGCACAGGGGGCAAGGGGAGAGAAAGGCTGGAAGCTCCACCTATTGCATTCTCATGAGAGAACCAAAGACACCCAAACTTTCTAAATTCCCCCTCTCATTTCCCACTATCTCAAATACACATATATACACAGAAAGTACATGATCTTGCAAACAATCTCAAGCCCTGCCCATCCAGACTAAAACCAAATACTTAAAATCACTTCTTGACAAACAGGAGACAGGTGAGGCTTGAGTAAAAAATACATTTTTGTGGCCTGATAAAATCAAGCACAGATCTTACCCTACCCTGAAGTCTCCCTTCTCTTCCCCTCTATCTTTTACTTAGCTGTCAGTAGATTTTCGTAAAGCATAGATAGGGTGTTACTCTCCTGCTCAAGAAGATTCACTGGCTCCCTAGTGTCTCTAAGATAAAATACAAATGACACTTAGAGCCATTCATCTAGCATATCTTTTCACTCTACAGGAAACCTTTCCTGGTCCCATTCCTTCTGTTGATAATCTCCAATTTACACTATCTATAGGTTGTTTGTATATAGTTGTTTACATATTGTCTCAATCCCCTCCTTAGATTGTAAGCTCCTTGAAGGCAGCAACTGTCTTTTGCCTTTCTTTGTATCCCCAGGGCTTAGCACAGAGCCTGGTATATAGTAGGTGTTTAAATACTTATTGACTGACTGACTAATTTCACATGACTCCCCTCCATGCACACTCTGTGTTCCAGTCTGGCTGGCACACTTGCTGTCCTTCAAACATGACATTCTGTCTCTTGCATCCATGCCTGTGTTGAGTCACCTATAAAGTGCTCTGCCACCTTATATCCATCTTTTAGTGATCCCTTTAAGGCTTAGCTCGAATACAATGCCTTTCCTGATCCTACCAGATATAAGTATTTCCTCTATGCCCCTCTCCAGTTACTTTGTATACTTTTTGCATTTACTTTTCTCTGTGAGTAGCTAGGTGGGGCAGTGGATAAAGTGCTAGGTCTGGAGTCAGGAGGACGTGAGTTCAAATATGAACTCAGACAATTAATAGCTGTCTGACCCTGAGCAGATCATTTTACCCTGTTTGAGTCAGAAATGACTGAACAAAAACTTTTCCCTGTACATGTTGGCTCTCCCAGGAGAACATAAGCTCCTTGAGGACAGGGATTTTTCTTTCTGCTTTGATTATTCTTCACCATCTGTCATGTGGTAGAAACTTAATAAACATATGTTGAATTGAACTGAATCCCGTATTCCTATTTGTGAAGACAAGTTGGCATTTTATAGGCTAAGAACCTTCAAGCTGGAAAGGGATTCAGAAATCACTGAAACCAACTCCCTCATTTTGCCAGTGAAGAAATAAGAGTTAAGTGACTTACTCAAAGTCACAAGGGTGATAAGTGGCAGGGCAAGGATTTGAACCCAGGTTCTGGGACTCAAAGATGAGTGTCCTTTGAACTGCACCACACCTGGGACCATTAACATCCAAGGTTTTAAAAATTTAATATAATAATAGCATTCATATAGAACTTTAAGATTTGTAAAGCACAATGTATATGTTATCTCATTTGATTTCAAAATATTTAAATACTATATTTAAACATATTAAAATGTTAATTATTAAATGTCTACATATGTATAAGTTGTATATATGTACATAATATATAAACATACAGACATATATACATATATACACACTCTGGGATGGCTGTTATTGTTTTAAGATAAATAATAGGCTTTTAAGTGCTTCTGTTGGACAGAGACTTCAACTTTATACTTTGTAGGCCATCAGAAGTTTTGCCCAATCACCCAAAATGCCTGTGGCCCTTTTCCATTTTAGAAAGGACTATTGTAGGAAGCAAGTTCTGTTATTCTGAGAGCAATAAGATTCCTGGTCTGTCTCTAGGTGATTGCTGGCTAGGGAGGCAGAAAATCCACCTGACGCTGTTAAAATAAGAGATCATATTTATCAGTGATGCCTATGTCTGTACAGATAGGTAGGTACATATGTGATATATAAAAAAAGAAAGAAGATGTGATTTTAACAACAGCTCTGCTTAGTCATCATTTCACACTAATATGAACCTGTGAGAAGGGATAGTGGAAAAAGGTAAGTCTATATCCATAGCATGTCAAGGGAAGAAGCTAGAGACCCTGTTTTCTTGGGGCATGGAGCTGGGTTCTTCCCTACGGAAATCACAGAACTCAGATCAGGAGAACTGAATGCTGTCATATGAAGAGTTGTGTCTGTGTGTCTGTGTGTCTGCATGTCTGTGTGTCTGTGTGTGTGCTTGTATAGCAGCCTAGCATAATAAAGAAGGCTAGCCTTGAAGTCAGGAAGACATGAGTTTCTCAAGTCTCACCTAGTACCCCAGGCAATCTCTAAGATTGTAAATTACCAATGAGCTGCCAATCTACATTGTTAGAATACACTTATACACTGAGACTTCCCCACATACAAGTCTAAACCCAAATACATACACAAACCTATATATATATACACACATACACACACATATTAATAAGAGGCAGTCAGGTGGCACAATGGATAGAATGCTGGGCTTGGAAAACTCATCTTTCTGAATTCAAATCCAGCCCCAGACACTCTCTAGCTGGGTGACCCTGGGCAAGTCATTTAACCCTATTTGCCACAGTTTCATCATCAGTAAAATTAACTGAAGAAGGAAATAGCAAACCACTTCAATATTTCTACCAAGAAAACTCCAAATGGAGTCATAAAGAACTGGACACAACTGAAATGACTGAACAACAAATTAATGACAGGACAGAGATAGAGAGGAGGCAAGTGAAGGAGAGGAGAATGAGGCAGCAGTGGAAAGATTGTTGGATTTTGAGTCATGAGACCAGAGCCCTAACTCTACCACTGACTCACTTTGTGACCTTGGGCAGATCCTGTCCCTTCTCTGAGCTTCGTTTTCCTTCTCTATAAAACAAGAAGATTAGACTTGATAATTTCTGAGGTCCTGTATTCTGGGATGTAGAACCCTGTTTCCTTCTGTGCAGGTAAATCCCTTCATGAACATGGACTTCACTGATTATGACTTAATAGATCCACCCTAGGCAACTGCTTGGAGCACAGAGAAGTGAGCTATCTGCCCATAGCCACACAGCTAGTAAGTAACAGAGGCAAGATTCAGACTTCCCTATTTTTTAAGTCCAAGCCCAGATCTCTATCCACTGTGTCCAAATGCCTCTTGGGTTTCGATAGATGACCCCCAAATGAGATACGGAACATAAGGATAGACCTGTATTGTCATAAATTCAGGGGCTATCTATCTCTGCAAAAGTAAAATTCAGCCATTTTTCTTGCAGCTTAAGACTCTAGGGTAGAACAATCCCAGCTCCAAGGCAGACTATGAGGCCCCCCAGACTTCACCTCTGTAGGTCCCTGTCTGCCTCGATTGACAGTCCTGGCCTATGACTCCATAACCTCACTTTTCCCTCCTCCTCAACTTTTATTCAGGCTGTCCAAACAATCCGGTACTTTGGACAGCTCCCAGATGACTGCCTACATTGTGGTGGAGGTTAAACTAATAAGACTTTCCTCACTGTCTACATACATGAATTCAACCTGAATTCTACCCACTCACTCTAAATGCAGAGAAACAGTGACCATCTCTCCCCAGAGCTTTGCAGGTATTTATAAATGGGGGAAAGTAGGGAAAGGAACTTCACCAAGAAGGAAAGGCTTTTACACACAGACTTTTGGAGAGGTAGAGGGAGAAATGACTCATGAGGACTTGAGTTCAAATCTCAGCTTTGCTACTTCAGTTTCCTCCTTTGTAAAATGAAGGGGTGGCTGACCTAGATGATCTCCTAAGTCCCTCTGACCACCAGCATTCTCTGAGCTTAGAAGTCAAGGGATCCGGGTTCAAATCCTTGGCAAAACCACTTATTACCTCTCTGAGCTTCCATGTTCTCATCTTTTAAAAAAGAGCAAATAGTTGAATTAGCATTAAATTAAAATGTTAGCCTTGAACTTTAAGATCTAAGTCTACAATCTCATGCTACATTTCCGCATTGGGTTAACAATCATCCCTTTCCCCTTAGCCAACAGTTCTGATTCAGGGCTTCCAATACTGCCCATCCATTTTCTCTCTCTTCTCCCTTCCTACTAACTGCCCCCCACATTCTCCTGCTGCCTCATTGGACAGAGAAATGGCCACCCTGCATTTCTTTTCAGGTCAAGACAGAATAACATATCTGATGCTCATTTCTATATGAAATACGAATGGAAATGTGAAGGAGGCATTTATACCCCTATATTCTTTCAATAAGAATTAATATTTTCTATTTTCCTTTTTTTCAAAAAGATCGTTATAAGGAATTGTTCTCTAAGAGGAGAAAGAGAAGGGGAAATAGGAGAAAATCTACATCTAGACATGTGAAGACAAAAGATATCAATAAAAATCTACTCAAATGGCTTTTTTAAAAAGAAAGTACAAAAATTTTTAGAAACTTATAAAAATATTTCCAAAAGAAATACAACACAAATAATTTTTCTAAATTCCTCTACTCAGCATTTAAAGCACTTCACAACTTGGCCCCTTCCTATTTCTCCAGTCTCGCCTATTTGCTATTCCTCACACATGATGCTCACTTTTCCATCTCCAAGCTTTTGCACTGACTATCCCCAGTTCCTGAAGTCTGCTCTACTTTACTACTAACAACTGGAATCCCTGGTTTCCTGTCAAGCACCATATTCACCAGAAGACCTTTCCTGGTCCCCTGCTATTGACTCCCTATCTAAGATTACCTTGCATCTGTTTTGCATGTGTCTTGTATGTGCAAATACAGATATTGTCTCCCTGACAGACTTGAGGGGTCTTGTAAAACTCTAGAGAAAGATAGTAAGCTCCCTGAGGGCAGTAACTGTTTCAGTTTTGTCCTTGCATACCCATTGTCTAACATAGTGCCTAGCAAACAGTATGTGCTTAGTAAATGTTTGACTATAGGGGTAACCTAGTCAGTCAATACTTATTTATTAAGCACTTCCTATGAGCCAGGTACTGTGCTAAGCACTGAGCATATAAAGACATCCACTCTGTGAGTAGCTCACGGTTTAAAGGAGAAGATAACATGCAAACATCTGTGTACAAACAAACTAAAGACAGGATAAATTGAAACTAATTCACAGAGGGAAGGCACTAGCACTGAGGGGGATTAGGAAAGGCTTCCTGTAGAAGGTGGAATTTTACCTAGGACTTGAAGAAAGCCAGGAGGCAGAGAAAGGGGGATAGTCTGGGCAAATGCCTGGAGCTGGTAGATGAAGGGTCTTCTTCAGTCACCCTCACCAAACTACTGGATGCCCCCTACATTCTCCTGGCCTAGTAAACAGAGCTAGTAAGTAACCAAGCTCGCACATAAACCCAATACTCAGCTAGCTAATCTGTGGTATAATGGAAAGAGAATCAGGTCTGGACTTGGAAGGTAGCAAGTATATATTAAACACCTACTGTATTAGGTGTTGGAAGAGACGATGCTTAGATAACGCCTAATCCCTCTTCTCAAAGGATTTATAATCCAATCCTATTCCATTAATAATGTATTAAGCATTTGAGTTTCTGCAAGCAGAGCTGTGTAATAAAAGGAAATTACATATCTGGACCAAAAAAAAAATAGTGAGCATTATTCCATGTCTTGGAGAGAGGCAGAGACAAAAAAAATCACTCATAATGCCTTCAAGAAGTTTACACTCTACTGGAATGACACAAAGCGTACACACATAAATACTGTCATTTCAGGCACAGAGCTCTAACTAGAGTGATCATTTAAGGCTCCCTTCAGGAGGCAGCACCTGAGCTGTGTGTGGAAGGAAACCAGGGATTCTGCAAATAGACATGAGATGGAATGATGACTAGCCTGGGTACAGAGGCACTGAAGAGGAAGAGGAGATGGCAAGCTCCAGAAATGGCAACTAGACCAGCTGGGCCGGAATGCTATTTGCATGGAAGGGGAGTCATGTGAGGCTGGAAGGATGGGCTGGAATCAGACTGTCAGGGGTTTCAATGGCGAGCTGAAGAGTACAGCCTAATAAAGGCAGCTATGGGACACAGAGTGGCAAACTTGGAATCAGGATGTCCTGAGTTCAAATTTGACCTTAGCTACTCCCTACTTTTGTGACCCATTTAAACCTATGTCAATCTCAATTTCCTAATCTGTAAGATGGTGGTGGGGAAGCTGGATAGAGTGATAGGACTGGAGTCAGGAAGACTCATCTCCCTGGGTTCAAATCTGGTCTTAGACGCTTACTAGCCGTGTGACCCTGAGTAAGTCACTTCACCCTGTTTGCCTCAGTACCCTCATCTGTAAAATGAGCTAGAGAAGGAAACAGCAAACCACTCCAGCATTCTTTGCTAAGAAAACCCCAAATGGGGTCGGGAAGAGTTGGACACGACTGAAAAATGACTGAACAACGACAAATGAGGCTAATAATGGACCCACCTCCCAAGGTTGTTGTAAGGATCAAGTGAGAAAACACATCTGGTGTTTGGCAAACCTTAAAGTGTTATATAAATACACACCAGCTAAAATCAGGCTAAGAGACCTCAAAAACCATCTCAAGTCAGTGGCATCAAACTCAGAAATGGGTAACTAAACCACAAATAAGAAACCCTGACGGCTACATGCTGACCTCAAAAGCTACCATTTAACACTATCTTATTTATTTGTTTGTTTGTTAATTTTCCTTAAGTGTTTTTAGATTTATTTTCCGTTCATTAATTAATTTATTTTCTTTATTTTTTCTTAACTATTAAATATATATTTTTTAAATATCAAACATCCTTAAATTCTAGAATTTAAAATTTCCTTAAATATTTCATTTCTTAAATATTCTTATTTATTTATTTTCTTTCTTTTTTATCTATTGTCTTAAAT
>CM053588.1:41230942-41267485 GCA_028646515.1 Pseudochirops corinnae | reverse complement strand
GCAGATAAGGAAACTGAGGCCCAGAGAGGGGAATAACATGTCCAAAGTCATATGGGTAGTAAGTGGCAGAGGCCGGATTTTCATCTAAGTCCTCTGAAGCTACAGCCAGCGCTTGCTCTTTCCTCATCGCCACACAGCTTCCTCATCTGTAATATGAGGGGAATGGATCAGAAGATCTCTAAGCTCCCCAAACCATGATCTTCAAAGGAGATGCTGGGTTCCCTTTAGTCATGTGGTTTGTAACTTTCACTCTCAAGAGCCCACACATGCACAGCATCACCTATATAGTCACATTCTCATACTTAACTCCCTACTGGTACTCAGGGGAGGTTTCATCCACCCTCCCAACCTAGGTTGAGGCTATATATTCTGGAATAATCTTTGGAATCAGTGACCAGCAATGACAGCTTGGAAGGACCAGGGCGTCTTCTGGGACCATCCCATCCACTCCTGGAGTTCACCAAGGCCCCCACTCCCCAACGCTAGTTTTCTCCACACAGGGAGTCTAGGAGATTTTACAGCTTCAGCAACCTTGGAAAGCTCTGACCTGAAAACAAATTGAGAAGGGGAAGAAGAGAAGAGGCAAGGAGAGCAAGAGAAAATGGGTCTGCTCTTTGGTTCCTGGACCTCCAGCCAACTCACTTCAGTCAGATTTAAGAAACAAAGGGAAATCTTTGTTATGTCAGAAAGACCAACATAAATCTCCAACAACCCTGCCAGTCTGGCACTGCCTGATGTACTCCTGGGAAATTGGAACCTGATTCTCTAACAATTTCCATGCAGCTGGCTTGTCCCTATTCTAAGAGAGGCAACAAAGCCTTCCTCAATCTGCCACAGAAGTTTATGACATTCTGGATGGAACATAAAACCAAGGGGCAAGGAGAGGTGGCGGCCATGGCCACATTTAGTGTGCCTCAAGAATTTCAGATAAGGCAGTTAGTCCATTTCTACTAATGGTCCAGGAAAGGGGGCAGTACATGTGGCAGCTAAATACACCCTGTCTGCCCTGCCCCAACCCTCAACCTGCTGCCTTCAAGTCCATAGCATTCCTGTAAATGTTTAAAAGAGTTTGGCATCAAAAAAGTCTTGGGCGGGGTCCTTGAAAGAGTAAAAAAAAAAAAAGTGGGCGGACAGGAGAGAGAAAAGGAGAAGTAGAAAATGAGACAAAGACAAAGGCAGTAGCAGAGAATGAGTCAGAGACAGAGAACAAGACAAAGAAAGAATGGCAAAAGAGACGAAGACAAGGAGAGGCAAAGAACAAGATAGAGAAAGAGAAAATGGGATAAAGACAAACAGAGAGAAGGGTAAAGGAAGACAAAATGGGACCGAAAAAAAAAAACAAGCAGAGAATGAGACAGAGAGAGAGAATGGGACAGAAAAAGACAAACAACAAGACAGAAAGAGTACAACATACAGATAGAAAAAGATAGACAGATTACAAAATCAAGGACCAAAGGCAGAGACTAAAAGAAACCAAAAGAGAAAGACTTATGGAAAGGAAGGGGCAGAAGAGAAAGGAGACAGAGAGAAAGAGAAAGAGAAAGAGACACAGAAAAAGAAAGGGAGACAGAAACAAGGAGGAAAGAAGGGAGGGAGAGATACAGAGAGAGAAGGGAGAGAGGGGTGAGGGAGAGAGACAAAGTGACAGACAGAGACCAGGAGAGGAATGAAAGAGTCAGAGATAAAGAGTCAGAGACAGAGAGGAAGGAGAGAAACAAAGAGAAAGACACACTGAGAGAGAAGAGATGGAGGGAAGAATGGAGGGAGTGAGAGACAGAGGAGAGAAACAGAGCGAAGGTAGGAAAGGAGAGAGACAGGACAGAGGGGCAAGGGAGGGAGAGAGAGATCAAGAGAGGAAGGAGAGAGTCAGAGACAGATACAGAGACAGAGAGAGAGGAGAGAGGGAGAGAGAGAGACATAGAGAAAGAAAAGAGAGAGAAAATGGGAGGGGGTATCTGAAAAGTGTTTTCTGGATGAGCTTTAGTATTTGGCAGAGACTAAAGCAGTCTGAATTCTCAGAAAGATTACTCATCCTTCCACAGAGCCAGGGCTATGTCTGGAATGTGCCAGTTTAGGAAAAGCTTTGTTTGCAGACAAAGGGGATTTTTATAACCTCTGGCCTCACCCTATAGAGCCTGGAACAGGGGTAGAATCTGGGCTGCCAATCCGGTACCCTGCTTTCATGAATGAAGAGAGACAGAGCCTGAGTACCCATTGGGGAACCTGGAAGCTGCTCCCTCAAGAATTCTGTCTCCTCACCTGAAGTCTTCACCTTCCTTTATCACATCACCCTACTTAATCTAGCATCTCACAGGTCCACAGTGATGCCACAATTCATGGAATCCACAAGAAACAAAGAACAAGAATTCTGCATGAGAATCCCAGCTCTGTCAGCCAGACAGGCTAGCTGTCCAGGAAGTAAAAATTCAAAGGCAAGAAGTTAAAGGACTCAGAGGTAGAAAGTAACCTTATAGCCCATCTGGTCCAATGCCTTCATTTTAATAATGAGAAGTCATGGTTCTAAAGGAGGCAACGTGACCTTACCAAGGTCACACAGTATATATGAGCAGAGTCAGGCTATTTGGAGTGAGCTGCAACTTTGCCCCATGGTGCCTTTCTAAGGGAGGAGTTACAGGTGGTGAATTTCCTTGTCCCTTTCTTTCAGGTCCATCCCTTCTCCTAGTACATCACCCATAGTGAGACCATTCTCTGCACCAGTGGGGTCAAATTTAAATAGAAACAGATCCCTGTGGACACAGATTGACTTAGAAAACCACAAATTAACATTATCTATATTGTATTATATTTTTATTTGATAAACATCTCCCAAGTACATTGTAATCTGGTTCTGAGCATTACAGAATCTTGCTGGCTACATGTGAAGGGCTATCAGAAGTCTGGTACCTCTGTTCTAACTTCATCACCTGCACTCCTCCAACTTTTTTTTTTTGCCATAGTCTGAGTTATAGTGTTGGAGCTTGGATTTGAACCCCAGTCTCCCAACTCCAAATGCTGTACATTTTCCACTACTCAGTGCTGCTTTCCCTTCAGACCTGGGGTCTGAGAGAAACTAAACCCCCAAGGTTTGCCAGAAAAGTTATCTTGTATACAGAAAAGGGTGGGGAATGGAATTTCATGACAGAAACTCCCTTCTGGAGCATGGAAGTATCTTAGGGATTAATCACTTGATTGGTTTTGGTTGATTGGCCAGTGTGGTTGGAGCACTGAACCTGGAATCAAGAAAACCTAAATTCAAATCTTCCATCAGACATTTAACTAGCTTTGTGACTCTGAGAAGGTCATTGAAATCTCTCTCAATCTCAATCCCCATATCTGTAAAATAAACATAACCATATCCCCTACCTCCCAAGGTCATTGTGAGAATCAAATGAGACCAGGGAGATATTTGCAAATAGCCAGAAAACCCCTAGGAAGGATGCAAGAGCCAGAAAGACATGGAACCCTGGGCATTAGAACTACCAGCTGTTATCCTGAGAAGAGAAGACTGGAATAAGATCTCACAGGAAAAGATCCAAAGATCCAAGAACCTGCACACCAATGCCAATTCCTCCATGAAGCTTTCCCTGAGCTCTCTCCCCTCTGCCCCTTCCCCACCATAGCAAACAGTGACCAGTCCCTCCCTGAATCTTCCATAGTGCCTTGCAAGTACCTCTCCTTTATACTTATCTCATGCCCTCTTACAGGAATAGAGACTGGATTTATGATTCCATGGGTATAGAGAACTGCTGGGGGGTGGAAACTCCCTCTAAGAGTGATGATCAGCATCCTCCCTGTGACATAGGGAAGTACCCAGAGCACAGAGAGCTGCCCTGAGTCACAGGGTCGCTATGTGTCAGAGACAGCTCTATTGCACCACACTGGCTCCCTTTTACCTTAGTTTCTTATGTTCTCTCCCCACCCACATCAAACTGCAAGCACTTTAAGAACAGCTAGCAGGCACCTAACTAGGTGCTGCCATAGTGTCTAAAGTGTGGAACCTGGAGTCAGGAAGAATCTGACCTCAGAACTTACTAGCTGGGTGACCCTGGGCAAGTCACTTAACCCCATCTGCCTCAGTTTCCTCATATGAGCTGGAGAAGGAAATAGCAAACCACTCCAGTACCTCTGCCAAGAAAACTCCAAATGGGGTCACAAAGAGTCAGACACAACTGAAAAGGACTGAACAACAACAATATTGTCACTATGTTGTATAATATGTATTATGTATGTATACATAGACATATATCAGTTACTTTACAGGATGATCATGAGGCTAGTACTTGAACCCAAAAGCCCCACATAAATGTGATTTATCATTATTTTCTTACACATTATCTCCTACACTAATACTGTGGATCTCTCTGATCTCCGGACCCCAGATGTTAACAGTCTGATCTGTTCCTCTGCTGGGAAGAGAAATGGGCACCTGCATTTCGGGATCTCAGAACGGGGAAGAGTAAGTTAGTCTTCAGGGAGCTAAAGGGCCCCTCCCAGCACTGGCTTAAAAAAAATTTAAAAACACTGGAAACTGCATTTGAGAAGCTGGTCTCTGCCAAGGCTTGGCTCAGGAGGGAGTTTTTTATGACCACGTTATAAATAGGACTCATGGAAGAATCAGTGACAGACCCTTAACTATACTCAGGCTAGTGGCTCACCACCATAAGGGCACATGTGAATTTTTATCAGGGTATTTTGGGGATTTATTTCCGAGGGAAAATTAAAAACAAGTAAGTTTGTTGCAGGCCCACAAAAAACAGAGTTATGTACATTATCTCCTGAGACTTACTTGGTCCTTCTGGATTTGGCTGGATTTCCAAAGCAACACAATCACACAATGCCATAGCAGTTGGACACCTGCCAGGGATGTGGAGGGGCAAGTTCCAATGGTGGCACTTTGGGATCTAGGAAGGGTGAAAGAGGGATATGGCAGCTAGGATTGAGGTAGCTAAGTGGCATAGTAGATAGAATGTTGGAGCAGGTCTCAGGAAGACCTGAGTTCAAATCCTGCCTCAGGCTGACAGTAGTTGTGTGACCCTGGGCAAGTCACTTAACCTCTATTTCCCTCAGCTTCCTCATCTGTAAAAAATATTATTAGTAATAGTACCTACTTTCCAGGGTTGTTGTGAGGATCAAATGAGTTAAGATATGTAAAGGGTTTTGAAAATCTTAAGGCCAAACACTAGTGATCACAAGTGATGGCTTCGGGTCTCTGGAAGATTTGTCTGAGTATAAAGAAAATTTGTCTGACCCAGGCGTATCCCCATCATGAAGTCACCTAAAATTGGTGTCTAAGCACCTGTTAAGTTCAGATTACTATTTCTGTTTCAAATGCTTTTCTCTGGTAGGAACATGAGCTCTTTTGGAAATCAATTGTGAAGAATTCTCTAGCAAACCAATCCTTTATTGAAGGGAGTTCCTACCAGCTGCCTGTTGCCAGGGAATTGTAAAGTGCAATCACTCTATGAAAGTTTCCAGCAAAGAAAGTAAAAGACGCGCACACACACACACACACACACACACACACACACACACACACACTCGTCCATTCCTCTCCTTCCACATAGGCCAAATGGCAAGAAAAGATGCATTTGGGGAAAGGCAGCCATGTGGGCGTGGCATACAGTAAGCTTTAAGGTTTTCGAAGCATTTTAGGCCCTTGTGTTATTACTTAACTATTTCCAAAGCACTTTAAATTTTTCCTTCCAGCCTCACAGCCGCCCTCTGAGGCCCACATTGCTATTATTACTTTTCTAATCAGTTGCTAAGTCTTAACCATTCTTCCTCAGCAACACCCTTCACAGCCCTCCCCTTCTCGCTCGCCATACCACAATCACTCTGGCCCATCCCAGGCAGACTATTAGAATGGCCTCCTACTAGGTCTGTCCTCCTACAATCTCTCCCCTTCTCCAATACAGTTTCCACACAGCTGCCAAACTGATGCTCCAAAAGTATAGGTTTGACCACATCCCTCCTCAGCTCAAGAAGTTTCAGGCTCCTCATTGCCCTTAGAATGAAATTCAAACTCCTGTTTGTCACTGAAAGCCTGATGTCATCTGGTTCCAGGCTGATCCTACATTTGGACTGGCCCACTTTTTTCTACGCTGCCTTCCAACTCCTGGCAGATCTGCAGGCCTCTGAACAAGTTATCTCCAGGTCTGAAACGTCCACCCTCCTCAACCCACCTTGACACCTTGGAAGACTTTTTCCAGCCTCCTGAGCTGAGCTTTCTTCAGGGCAAAACTCAAATGCCACCTCTTTCAAAAGGGCTTTCCAGATTCCCCCCTCTTATTGGTTGTTGTTGCTGAATCATTCAGTGGTGTCTGACTTATGTTACCCCATAGGCTTCTGTCCATGGGGTGTTCTTGGCACAGATACTACAGTGGTTTGCCAGTTCCCATTTTACAGATGAGGAACTGAGGCTAACAGTATTAAATGACTTGCCCAGGGCCACACAGCTAGTAAGTATCTAAGGCTGGATTTGAACTTGGATCTTCCTGACTCCAGACCTGGTGCTCTATCCACTATACCACCTGGCTGCCCCTCTTATTAGTGCCCTGCCCCCAATCAGTGTTTATTGATTTTGTAGCTATCATGTCTTTGCATATCTGTGAACATGTTGTGTCTCCAAGCAGAATGTAAGCTCCTAGAGGTCAGGAATTGTCTCACTTTTTTTTCTTTGAATCTTCAATGACTACTCCATTGTTTGGCACACAATAGGCACTTAATAAATGCTTATTTATTGATTTTGCAAAGATACAACAAAAGACCTGGGCCAGCTCTGCCACATAGCACCAATATTACCTTGAATAAGTTCTTTAACATGTCTACCACTCTGTTTTCTCATCTATAATATGAGAGCCTGAAACTAGATAAAATCCCTCCTGGCTCTAAATACTATGAATCTCATGGACTCTATAGCTTCCTCTATATGCCTATAATACCAAGCAGGAGAGAATATAGTGGAAAGAACCTTGGAACTTGATTCTGGATGACTTGGGTTCAAATTCAGCTTTGTAACTTACTACTAACTCTGGACAAGTCACTTCCAGTCACTGATTAGTGCTGAGAACAGTGCCTGGATGAGATGACCTCTGAGATCACTTCCAACGATCAACGCCTCCCCTTGGTATGAATGTAAAGAAATAGAGATTCAGAAATAATTAGTCTTTTTTTCTCTTTTCCCCAGGTTCCTCCTAAGTTGAAATCTTTAGCTAGGAAAGAAGACATGATGAAATTGAATGCCAAGCAAAATCTAAGGGTTGGGATACTCTATTTATGGGCCCAATATTTTGACATTGAAGTAGATAAGAAACATGTTCAGGGTCCAGAACAAAGGATGGGCTCACTGTCCTCTGTCCCAGATAGCTCATCCCTGACCCCTTTGTTCAATTTCTGAGTATCACATCTTGAGAAGGACATAGAGAGGCCCAGGGAGGGAAATCAGGAAGCTGAGAGGACTGGAAACCACACCAACTTGGAACCAACAAGAATCAGTTAAAAGAACCAAGATCAATCTACCTACATAAAAGGAAGAACATCAATCAAAACTGACGTTTTCCAATATTTAAAGGCTTGTCACATGGGAAAGAGGGATTGGTTTTGTTTTTCTTGGCTCCAGAAGAAAGATCTGGGAACAGTGAATGAAAGTTGCAGAAAGGCAGATTGGCAATAAATATAAAGAACAAGTTCCTAACAATCAGAGCACTGAAAAGTGCCGTATCACAAAGTCATGAGCTCTCCATCACTGGAGGTCTTAAAGCAGACTCAATAAATGGGCCATTGGTTGGGTATTATCAAGGGGATTGATCCTTTGAGTGTAGGTTAGACCAGATAACTCTAAGGCCCCTTCCAATCCTAAGATCCTATTTAAAAGAATTAAAGGTTTTTATCTTTGAAGCAACAAAGGTGGTGTCAGGAAAGGGAAAGATTAAGCAGTATGATGGCTGTGACTTGGCTAGAAAGGTACCAAATAATACATAGGTGTTAATTTCCTTAACTTTTGCTTCCAAAAATATTTAAATGTGACAGTGTTGCAATGTTTAGTTGTTTATTAAGAAATAATCTTTTTAATTTTTTTAAAAAGGCAGTATCTAGAAATTTCATAGCTCTCTCTTTCTCTATGTTAACAATGTTCAGTCATTTCAATCATGTCTGACTTTTCATGACCTCATTTGGGGTTTTCTTGGCAAAGATACTAGAGTGGTTTGCCATTTCCTTTTCCAGATCATTTTACAGGTGAGGAAACTGAGGCAAACAGGGTTAAGTGACTTGCCCGGGGTCACACAGTTAGTAAGGGTCTGAGAACAGATAGTTCAGATCCTCCTGACTCCAAGGGCCAGCACTATGTCCAGTGCACTGCCTAACCAAGGTTTCCTGTAGAACAGTGGTTCTCAACTTTCTTAATTTTCGTATGTGGGCATATCTGCATGTGGGTGGACCCGCCTGGAGACAGATAGAGGAGCGGTGTCTCGGTTCCTAAGACCATCAGAAATATGTGTTTTCTGATGGGCTTAGGCGACCCCTGTGACCCCTGTGAAAGGGTCGTTCGACTCCCAAAGGGGTCACGACCCACAGGTTGAGAGCCGCTGCTGTAGAGGGTGGGATTTTAGTTAAGGCTTGAAGAAGTCAGGTGGTCTAGGGTAGACTAGGTCTAAGGTTATCCTGAAGAAACCCTGGACTAAGAGATATCAGATGTTTAACTTTCAAACCACTGTGTGTCCCTTGCTTCTGGAACACTGGAACATCACAGACACCCCATCACCCAGAAGCACGTTGGTAGAGATTTAACGTTCTGGAGTCCATCCAAAACGCCAGTGATGCTAGGACCTGTGTTGAGAGACCATTACTGCGTACGTAATTTTATCAATCAGTTTATTTAAACTCATATAATGTGACCCACACCAGGAAGATCAATGTACTTAGCACTCCCAGAGGGGTAAATAACTCCCACCAAGAAAACAGAGCCGGCCCGTGCCTGCGCAGACAATAACAGTGCCTGGCGTTGGCGTGACGCTTGCTCTAAGTTCTTCAGGGCACTTTAAGTGCTTTTTTATGAATTTATTCGGTCCTCACATCACTATATGAGGAAGATGCCATTACTTTCCCATCTTACAGATGCAGAAACTGAGGCTGAGAGAGGTTTAAGTGACTTGCCAAGAGTGAAGTAACCAACAAATGCCAAAGGATGGAAATGGACAGATGGGTTGCTACCTGCACAGCTGAAAGGTATCAGTATATGAGAATATCTTTTTTCCTCAGCACTTCCTCCACCAACCTACCTATGACTTTACTAGAAAAGACCTGGGAAGTTTGCCAAAGCACCGATGTTCTTGACTGAGAGCTGGAAGGGATTTTAGAGGTCATTTAGTCTAACTTCTAATTTACAGATGAGGAAACTGAGGCCCAAGGAGATTAAATGATTTCCCTGGCTTCCCACAACTGGTATCAAAGGGGACATTGGAATCCAGGGTTCTCCAATTCTAAGCCTCCAACACACTGCCTCTACTCATACTGCATAAACAATTGATGTTCGTGATCTTGTCTGGTCTGCTTGTGCCATAGAGTATTGGATTCGCACCTGTGGAACCTCTCCTACCACACCCCCCAGCCTACCTGAATGGAGAGGAGAAAACAAGGCTTCCCACAAGCTGCTTATTTCTGACAAGCACTACAAACACGAAAGTGTGGAAACCAAGAATGAGAAAGAAATAGATATGTGCTCAATCTGGCCCAGTAGTAAGGAAATTCCAAACCATGCATCAATATTGCCATCCATGCACAGCCTAGAGAAAACAGCTGCCAAACAAGGAAGCACTGACTTGGGCAGGAGGCAGCTCAGCCCTCCCTCAAATGTGGGAGAATGACTTCTTCCTTTGAGGAGGCCAGTAATCAGGGTACATGGTTACATGGCTAATGAGAGACCAATGAAAAGACTGAGGACATATGGAATAAGCACTGTGAGCCTCCAAATCCCACATCATCACCATAAACTTCAATTCAGAGAAATCAAATCCCCACCAAGGGTCACAAACAAAGTCATATGGATCCTGGCTCTGCCATACCATCTGGGTGACCTTGCCCAAGTCACTGAAACTCTTGACCTTTGTCTTCTCAAATGTACAGTAAGGGGATTGGAGCACATGATCTTGAAGGTCCTTTCTGGTTCTAAATCTAGTTCTAAATCCTAAGGCCACTGGATCCAAGACTTAGAGGTGGGAAGGAATTTAGAGATCTTTTAGTCCAAACCATTCATTTTTAATATGGGGAAAATTAACACCAGTAAGGTTATGTGACTTGTCCAAGGTCATACAGCTACTTAGTGGAAGAATTTAGATTTGAACACATGTCCCCAGACTCCAAATCCAAAGTTTTGTTGTTGTTTTCCATTGTGCCTCACCCTCTTTGGTATTAGGGAATATAGCAACTAGATGAAACATGCTTAATGGATTTTTGAATTTACAGCTGTCTGAGCAGTGCTTACTCATGGAGGGCAAGGCATAGTGTCTGTGACCCAAACAGCATCCTCCTCCCAGGGAAGGTGGGGGCGGGAGGACATTCAATGCAGTATCACCTGCGTCATTCGCTGTCTGGCTGATGAAGACCTTCACTGCTTAGCCAGGTTCTGAATGCAATCCGTAATCTCGCCTGATTGGATTCAGAGACCTTCAGCTCTTAGGCAATGAGAAGGGAACTTGGAGACCCGAAGGGTTTCATCGATCTTCTGCTAAGCTTGGCCAGGCAGCACATTCAGCGAGTAGATTGGAACTAGGCAGCCTCACCATTCAAACTTTTTCTTATACCTCCATGCCAGCCAAGACCAAAACATAAATAAGCTGGTCTGGCTTGGGATACTGGGGTTTTATTGAGCATGCAAACTCAAAGAAAGCTCAAATACATAAATAGGTAAGTAGACAGACTGAATGGGAGATAGATGATATATAGATAGATAGATAGGTAGTTAGATAGATAGATAGATAGATAGATAGATAGATAGATAGATAGATAGATAGAGGATGAATAGAAAAGGGAAGGAAGAAGGAAGGAAAAAAGATAAAGATGAAGAATAGAGATAGTTGATATCTGAACAGAAATTCTGAGAAATGTATATATCATGAGCAGGTACACTTTAAATTAGAAATCTAAGGGCAATCAAATATTTGTTTCTAGAAGTGGTACCTACAATCAGGTCTAAAATTAGAGAGTTTAACTAGATCTACACTTGGGATAGGGACTAGATCTGTTTGGGGTTTTTTTCTTTTATATAGGGAACTCCTAGATAAGAAAACTCCCTTTACCAGTGCAGGCTAGCCCTTACTCTGCAATGTAGTCCTGGAAAGCTGCCTAGAGCACTGAGAGGTTACATGATTTGCCCACAGTCATCCAGCCTATAGGTACCAGGGGTAGGATTCAAACCCAGGACTTCCTGACTCTGAGGTCAGCTTTGTCTACTATGCCAGAACTGCCTCTCAGTTTTATTTCGATTCCCTGCAAAGGAGCGTTTGCTTTTGTCTATATGCTTCTTAGGTGTATAGATGTATTCTATGCTGTTCCTCTTGTCAAATGCTCCATTCCCAGGAGAATGTAAGTCTTCGAGGTTTCATTTTTAGGTTTGTATCCTCAGTATAAATTGAGCACCTAAAATACAATAGGTACTTCATAAATGCTTATTACACTGACCTGAACAAAGCTTTGATGAGCATGGTACAGCAGAGAGAGTCAGTGGTTCCCTACTGCCTCTAGGATAAAATATAGGCCCTTGTGTTGAGTGCTAACTCCTAACAATCTTGCTCCAACCCCCTCTCAAGCTAGGTGGTGCTGTAGTGGATAGAGTGCTGGACCTGGAGTCAGGAAGGTTCATCTTCCTAAGCTCAAATCTGGCCTCAGATACTTTCTGGATGTGTGACCTTGGGCAAGTCACTTCACTCTGTTTGCCTCAGTTTCCTCATCTGTCAAATGAGCTGGAGAAGGACATGGCAAACCACTCCAGTGTTTTTGTCAAGAAAACCCCAAATTAGGTGACAGACACAACCGAAAAAAACAAAAAGTACACCTTCTCATGAACGCTGTGCCAGCCAAACTGACGTGCTTGCTATTCCCTCTACACAACATGCATCTCTCACTTCCTATGTCTTTGTGTTGGTTGTCTTTCCCACCAGGAATTTTCTTCCTTGTTCATCTAAGCCTCTGGCAACCCCCCAATCTTCTCAAGGATTAGCTGAAGTGCCTCTTCCTACAAGATTTCTTTCCCAATTTCCCCAAGTAAGGTTGAGAAAGATCAAACTTGAGAAAAGGCCACCAGTAGAACTTCTTTTGCCAGACTCCAAACTTAGAATAAACAAAACTTCAAACTCTTGAGTTTAACAGAGGAATCGATGAGATGAGCCACACCAGGATCTTAGACTCAGTTTACAGAGCTAAAAGTTCCCTTTCCCTTCCATGTGGTGAGTCAGAAAGCTGGGTTCAACCATTATTTCTCAGACATTTGTAAATAGATAGGGGGTGTTCAGCTGTAGGTAGGAACCCTGAGGTGCCTCAAAAACACCTGAGCCTAATATTTGCTGATCGATTGTTGGCTGGAAAACCACAGGCAAAAAAATAAAAGGAGAATGATATCAACATTAGCAGCGGGCTATGAACAGCCAGACTGAAGCTTCGATCCTTTGGAGGATCTATGACCTCCACCAGTGAGGATTGTGACCCATCTGTGCCTTCTCACCATGTTCAGTTCTTATCTATGCCTTTCTGTAAGCCCTTCACAGAGGCTCTATCCAGCAATGAGGCACAGTGAAGAAAGTTCTGAACTTAGAGTCAGAAGATGAGGGTTCCAATCTCAACCTGTCCATTTAGTAGCTGTGTTTCCTTTAGTTAAGACCTTCAACCTCTCTAACTATCAATTTTCTCACCTTTAAAATGAGACAGCTCCTCAGAATTTTTCCAGCTCCAAATCTAGAACCCTGTGGTCACTGAAGGCTACCTCTGGGAGTTCCCTCTCTTTGGAGGTCTTCAAGGAGAGGATGGATAACCAGGTATTCCCTATAAGGAATCCCCATTGCAATATACCAAATACATGGTTATCTGTGATTCCTCTTGGGTGCTTAATATTTTAGGTATCACTATAGCACTAAGGATGTCTACATTATTATCTCTCACTTTTGTGAGAGCAGTTGCATGGCCCAGTAGATAAAGCCCTGGAGCAAGAATCAGGAAGACTTGAATTCAAATACAGTCATATACATTTACTAATTGTGTGACCCTGGGCAACTCCCTCAACCCTGCCTGCTTCAGTTTCCACATCTGTAAAATGGGAATAATAATAGCTCCTATAGCTCGAGGTTCTTGTCAGAATAAAATGAGATAATAGTAATAAAATGATTTGTAAGTCTTATAGCACTATGTAAACATAAGTTATCATCATTATTATTTGGTGCTATTGTTGCTACAACAGCAGCCCATCTGCTTCTGGTCATGTGTCTCCTGGATGATGGCAATCCTTGAAATTAACAATTTTCACACCCTCCTGAAATTGACTATTCCATGAAGTCAGAGGGAAATTCACCAGGTAGTGAGCCCTCCATCTCTTGATCAGTCCCATATTTAGGTTATTCAGTAAACACACAAACACACACACTCCCATTGTGAACCAGATGTGAAACTCTAGGGTTTTTTTCTGTCCACAGTCCATAGCCCCAGTATACCTGACTATACACTCACATAAAAACTAACATACAGCTTTCACATTCACCTCCCAAATCCAGGAGCAAGCCAAGCACACAACCCAGGGAACAGCTGATGTTTGACATTCAAGTTAATTAACTTAGTTCAGCACCATTCCATCCATGTACAACATCAGGGAGTGGTATGTTCAAATGAAGTTGCATGTTCTATTTTCCTAAGCCAGTCTGGGTCCAGGGAGATTCAACCTGCCTGTAACTTTAATTTAAAACTAATTCCTGAAGCTGGAAGAGATTTGTGATACAGGTTGGTGGATCACCTTAAAGTCTTCTTCAAAGTTTCATGGACATCTGCAAACCCATCTCATGGAAGCCCCATGAAAATAATATAATCTTATATTGTGCCTATTCCTAGCCAAGAAAAAAAATACAAACACACACACACACACACACCTATATTCATAGATATAGGCATGTAAAGAGATGTACGTTATTGTCATTCATTTCATTTCAATCATGTCCAACTCTCAGTGACTCCATTTGGAGTTTTCTTGGCAAAGATACTGGAGTAGTTTGCCATTTCCTTCTCCAACTCATTTTACAGATAAGGAAACTGAGACAAACAGGATTAAGTGACTTGCCCAGGGTCACCCAACTAGGAAGTGTCTGAGCCCAGATTTGAACCCAGGAAGATGAATCTTCTTGAATTAAGGCCTAGCACTCTAGCCACTGTGCCACCTAGCTGCCCTGTGTATGTGTATATCTGTGCGTGTATATATACGTGTGTGTGTCTATACATATATTCATATATATGTATATATTGTGTGATGTGTTGTACAAGTATATATGTATATGTTGCGTATGTATGTATGTATGTACAGGCAGCTAATGGAACAGTGGATAGGGCACTGGACCTGAAGTCAAAATGACCTGAGTTCAAATCCTACCTCAGATATTTCCTAGCTGTGTGACCCTGGGTAGCTCACTTGAGCTCTGTTTGCTTCATCTTCCTCATTTGTAAGATGACCACAGTAATTGCACCCACCTCCCAGGATTGTTGTCAGGATCAAATAAGATCATATTTGTAAATGAATGTTAGTTTCTATTAGCTATTATTACTAGGCATATATACATGTGCATATGCTCCTTCTAACCATGCGGATCACAACTTCTCTACAAATATAGTCACAGAACCTTACCTGAGGCACTGAGCAGTTAAGTGACTTACCCAAAGTCATGCTGCCAGGATGTGTTAAAGACAAGACTTCAACCCACTGTGCTGATTCTAAGACTGGCTCTCTCTTCACCAAACCAGGCTGCTTCAATATAGCATCATGGGTGTGGGTATTCTAGACATGAGTATCTGGATGACTTCACCTCCCTCGACCTCAGTTTTCTCATCTGTAAAGTGATCAGCTTGGACCAAATAACCTCAAATGTTCCTTTCAGCTCTAGATCCATGATTCTAAAATGATCTGTGTGTGTGTTTAGGTAAATATCGAAGATTTTAATAAGACACCTGACCCCCCCCCCAAAAAAAAATCGGGGATTCAATGTCACATTTGGTGTGTTACTATAAATCCTCAGTTCCTGCACCACCAATGAGGCTTCCCATCCCTTACTCTGGAACAGCTGCATAATCACTACATAATATTCCAAACGGCTAAGAAATAAAAGGGAGGAAGGAAGAAGAGAATTCGGTAAGGGAGCACTAAGAGATGGGATATAGATATGCTCAAAATACTTAGCCGGGAACATCAGCTTCCTCCCAAAACTCAAATGGGAGTAATTGCTCAAACTTAACGTGGCAAAGAGGCCCTTCGTGCCCAGGAAGCTCTGGAGGAAGATGCAGGGAGAGCTGCACCAGCCCCACTTCTGACTTCCGGGCTGCACCAAAGCAAACAGCCAACTTCCCCCTCTCCCAGCAAGGCCTCCTTCTTGCAACTCTTCACTTACTAATTCCATCAAAAATTAAACTTTTAATTGTATTTTGTTTTTCAAATGATTCCCACTGTGACTATCTACTCAGTGATTGTCTCACTCTGGTAATTACCTGGACTTTCAAATAAGCAGTTTATTTTACTTCACAGTCTCTCTCTTTTTCATTTTTTTCCCCGCTTTTCCATACTCAAAAATTTCTGCTTGTCATAATAATTAATAGGTTCTGTTCCTAAAGCAATTATATTTAAATTGTCTTAATAAAACACAGATCTGTGTGTAGTCCAAGGAATATGTAAATCCCAATTCCCATCGGGTCAAAGAGGCATTCCCTGTGCCTGGACTCTTAGTCCCCATCCAGTAAGTGTGGCCAAGTACTTCATTGATTTTTATAGTCCTGCCAAGCCCATAGCTGGCCCTCTGGCTAGCCCAGTAGAGGCCATGGCAAGTGAATCCTTGAAAAGACTTTCCCTTTTCAGTGCAAACTAACAAAGCCCTTTGGTGATTGAAATTCCTGTGTTTATTTACAATCCTTTCTTTTCTTAATGTCTTGCTGCAGGGAAGACCACAAGCTGACTGAGAATGACTTTCTTTGTCCTGAAGCCTGGCCTGATACAGCCCCTATAAAGCAACCTCCTTTTGTCAGAACAAGCAAAAAAAACAAAAACAAAAACACAGTCACCCTGGAAAGAGAGACAGGTGAGGAAACATGGGGAGCAGTTGGAGCATGAGGAATGAAAGCCAATGTCAAGCTAGTTGTACCCAATACCCTTTTGGGTTGCTTGTAGGATTAAGAAATGCCTTGAGGGCCCCTGGAAAAAAAAATAGAGAAGCTATGATATGGAGAAGAAAAGAGAACAGAAGGGCAAAGGGGGGAGAGGGAGATATGGAGAAGACGGGAGGGGAAGGAAAAGGATGTAGAGAACACCCAACGAAGATAGGCACGGAGAAAAGAAGGAGAGAGGGGAGAGAGGAGAAAAGATAGTTGGGGGGGCAGACAAAGAACAGCAAAAACAGGTCTCTACTACAGGCTGCTTACCCTTAAGGACAACTCACACAGCCCGAATACCATGGACAGTTCTAGAATAAAGTTTAAGAGGTGCCCTAAGATGTTACCATAGATAACCCTGAAGAAACTGAGAGGGATTGGCAACAGCAGGGTCTAGGACCCAGGTAGATCTCATCTCCTACCAGTCTAGAAAATACTCAAAGCTCACCAGGCTATCTGAAGAAATGTGGGTGGTTGTTTTTCCGACTAAAGGCTCAGTAAACAAAATACCCTCCAGGTTTTTATCAGTGTGGGCTAAACCACGATGCCTGCAGACTTATTAAATAAAGTAAATTAGGTCTCAATTATTTGCTTGCACACAAGGCAGAAAAAAATGAAAATTTCAATTTAAAAAATAATGTTGCTATTAGCATGCAAGAACAAGTCTGAAATTGGGCTTCTTTTCCATTCTCCTGCTCAGGGAGGTCGAAGCAGAGAGTCTAGGTCAGGGAGCTTTCTCAGCCCCTAACTCACCAAAGAGCTTTCCACCATTACAGCAGCCACATCCACAGAGGAAGGGCTCAGAACCTTTACAGGGGACTGAATTTAAGAAGCCAGGAAAAAAGCAATTTGGGCAGGAACAGAGCAAATGACAGGAACCAACGGCAGCAACTAAGCGATTAATTCTATCTTTTCTATTATTTTATTTTATTCAGGTTTAAGCACCACATCATTGCCAAATGCACCTAGTTTCATTTCTCTTTCTGTATCAAAAAATCTAAATCAGACAAATTTGAGGCCTCTGGATTTACATTTTTTAATGGAAAGTGAGTACTGGTAGCAGGTGAGGCGGTGCTTAACTCCAAACCTCTATCAGCAACACAATCCAACAGCAGACGTTACAGGAAATCTTTGAAGAGGAAAACCTTTAAATCTACTTATGTTGACTTTATTCATTCTCAATAGGTACAAGCCACCATAAAAGTCAATTTCATATTCCAGTCAAAGGGATTGGGCTTCCTTAAAGTTAAGTAACATCCTGGGTTCCACCTTCTAGAATGACTTTCCATGTGAGGGTAATTGTAATAGGTATGTAATGGTAATAACGAAGCAACAAAAATATCCTTTCAAATATATAATACATATATACATATACACACATATATTTTATATATGTATATGTGTGTGTGTATTTTTTTTCAACAGTCATGAGTTTTGCCCAAGAGCTGAGTTTGTATGATAGGTACATATGGTAATGTACAGTGGTAACCTTCTCTCTTCTCTTCCTGTTCAGGGCAGAGAACTGGGGGTGGGGGAAGTGCCTCAAAGTATACTACCCTACAGAGAGGGATTGGTTACTTAGGTGAATAAGAGTTACTTAAAACCCAGAACGATCACCAAGGGACAGCTCATTCCTCTTCCCTGGAGAGATTTAAGAACAGAATCTATTCCTTCCCTCTGCCTATTCTCGTTTAGCTCTAGTCTGTTTTAGAGACGGGGGAATGGACTTGAGCTCTTCTGGAGGTCCCTTCAGCCCAATCTTGAGAGGTCAACTTATTGGATTTGTATGAAATCTATCCTCCAAAAAGCTCCAGGCATTGTGCACCAAAGCTTTCAAGCTGTGCAATTAAATTTAAGATGAGTGGTTTTTAATCAACAAAATAGTGAAGAGTTTGGGGGAAAGTAGGTGGGGTAGGGGGGAGAACAGGAGGAAGATAGCAAAGCAAAATGGATAGGAAGGAAGATGATACAGGGAGAAAAGAAGAAAGAAAGCAGGTGAGCAGGAGTCATTTCCGCCAAGAGAACTAAACAGACTCATGCTTCAGAAAGTTACCACAGATGCTGCCCAGAATAGGTGAAAGCCAAAGAGCTTTGCCTTCAGACTAATTCAGGCTCCAATCTCTTGAAATCCTCAAGGGCAGAGATGACCACGCCTCAGCTTTTTTATGCCTCTTTCTGCTGCTTCTATACACAGTGAGTGCCTGATGAGGGGCTTATTGACTGTGTGATATGTCTTTCTGACCCCAGATCTCTCTTCAGAAGAAGGCCCTGAAAGTCACCAAGTCACAGCAGGAAGTACATCCCAAACAGTTATGTCACCAAAATCCATTTTCCTGGGAACCTCTAAGCCTCCCCCACTTCCCTGGCTCCAGAGAGTGAGACCTAAGGACATATTCTGGGCTATGAATACCCTGGGAACACAGTGGGAAGTGAGTACCAGAGCCTCCCACCTACTCCACCCCCCAATCTCTGTAGCTGGGACTCCTATAGTGGCAGAATTTTCCTTATGGATGATACCTATGGAGGGATGCATCGGGAGGAAATTATTGCTGAAGCCAGACTGAAGCAGTGTCTCCCATAGATCACTGCTCCCAGCCTCCTCTGCTGGCAGCTGAAACAGCCCCCTAGAGGACACAGGTAATGCATTCACCTTCCTCAAGACCCATCTGTCCTCAAATTGCTATCCAGGAAGGATAAAAGTACCTGGCTGCAGTGTGCAGCCCCCTCGACAGGCCAGGTCAGACCCCAGCCTACCTTCCACTAGCCCATGGAATCATTAATTTGGTATATGTACCTAGAGGTCTGTGCAACTACTTTTTTTTTTTTAAGCCCAGAGGCTGGAAGAGATAGGCTGCTTGCAAGAGTTTCCCTGCAGCAGCTTCCAAAGGGTCCAGCTATTTCTGAAGACAGAAACAGGGCCTCTGTTCCTGCCCCTTCTTTCCTTCCATCCCACCCCCCGACCACACACACTCCAGTGAGAAAATGCTGATAGAGAGACATGTGCACAGGAGTGCTAGTAGTGAGATGGAACACCTCCCGTGAACTGTCAGAGAGCAGCTCTGATTTCTGCCCCACCAGATGGTTCAATCAAGAAGGCTGGGAAGGGTATTAAGGGCTCTCACTTACCACCCCAAAGGGAAAATGAACTCAGAAGAGTGCTGATGTGCTCATTTTATGCTCCTCTCCCACTCCCAAACCAACAGCATCCCTCCCAGAACTTCCTAAATCCTCTTCTAGCTAACCCACTCCTCTCTCCTACAGGCACCCACACAGAAGGAAAGCAAAGGGCTTGAAGCAAAACCAGACCCAGGAAAGCAGAAGGCCCTAGGGCATGACTGCAGAAACAGATTCTGGAGAAAACTAGAGGCTGGTGCATAAAGTGGCACCTCCAGACCTGGACAGTAACACCTCTCTGCCTGCATGTGCACGACTCCTGACTGCCATTCTCCCACCCCAGATCCGTGGGAGTGAGAATTGGAGGGCCAAGTGGCAGACCCTAGAGCACCCCCAAGGCTGGGGGAATGCTCTGCTTACTAGCCCTTTGGAATTGTATAGCCCGCCGGTCATTTTCCAAAGGCACCTGAGTTTGGCTTTTGTACCTCCTGTAACAGAACTCCTAACCCCACGCCTGCCCTAAGCCCCTTTGTCTCCACCCAAGGCAATCAGAAAGTTGGGTCTTTTCCTCCCGGCACCTGATCAACTCGGACTCTATTGGAACACCTGCTTTCTACCTTATTGCAGTGCCCTCTGGTGGTCAAGAACCGGCCCATGCAGGCCCAGATGAGAATTAAACTGCTGAATTATAAACAGCCACAAATAGCAAACGCCTCCGGGCCCTTTAAGAGCTTCAGAGGAGAACAGAAGAAAAAAGGACACCCAAAAAAATAAAAAATAAAAACCCTGCTATCAGCCGCATCTAAGGTATGAAACTGGCTTCTAGCATTGCCCTTGATGATCATCAACCTCTTTTTCCGTGTTTAATCTGTTTCCAAAGTCACCAGTTTTGCAAACAAGTGCAGGGGCTCTCAGGCAGTGCCTTACAGAGCAGAGGATCTTCTCGGGGGCTCCCCTGATTATTGAAGGCAAAGACCCAGTGTCTCTGACTCTCTGGCTGGTGACTCGGCCGTACCCCAGAACTGACGGCTGAGGCCCGGGGGCAGGACAGCAGGGAAGCCGCGGTGCGGACTGGGGAGCCCACTGCGAGCTCGTTCCTGGTGCGATCGATCGGCTTGGAGCTGCAAACCTGAGCTCGGCTCCGCAGCTCCAAGCCCCCTGCTGGTGGGCAGAGGCATGGGGAGAGGGACAGGGAGGGAGAAGGGGAGGAAAGCATCCCACCGCTCCTCTCCCGCTGCCTGGCAGGGGGAGGAGGAGCTGACAAAAAATAAATAAATAAAAAGTGGGGGGGGGGGGGGACTAGATAGAGAGACATACATAAACAGATGGATAGATAAAAAGATCTATGGAAGGATGAGAGACGAGAGATAAGGGGGGAGAGAGAGACAGAGACAGAGACAGAGAGACAGAGAGAGAGAGAGAGACAGAGAGAGAGAGAGACAGAGAGAGAAACAGAGAGAGAGAAAAAGAGAGAGAGGGAGAGGGAGAGAGAGAGGGAGACAGAGACAGAGACAGAGAGAGAGGGAGAGAGGGAGAGGGAGGGAGAGGGAGACAGGGAGAGAGAGAGAGGGAGGGAGAGAGAAAGAGAGAGAGAGAGAGAGAGAGAGAGAGAGAGAGAGAGAGAGAGAGAGAGAGAAGGAGGGAGAGAGAATATATAACTGGGAAATTTTGATTCAGCTTCTGGCTATTGGCTGGAACAGAGCAGTTGCGTGCCCCCCTCCCCAGTTTCAAAGTGTCAAGATGCTGGAGGGAAGGAGAGGGGAGTCCAAATAAAGAACATCACTTTTGGGAAACCACTTTGCACACACCAGAACTTCTGTTCCTTGAATTAAGGTGGGAGGAAGAAAGCAATACAAAACCCTAATTAGAAAGGAGAGCCATGCAGAGGGTGCAGGAGCAGGGTTTTGCCCCAGACAAGTCCCCAAGAGTCTGAAGTATGACTGTATGATAACTAAGGCTAGAAAGGAAGTGTGTATGGCAGAGAGAAGAGGGGCTTGAGGAATACAGCTCTGCTCCTGGCTCAGGAATGCCAAACACAAACTCCATCCAGCATATGGGAAGGTACATAGTCAAAATCTCTCAGGAGTCCTTTGGATTGTAGATTTTAGAGGTAGAAGAGAATGTAAAGCTCATTCAACTGAATTTCATTTTTTAAATTAAATTACAGATAAGGTTAGGGGACTTGTCCAAGTTCACACAGTTAGTAAGATGCTCAGGCAGGTTTTGGACCCAGGTCCTCTGACTCCATTCCCAGCTCTTTATCCACTGCAGCTATGTCCACCTACCTCCATGCCCAGGCAGATATATCAGTGCTTTGGTAATTCAGAGAGGAAAATAATGACACACCCTTGAGATTAACTATTAGCTCAGATAGTTCTGAACTTCTTTTGCTGGGTGTCACCTTAATTCCCTACTGCTATCATTTCAGCTGACTCTTTTTATTCCAGTCAAGGCTGTAGAAGGCAGGCAAATCCCCAGTTCCCCATAAGAGAGCCTCCAGAGAATATCAGGTAAGCAAGACCAGGCCTCCTCTTTTGGAATCCAAAGGAAACCTGGCTCTCAGCTGTGGCCTCATCTTTTGAAACTGAAGATGGATGGAGAATATCAATATTGTCTCAATTTTCCTTTATCTATGAGGAGCCGTCAGCAAACCTTTCCACCAAAGAATCGTACAGGATCATTAAGAGGAAAATGCCCATGGTAATTGGGCCTTTATGCATATTTCTTCCCTCCAATATTCTATAACATAATAATGTTTCACATTTCTACAGAACTGTCTTTTCAGCATGTTTTCGCATTATGCTTAATTTTGTAAGAGTTTTTCAGTCCCGCATAACGACACAGTTCAATGCAAAATCAGATATAAATCTGGCTTAAGAGACTCTCAACAGGAATTTCATTTAAAACTGTAAATGTTAAAAGATTCTGGCTCTGATTTATGTTATTTTTTTCCTTTTGTTTCAAAGAGGGAGCTTAAACATGCCTCTTAAAAGACGGATGTATATTAAGTCCCAGACAGAATCATATCACTAGGACTAAACAACTCCTTTGTCCCCATCTAAAATGGAGGGGAAAGAAATGGTAGGTGACTGCCATCACTCGAGATCTGAAGGACCCTTAAAGACCTCTCATTTTACAAATGAGGAAACTGAGGTTCAGACCTAAAAAGAAAGGCTAAGTGACTTGTCCAAGGTGATACAGATAATGAGTGTCAGAACTAGGATTTATTCCAAATTTTGTGCATTTGTCACTATATCACAAGGGTACAGTTTCCCAGAAATTTAGGGAATCCCTTTTTTAAAATAATGAGGAAAGGGTTAGAGTCAGGTAGGTATTCCCCCTCTTATTGACTTAGACAGAGAAGGAAGTCCCCAGTGAAGTTATTCAGGTCTCTTATTTCCTCAGCAGTAAAGAGAATGCTTGATGTGAACACCCCCACTTCCTACACCACTTGAAACTTTCCTTTTGTAAGCAGGAAGGGAGGGCTGATCAGCAAGCGCCACAAAAAGAGATTCCAGGATTTCAATCAAGGTCTTCTGTATACATGTATGCCCTTTTGTCTTGTTTTTAAAGGTAAAATGACAAACAGTGGTGCCTCCTCCCTTCCATCTTTCTCTCTATCTCTGTCTCCCTCTCTCCT
This sequence comes from Pseudochirops corinnae, assembly GCA_028646515.1. Classification (NCBI taxonomy): domain Eukaryota; kingdom Metazoa; phylum Chordata; class Mammalia; order Diprotodontia; family Pseudocheiridae; genus Pseudochirops; species Pseudochirops corinnae. Next base: position 41,244,354 of record CM053588.1, on the reverse strand, counting down.
CTCTCCCCTTTCTCTGGCCTCTCCTTTCCTCTTCTCTTCCCCTCTCTCCCTCAACCTTCTTTTCATCCTCCTCTTTCTCTTCTATTACTATTGTCCTCTTTCTGTCTCTTCTCCTAATCTCTTTATTTCCTTTCTTATCCTCTCCTTTTTCCTCCCTTTCCTTCCTCCTTTCTTCACCCCCTCCATTTATCTTTCTTCCCTCTCTCCTTTCATCTCCATCTCCCCTTCCTCTCCTTTCCCTCCCTCCCTGTTTTTCCTTCCTTTCCTCCACCCTCCTCTCTCTTCCTGCTCTCTTCATCTCTCTTTCCTTCTCTCTTTGATTCTCTTCTTCTTACTCCCCTCCCTCTCTCCTTCCTTTCCTTTCTCCTCTTTCTTTCTCCTTCCCTTCCTCTTTCCCTCCCTCTTTTATTCTCCCTCTCTTTCTCCCCCTCCTCTCTCTCTTTCTTCTATCTTTTCATCTCTCTCCCCCCTCTTTTTGATCCTCTTCTTCTCTTCCCTGCTCCCTCTCCCCTTCCTGTCCTTTCTCCTCTCTCTTTCTCCTTCCCTTCTTCTTTCTCTCCCTCCTTCTTTCTCAGGGATGCATCTGGAAGACAGTCAGGCTTATCGCCAAACTCAGGGAGTTGGTGTGTAAATATGCAGCCCACTCACTTTAGATGCTTGTTAACTGTGGGCTCTTGATGGGCTTAATGAATCTGGAGAAGACATTACCGTCCATTGTACGAGCACATTTAAGACAATTTTAAAACACGGATTATTTACACACTGGGTCATAATGACTCCAGAGAAACCATTACGGTCCATCATGGAAAACTATATCTATGCAATTTTATTGCCGTCTATCATACACATGCAGGGTGTTGGACAACTTATAACACACAAATGATTTACTTTTCCAGACGCATCTCTGATGCTATGACATCAACAAGAGGCAATCTATCTAGGAAAGCAAATGAAAGAGACCTTGGAATCCTACAACTTAGGATATTCCAAAACATCTATGTAATCAAAAATTTATCAGAATCACGGAACCTTAGAGCTGAAAGGGACCTTACAGTGTCTTGTAGTTTACCCATGCTCCAAAAAATCCCCACTCCAGAAACACCTGGTAGATGGGAACCTGGCCTCTGCCCATTAGAGGTCAACCACACTTTCCTAAAAGCAGCCCATCCTGCTTTTATGGAGGACCTAATTATTGAGAAGGTTTTCTTGACCTCTAAGTTGCCTCACTGTAACCTCCAAATACTGCTCTGATACTTCCCTCTGGGTTCAAGCAGAGCAAACCTAATTCCTCCCACAGAGTAAGTCAAAGTACATTAAGCAAGTATGGAAAGACTCATTTCTCCCCTAAGTCCTCTCCTGGCTAAATCACCCCAGTTTCTTCAACTAATCCTCATACGGCATGGAATTGAGACTCTTCATCAACCCAGCTGTCTTCTTCTTGGAATTCTCTAGCTTATTCTTCCAACAATGCGGCACCCACAACCCAAAGCAATATTCTAGATGTGATCTTGACCAGGTCAGAGTACAGGGAGACCATCCCCTCTTGATTCCCAGAATCTATGTCTCTATTATTAACCAAAGATCATATTAGCATTCTTGGTTCCCATATCCTAATACATTGTTGACTACTATTACCCTTATAGTCCACTAAACTGCGAACTGCTTTCTTGGGCAGCATCTTGAAGCCAACTGCTTCATAAACTTCCCTTAAGGAGATGAAGATGCCCAAGGATGCAATCCAAAAGAGAAGTCAGTCAGAGAAGGGCAAACGCCCCCATCTTATTGAATATCTAAAAAAAAAAAAAAAAAGGTAGAGAGATATTGACACCAACTTTGCATCTATCACAGAGTCCCGACAAAACCTGCATTTTCCTGGAATGAACTTTTCTAATGATTTGTCTTCAGCCCCAAGAAGGATCTCTAAGCACTTCGCCCCCATATAAGCAGCAATTCGAGTGACATTTTTTATGATACATCTTTTCAAGAAAGCAAATTATATATAGGTCTGTGCTCACACACACTCCCACTTACCTATACATTGTACATCTTCTCTCCCCACCCCCACAACCCACAAAAATGAAGAGAAAATGATCAAGTGGGCTTGAATACCTGGATGCCTAATTGCTACAAACCTACAAAGCTCATCTTTCCACTTTTTAGAACTTTGGTTTCAGCCTTTAACACTGTTCCCATTAGCTGTGTTCAAAGACAGGCCAATTAGTTCTCTATGCCATCTCACATAAAGCTCCACTTGAGATAAATGATACTATGTGCCTACGGGTTTTTCCCCCTCATACCATCATTTGCTGCTTGACAGTTCACAGGGAAAACAGGAAAAATGGATTATTCCATGACTGCCCAAATGTGACCTAGGAGAGACTTCAATTTTGGTTGAGAACACCTGAGAAAAGATGGCAGAAAAGTCCCACAGCAACAGGGTTCAAAAAAATCAACTTCACCAATGCAAGATATGAGAGGCATGGTTACATAGCAATTTGTCTGGAAAAGCTCTGGTGATTCTAGTGGACCAGACTCCTCATAAGTCAACAGTGCCATGACAGACCAAAAAACACCTGTGTCCTTGAGATCCATTATCAGAGACATAGCTTCTGAAAATGGGGAGGTGAGAGTTCCCCTATGTTCTATGTTGGTCAGACCACATCTAGAGTTTGCACTTAATTCTAGAGGCCACACTTGAGGAAGGATGAGCTGGATGACATGCAGAGGAGGGCAACAAGTATGGTGGAGTCTCTAGTCCATTCCATTTGAGGAAAGGTCAAAAGAACCAGAGATGTTTAACCTAGCAAAGAAAAGACTTGGGGTAGGGGTGGAGGAGGTGTATGTAGGGTAGCTGTCTTCAAGAAAATGAAAGACCGTCAAGTAGGTGACAGATTAGACTCGTTCTGCACCAAAGGGCAAGACTGAGCAATAGCTAATAGTCATAATTGCTCACACATACAGCTTCGAAGATTTACAAAGCACTTAACACAATCATATCTCATTTGATCCACATAACAATTCTTGGAGAGAAATGCTATTATTCTTCCCAATGTGCAGATGAAGAAAAACATCCTAATGATTAGAGCTATCCCAAAGTGAAAACAAAGTTCCCCAAGGAATTAGTGGCCTCCCCCTCATTGCTGATCTTTAAGCAAAAGCTACAAGACCACCTGGTGTCCAAGAAGGGGGGAATCAACTTTTTGGTATAGATTGGACTAGATGGTAGAGAAGGACCCTTCCCATTCTGACTTCCTTCAAGATTCAGCTCGAACCCCACCTTCTGTAGGAAGCCTTCACAGTCCTCCGACTTCCTAATATCCTCTCTCTAAGGTTACCTTCATTTACTTCGCACGTGTCTTATATGTACACGGATATTAACATTTTGTCTCCTCCATTAGAATGTGATCTCCTTGAGGGCAGGGATCAGGTTTTGTTTAGTTATTTTTTTACCTTTCTTTGTATCCCCAGCACTTAGCATAGTGCCTGTAACTTTTTTTAAATAATTTTTAAACTGCAAGAGAAGCATTAAAAAAAAACACTTAATAAATGCTTGTAAACTGATCTCATGGCCCTTAACAGAGCAAAAAAGAAAAAAAAATGTCAAAAGGGGAAGAAAGTTTCATCTTTTTGCATGCCTCATTGCCAGTACCAACGCTGCAGTGATCACTTGAGCCCTCTGGTTGTCTGTAGACCTGCCCTTGGGGTAAATTCTCACCAAAGCTAGGCTATTTCAATCTGTGTCAAAACCAAGAACAAACACTCAGACCAACCAAACCCTCCAGACACTTCATACAAAGAGCAGCCTAGTCCCAATGCAGTCAATGCTTTGATAAAGTCAGGGGAGTCCAAAAGGAATGAGAAACATATCTAACATTCTACTCCCAAGTGAGCTGTGGTCCCTGCTAATCAAGGAACCTCTCAAGTAGCAGACAAATCTAATGAAAAAGGTCCCAGGTTCTATTTTTAAAACAAAAAAAAAAAAGACCCCAAACTGCTTCCTCAGATATCAGCCACATACCATGTTACTATTTTTCTTTATCAGGGAACTGCATATATAAAGTACTAAGTGAGCATGTATACCTTCTCTCTTTCTATCATCTGCCCAATTAATACCAACAAATCCCCAGCCAATGCAGTAGGATAATATCAACAACCTCAAAAGGGTTTGTTGTGAGAGTTTTTTTCCTTTATTACCTAAAATGTTATAAATGATGCCATTACAAAACCGATTAAGAAAGCTCTCTTAGAGCAGGTACAAAGTACCAGCTTATTGTGAAATAGTCTCAGACCTTACTAAAAATAATATGAAAGCCTCTCCCCAGGAGGCAAAAGGAAGAAGAAGCAGCTGGAGGGAGACCCCAAAAATCAGAATCACAGAAGTTCAGAGCAGGAAAGGGACTCTGAGGCCATTCCATATCTGAACAAGGATTCCCTCTATAACATACTTCACAAGAGGTCATCCAGACATTACCTGAAGACCTCCCAGTGAACCAGGAACTCTCTACCTCCCAAAGTATCCCAGTCCACTTATGGATTGCTCTAATTATTAGACAGCCCTTCTATGGGTCATCTGCATTTGCCTCTTTGCTGCTTGTACTCATGACTCTGGGGGCCTCCCCTGCAAGGCATCTCTTCTCCAGGCTAAACATCTTGATTTCCTTCAACTAGTCCTGGCATGGACTGAAGTCAAGGTCCTTCACCTTCCTGGATGTCCTCCTCTGTACACTCTTCACCTTACATCAGTGATGCCCCAAACTGACTGCAATATTCCAAATACAGTCTGGTAAGGGCAGAGAACAGCAGAATTATCATTTTCCTAGTCCTGGACACCATGTCTAAAATTGAATTAGCTTTTTTTTGTTGCCATATCACTCTATTGACTCATATTAAGTTTGAAGTCCAATAAAATTGACAGAATTTTTCATATGAGCTGCAGTCTAGCCAACTTTCGCTTATGAATTTCAGCATTGGGCCCAAGCATAATATTTAATCTTTATTCTATCAGTTTCATCGTAGTAGATTTAGCCCAAGCTTCTAGTTTTCCTAGATCTCTCTGGATCTTGACTCTACCAATCAACATGTTAACCACCTCTCTCACTTTTGTTTCATCTGAAAATCTTCGGAGCCTGCCACCCATGTCTTTAACTTAGTCACTGATCAGAATGCTGACCAGTTCAGGGCCAAACACAAATACTAATTATTGATACTCTACAGTAAATTCTCTTCTAAGCTGACATGGACTCATTAATGACTGCTTTGGGTACAACCATTTAACTACTTTCAAATTCACCAAATCGTGCAGTTGTCTAGCCATGTTACTCCATATTTTCAAAATGAACATGAGACCTTCACCAAATGCTTTGCTAAAAAATCTAATGATTCTGTGACTTTCTAGTCCTTAATGATGGCAAGAAGAAACATATGATGGAAAGAAGGTTTCCTCATCTTGGTAAAATCCATCCTTAACAGTTCCATCATCATAGCATTTGCATAGCACTTTACATAAATTGTCTCATTCAACCTTCAAAATAATCTGGCAGGGCAGTTAGGTGGTGCAGTGAACAGAGCACTGGTCCTGGAGTCAGGAGGACCCGAGTTCAAATAGGGCACTTAACTCAGACACTTAACATTTACTAGCTGTGTGACCTTGGGCAAGTCACTTAATGCCAATTGCCCTGCCCTTCCCCCTCCAAAAAGGAAAAAACCAATCCTGGGAGGCAGATGTTATTATCGCACCCATTTTAAGGATGAAGAAATGGAAGCTGAAAGAAATTCAGCAACTTGCCTAGGGTCATACAGCTAGCAAGTATCTGAGATAAGACGGGGCTCTGGCATCACCTGTCCTTAATGAAGATGAGAGCCACGTGATCTTTGTTGTCATTGCTTCCTGTTCTAGATTTTCAGGAGCCATCCCTTTAATATACATTCTCACATTTCGCCTAGAACCAAAGTCAAGCTCAATGGCCTATATTATTTACAAGCTTCATTTTGTCTTTTTTTGAAAATTAGGTCAACATTTGCTCTACTCCAACATCACCAACAGAGGCTCAACAGTCATATCTCCCAATTCTTTGTGTACTCAGAACGGAAGTGAACAACAATTAGGGAAAGGACAGCTAGCTGCTCCCCTTGCTGATGGGTTACTTAGGTTAGGTACAAACTCCCTACCATCTGTTTCTGTTCTGTCTTTCCAAGTCCAGAGATGATTCTTTGTGGCAGAGAAAACAGAAGTAAATTATGAATTGTGGGAGTTACTGGCACAGTGGATAGTGCACCAGGCCTAGAGTCAGGAAGACCTGAGTCCAAATCTAGCCTTTAGACACTTACTAGTGGTGTGCCCCTGGGCAAGTCACTTCACCTTGTTTGCCTCAGTTCCCTCATCTGTAAAACAGAATGGAAAAGGAAACGCCAAACCCCTCCAGTGTCTTTGACGAGAAAACCCCAAATGGGGCCACAAAGACTTGGACAGGACTGAAATGACTGAACAACAACAGAAAGTCGTAGAAGAAGAGAAGAGAGAAGCTCAACCTCGCGGTTTAGGTTTTCCCACACTTTGCAGCTGACAACCTTCACCCAGCACATCTACTCCTAAGGTAAGGCATTTGTTCCCCTTGCACAAGTAGCAACGGGAATGATAGTAACGTTGTACCACAAACCATCGCTGCAGGGAGACCACTCCATAGAAATCTCCAAAGAAAGTAGACTTTAGTGGGTTGCTACAGGACACTGAATACGGGATCCAGAGCCAAAGGACCTGGGTTCGAATTCTGGCTTGAACCCTTGACACGTGATCCTGGGCAGAACTTTTACCAGTCTAGGCCCATTTACTCTTCTGTAATATGAAGAGTCAGACTGGATCACAGTCAGAGATCTAAGGGATCTCGAGCACCATCTAACATATAGATTCTTAACTTGGGGGTTCTGTGAACTTGGTTTTTTTTTTTAATATATATTTTGATGACTATAGTTCAATATAATTGGGTTTCCTTTGCAATACTGTGTACTTTATTTTATGCACTTAATAACATTACTCTAAGAACAGGCCCACAGACTTGGCCAGACTACCAGTGGGGTCCATGATACAACCAAGGTTAAGAACTTCTGAGCTAGACCCAATGCCCCTACCTTTTACAGATGAGGAAACTGAGGCCCAGGGAAGTTAAGGGTCTTATCGAAGGCCACACCTAGTAGGTCTCAGCAGAGCTGACACAACCCCTAAGATCCTTTCCTACTCACGTCCTAGAATCCTAAGATCGTCCCACCTCTCTCTGACACAGAACACCTTTCTCATTTAGCCCAACGGAGAGATTTTTTTCTCCCTTGAAATCTTACTCAGGCAACCTATCCCAGGCTCAAAGGCCAGAAACAAATCTGCCACAACTTGGAACATGGGCATGTAAGAGATTAGAAATATGCACCCAAATGAGAATAAAGATTCTAAAGAATAGAAAGGAAAATGTAATCTGGCATATATTGATGTTGGGGCCATTGAAAAATATAACTAAGGCTCAATCTGCTGCTTCCCCCCAGGCCCAGTGGCCTTATAGGGGGCTTGTTTTCAGGCAGCTACATTGATTGCAAATATTTAAATGCCACACGTGTATTACTATTGATCTTCAAAGCAGCATTTTAATGCTGATATTCAAGCAGTTATCATGAGTCTTGGCAGCTGGGGGGAGGACAGGGATAAGGGAAGGGGTGGGGGGGGGGATATATATTTCTAAACACAGGTGCAGGGCATGGCATTCTTGCTGCTTGCCCCAGAAACATGACAGCAAAGACAAGACAATGAAAGACAACCTTCCTCTGCCTCTCCCACATTTCTATGTCCTCATCATAAGGCTGGCAAAGCACTTTTCTCACAACCCTGTGGTATTCTGAAGACAATGCACCCCCATTTTACTGATGAGGAATCGAAGAGGCTCAGACTGGTGAAAGGATTTCTCCAAGGTCACACGGTCAGGAAGTGGCAGAACTGAGATCATTTCTGCCATCCATCAGGTAGAGGCTTCTGATGAACAGATTCCCCTTATGTGGGCAACTTTCTCTGCAACCGAAGTCTTAGAGAGTCACCTAGGGCAATAAGAGGTTAAGTGACTTTCCCAGGATCACACAACTGGCATGTGTCAGAGAAGGATGTTGAACCTAGTTCTTCCTGGTTGCTCCAAGGTCACCTTCTACCAACTATATCTCACCACTTCTATTATTAGTATTATCATTAATAATATGAGTAAAATTTCAATCTGAGCTCCCCAAACAAAAGGATAGACATTGATTTCTACCTATTTAAATTCAATTAAACCAGCATTTATTAAGCACCTACTGTCTGCTCAGCATTGAAACCTGCCCATCCTTCAATGCCCAGATGAAGCCCTATCCTTCATAAAGTTAGATGTGGGAAGAGGGGAAGAGGGGAGGAGAAAGGGAAAGGGAGAGAGAATGGAGACAGAAAAAAGAGGGAGGAATTTACAAAATGTTTACTATGTGCCAGGCACTCTGCTTCCCCAGGGGAGATTGGAGCCCAAACCAATCTTTTCCTTTTCTCCATTCCTAAAACTTGAAATCCCACAATCTTACATGTTTTCATACACAGTACCATCTTCTATTTTTTTCTCCCCAGGTGGATTGCTAAGCTCCATAAGGGCAGTGCCCATGCCTCATGCTTCTCTTGTATCTCTGCAGCCCCTGCAATAATAGCCAGACTGGATCAACCTGGTACTTAACAACAACAACAACAAATTGTCTTCTGTTCTCTTCAACAAGCAAGCATTGAGCACTTCTGTGGAAAGGGGCCATGCCAGGTACTGGGGATACAATGGAAAAAATGAAACATCATCATCATCACTTGCATTTACATGACATTTTCATGTCTGTAAAGGGCTCTAAAAATATTATTTCTCTTGAACAACAATCCTTGGAGGTAATTATTTTACAGATAAGGAGACTGAGATAGACAAGGAGGGAAGGAGGAAAGTAGGGAGGGAGGGGAGGGATGAAGAGAGGAAAAGATAAAGGAAAGGGGGAATAAAGAAAAGCAAGGAAAAAAGAAGGAAGAAGGAAAAGAGGGTAGGAGGAAGGGAGGGAGGAAAGAAGGAAAGAAAAAAGAAGGAAGGAAGGAAAGGAGGGTGGTAAGAAGGGAGGAAGGAAAGAAGGAAGGAAGGAAGGAAGGAAGGAAGGAAGGAAGGAAGGAAGGAAGGAAAGAAGGGAGGGAGGAAGGGAGGGAGGAAGGAAAGAAGGAAGGAAGGAAGGAAAGAAGGAAGGAAGGAAGGAAAGAAGGAAAAAGAAGGGATGGAAGAAGGAAGGGAGGGAGGAAAGACTTATTAAGAACCTACTACATGCCAAGAACTATGCTAAGCTTTTTACAAATATTATCTCATTTGATAGTCAAAATAATCCTGGGAGGGCGGTGGTCTTATTTTATAATTTTATGTAATTTTTTATTTTTTGTAATTGAGGAAACTGAGGCAAACAGAGGTTAAGTGGTTTGCCCAGAATCATACAGCTAGTAAGTCTCTGAGGCTGAATTTGAACTCAGGTCTTTCAGACTCCAGGCCCACTTTGCCACCTAGCTCCTCCAATATCCCTAATAAGCAATCATTCAGCCTCAGTTTTGGTTACCTGTAGTGATGTTGAACTCACTACCTACCCTAGCAGACTAGTCTACTTTGGAACATCTCTAGCTGTTAAAATATTCCTCTTTTTATTGAGCAGAGATTTGCCTCTCTACCACTTTTCCCAACGAGGTATAATCCACCTTTCTAGGAAAAAGCAGAATATGTCTGAACTCTCTTCCCCATGCCAGCCCCTCAAATACTAAAAACCAGCAGCTTTGTCCTGGATCCGCCCTCAGCTGCACCCCCACATCCTGGACCACTCCACAGCCTCATCAGATCCTCTTGTGGCTTAACCTCTAGCCCTCTCCCCATCCTCAGCTGGCACCCACTTCTGAACACACTCCATGAGGCCAATGTCCTTTCTAAGGTGATGCTCAGCACTAAATGTTCTATGCCATCCTGATCTGACTATGGCAGATTGTGTCTAAGTCTCTCTTCTCCTTTGTCTGGGACTCTCTGCTTCTATTCATGACGCCTGAGATCACCCTGGCTTTTTCTGGAGACCATATCACACCCTGCCTATACTGATCTTGTATTCTGCTATTTTTTTATAAAAAATTCCTTTTCACATGAGCTCTAGCCCTGGTCACATACACTCTCCTACCTTCCCATTCTCTGAGACTGATTTTTTTGAACCCAAGTGTAGGATTTTACATGTAGTCACATTCATTTTCATCCTATTACATTTAGCCCATATTTCTAAAGTGCTGAGAGTCTTAGGAATTCTGATTCTGCTGTACAAAGTATACATCCCAGCATGGTTTCAAAATTATATCCCCAGGTCAATTCCCAAGGCCTCCCGTAGGAGAAAAGGTCGGGGGTCTAATGAGTTCCACTAAAGCAGACTCTTCTCTGGACCCCATAACTGCTGCCTTCTCTGGGGTCTGCCCATCCTCCCCAACCCAAGAGGCTTTCAGCCTAGTAACTTGACCATTCCCCCTTTGGCCCCCTCTGTCATTAAATCAGCCTCATGGCCAGAGACCCTGGACAACAGAACCAGCCTGACAAAGCTCCCCGGTCTGCTGTGCCAGCCTTCACTGAGGGAAACAGGCAAATTCACAACAGTTCCAACAGCAATAGGTCAGGCTTCTAGAAGCATCCAGCAAACACTGATTGATGGGCAGGCTCAGCTCCTGCGCATCTCATTACGCACACAGCCGCAATGAAACCGTCCACACTTTACAGTCGTGTGCAGGACATAAAAGTGGAAAATATCCCCAGCCTACGTAGGGAACAGGCCATGAATATGAAAGCAGCCTAGGGTTATTAATCCCGCACCATTAGTCTTAGGTAGTCACCCTGGCACTGACCCCCTAGAAGGAAATTTCTCTTGCTGTCCATTCCTCATTTCAAATTACCCGTATGGCCAACTCACCTACCACCTGTGAGTTATTTGATATTTTAGAAAGGAAAGTAAACAATATAAAAAATCAGGAGAACTTCAGGGATCTATAAATTCTTTGCAAGTTATTTTCGGTGCTAGGAGAACTGATTCATATGGTACTTAACTTCTCAAGACTAATTTGGTTTGCTTTTTAAAAAAATAGGAGATAAGCATCCTTGGAAAAATCATATTTCCAGGTCCCTGCAGCACATGCCCAGAGGGAACCTCCCCCATACACAGCCCACATTTACAACTTTGTCCCCCTATATAGTCACCAAAAAGTCCCCCAAAATACCAACAATACTTGGGATAGAATCTCTCTATACAAAAGAAAAAGCAATTTAACAGGCGCAAAGGAAGACTTAGAACTAATTTTTTTTAAGACAGTAGAGGTTCACCAATTCAGACTTACTAGTAAAAAACCTAGTCAGAATTAAAAAGGAAAAAAAAGGATTATGGAACTTTTAGGGGGAAAAATGCATGTTTGTCAATTTCCAGTGAATACTAGCACTAAGTGAACAAAATACTACTGTGCTAAGTTTCCTAAGGGACCTGCTTTAATGAATGCAAAAAAAAAGGACTCTGAATTTTCATAGGAATTGTTTGTATTCTTCAAAAGTGTTTGAAATCGCAGAGCACTTGATAAATATTTTGATTTCAAAACAGTTTTTGAAATCCACTTTGCTAAATTCCAAGAAAAAAAAAGGCCACTTACAGAATCCACGATCACATATGGCTGCTAAAAAATACCCAAAATATGGGTAACAAGCAAGATGAATTCCAGATCTTGATGCAAGCAGATAAGTTTGATTTCAGATATATCACTGGCAATGGGTAGAATGACACCCTGGACTAGGATATGATTCTGAAAGAAATAGCATACCTTGCTCACAACAAAGTATATAGGTAAAGAGAGAGAGGGAGGTTTGGGGAATAGAATACATAAGAAGATATTCTCATGGGGAAACCCAGAAACTAGGATTAGGAGAGGGAGGAAAAGATGAAAAATATCTGGGTTAAGATCAAGTTCAGATCAACAGAAGCAGAAAAAAAAAGCATCATCACTATTATCAGTATATATTACAGAAAACCTAGGAAGAGGAAATGGATGATGTTAGTGCCCAGATTGCAAACCCAACACAGAGGCATTATATAACAGTGATTTTGTTGTCGTTTGTTGTTGTTCAGTCATTTTTCAGTCACATCCAACTCTCAGGGACCCCATTTGGGGTTTTCTTGGCAAAGATACTGGAATCATTTTTTTCATGTTTTTCCATCACTTTTCCAGTTCATTTCACAAATAAGAAAATTGAGGCAAATAGGGTTAAGTGACTTGCCCAGGGTCACACAGCTAGTACGTGTGAGACCAGATTTGAACTCAGTCTGGACTTCAGGCCAGTACTCTATCCATTGTGCCATCTAGCTGCCCCGTAACAGTGACAGGGGACCTCAATTATGTGGACATGCACTAGGGTTTTCTCTCTCTTCCAAAATCAGACCAGTTAATTTCTCACTTGCCTTGGTGAAAATTTCATTCTTCAAAAGGTAGAGGAACAAGAGAAATACAATTCTGGATCTGATTCTCATCAACAAGTAGGAGCTGGTCAATGGTGTAGAAATAATGGGAACCTCAGAAAAAACAGTAACTCACTCATAAAATTTATGATGAAGAAGGAGGAGAAAGTTAGATATGGTCTAATGAGCATCCTAGATTTGGAGAGAGATTTCTAGAGGTCAAGAAAAAGAACAGCTAAGATATCATAGACCAAAATTCTACAGGGGAAGTCAGCTAGGGAGGTATCCCAAGAATAAATTAATAAAGTCACGAAGAGGAACAATTCCAATGGCAAGGGAAAGGTGAAATTGTCAGAAGAAAGAGATGAGGATGCACAGGGAACTCACCAATGGACTTAGATCTTTTTTAAAATACAGAGAAGATGGAAGCAAGGAAGGAGGATGTAATAATAGATGAATTTTTTAAGCATGGCACAGCTCTGTAAGAATAGTATCCGGAATGCCAAAGCTCAGAATAAATGAGGTTGTTGAGAGCTAAAAATAATTTTAAAAGGACTTTTTTGAGTGATTCTGGAGAAAAGAGGAGTAGGAGGAGAACAAGAAGAACAAGAAAGAGGAGAGGAAGGAGGAGGAGAGGACGAGGAAAAAGGAGAAGAGGGGGAGGAGAGGAAGAAGGAGGAGGGGAAGAGAGGAAGAGGAAGAAGAAGGAAAAGAGGGGGAGGAAAGGAAGAAGGAGGAGGAGGAAGGAGAAGAGGGGGAGGAGAGGAAGGAGGAGGAGAGGAGGAGGAAGAAGAAAGAAGAGGGGGGAGGAGTAGAAGGAAGAGAAGAGGAGGAGGAGGAAGAAGAAGAGGGGAAGGAGAGGAAGAAGGGAGAGGAGGAGAGGAGGAGGAAGATTAAGA
>CM053588.1:41135392-41230442 GCA_028646515.1 Pseudochirops corinnae | reverse complement strand
ATTGACATTAACTTCAAACTACAAGAGCAGAAAAATGTCAGAATCAGTGACTAAGATATCCACTGACTAATGAGAAACTGAGGGTGAAAATATTTAAAAGATTTTTGCATTGATACTGGGAAGAGATCTCAAAGTCCATCTGATCCAATCCTCTCACTTTACAAATGAGGGAACTGAGACCCATAGAGCTTAAGTGAATTTACTATGGGCACACCACTGATATGGTCATAGTAGCATAAATTTAAGGGTAGAAGGGACCTCAAAGACTATCTAATCCAACCCCCTCCCTTTCCAAATGAAGAACTGAAACCCAGAAAGGCTAAGTGACTTGACTTAAGGTCACACAACTGGTCTCATACACTTAAAAGTAGGAAAAAAAAAACCTTAGAGGTCACTTGGTTCAAATCCCTCTTTTTACAGATAACTAAGGCCCATGGAAATTAAGTACCTTGTACTTGGTAAACATCAGAGCCAGGATTTGAACTCAGCCTCTTTAACTCCAGAGTCAATGCACAATATTCTTTGCATTGTACCAATCAGAGTTTGGTTGGACAGCCTTTACTCAGGATAAAGTAAACCTTATCATCTCTGATAACATACTCTCTGCCATCTATCATTTATGGCTCAGGTGAAGTTCCTGTACCTTCAGGAAGCCAGCTCTGACTAATCCAGGGTCAGCTATTCATCTGATCACCACACTCCTCCTTTCTTTCCTAAGCAAGACATATATATATATATATATATATATATATATATATATATATATATATATATATGTATATGTATAAAAAATATATATTATATATAAAATATATATTATATATATACACACACATGTATGTATATATGTATATACACACATACATATACATGCACACATATGTGTACACATACATTCATATATACGTGTGTTTATGTGTATATATGTGCACGTATACACGTATATAATATACACATATACATACACAAACACACACTATGTGGATCTATGGTGTCCTAAGAGTTTTATGCCATTTTAAAGTTTAATAGCTTTCATAGCATGCGTACATGAGTGTACATATATGTACATATGCTAGCTTTATTCACAGGCAGGGTGAACTCAAGATAGAGATTAGAAATGGCTCCGTGATTTCATTGATCTAGAGAATTCCCAGAGGAGGAAATTCCTTCTACCAGTACAGGTTTGCACTTCCTCTGCAACTTACAGTCTTAGAGAGTTGCCTAGAGCATTGAGAGGTTAAGAGACTTATCCAAGGTCACACAGTGTGTGTCAGTGGAAGGACTTGAACCTGGGTCCTCGTGACTTTGAGGCAGGCTTAAAAGCCATTTTACCACTGCTGCCTCTGTTGTGTTAACTCATATTCAACATCATTAAAGGCTTTATTTCCCAAGTTACTTTCCCTCAGTGATCAGCATTTCCTCCACCCACCAATTGCTTTTTTGTTACCTTGCATTCATCTATTTGTGTCGGTTGTAAATTTACCCCCACCATCAAAAGAAGATAAGCTCCTTGAGGGCAAGAAATGGTTTCATTTTCTGTCTTAGTGTGCTCAGCACCTACCACATGCCTTTTGTGGAGTAGATGCTTAATAATCCTTTGAAGTAAGTTGGACTGAGTAATTGAACTAATGAGAGAGAGAAGGCAGAGCTGTTCCAACCTTATTTTGCTTATTTTCTCTAGCAGAGAGAACAATTTGGGCACTAGAAGTGGTTGATAAGAAATTGACAGCCCAGATAAGTAAGGAAATAGAAAAGAAGCGACCTAGCTGCCCTTAATGAGTTTGTCACCTGACCCAAATGAACTACAGGTTTGGTAGCTGAGAGAATGAGCAGGTTTGATTGCAAGACCACTATCAGTCATCTCTCCAAGATCTTGGAGAAGAGGAGAGGTGCTGAGAAGGGTAACTGGGGTGTCAATCTTCAAAGAGAGAGAGAATGGAGCCAGTAAACTATAGGCCAGTAACCTTGACTTTAACTCTTAGAAAAAATTCAGACGGTACTGTTAAAAGGATGGTGAATGAACCTCTAGGAAAGGAGATGTTGATCACCAAGAACCAGCAGGGTTTCACCAAGAACAGCTCCTGCCAAATTAGCCTCATTTCCTTTTCTGACAGAATTACTATTACTAGACTGGCAGATTAGGAAGATGCTACAGAAAATGTGGCTTACTTATATCTTAGCCAAATTATTAAATAAAGCATCTCTTGATAGTCTAATAATGGAAAAGCTGGAGGGGGGGGGTCAGGAAATATTTAGGATGATTTAGAACAAGTTTAATAGTTAAACCAAAATAGAGTTATTAAGGTGCCATGATGGCACCTCCTAGGAAGAAGGTTTCCAAAGGAATGACCAAGGAACTTGGATCCCTGTGCTTGGCCCTGGGCTATTTAACATTTTTATCAATGACCTGGAGAAGGAGATAAATGGCATATTCATGACATTTTCAGAGGACAGAAAGCTAGGGGGTGCAAGCTAAAGCATTGGATGAGCCAATCAGGATCCAGAATCTCAAATGGCTAAAACACTGGGATGAATCTAATTAGAAGAGATATTATCAGTCAACTATAAAACGTTATACTTGGGTTGAAAAAATAAACTTCAGCAGACCATCATGGAAGATTAAGTGGGCAAAAGGGTTAATCTGTGCCAACAGTGGAAGACAGGGGCCAAAAAAGTTAACACTAACTTATTCTTCCATATGAGAGATGATGTGGAAGGTTAAGGAAATGAGAGAGGGTCATGCAGTCTAGTGCTATATGTGGAAAGTCTTGTGTTCAGATCTGAGCACCACAGTTTAGGAAGGACATGGGGATAAACTTTAAAATGTTCAAAGAACAATTGAGATGGTGAATGATCTTCTCTTCGGTTCAAGCAATCATGAGGATTGGCTGAGTCATAGATGTCCAGCCTGATAAGGAGACTGGAGGAGGAAAGGGAATGCAGAAAGACAGCTGTCTTCAAATATCTGAAGGGTTAGACATGTGGAAGGATTAGATTTGTTGTACTTGGCCCCAGAGAACAGAACTACTATAAGGGTAATGGGTTAAAGTTGAAAAGAGACAAATCTAGGCCTGATGATAATAGCACCTATGTCCCAGGGTTGTGGGCAGCTAGGTGGTTTTTCCAGTAGCAATGTATGGTTATGAGAATTGAGCTATAAGGAAAGCTGAGAACCACAAAATCTATGCTTTTGAATTGTGGTGCTAGAGAAGACTTTTGAGAGTTCCTTGGACAGCAAGGATATCAAATCAATCAATACTTAAAGAAATTAATTCAGGATACTCACTGGAAAGTCAAATACTGAAGCTGAAGCCAGAATACTTTTGGAAAAGACCCTGATGTTGGGAAAAATCGAAGGCAAAAGGAAAAGGGGATGGCAGAGGATGAGATGAAGAGATAATGTCATGGGAACAATGACAGACTTCAAGAGACAGCTGAGGACAGAAGGTCCTGGTTTGCTATGGTCCATGGGGTCATGAAGAGTCTGAACTGAGTAACACAACAAAACCTGGGTTGTTGTGAGGATCAAATGAGATAATGTCTGTAAAGTGCTTTACAAACCCTGTAAGCATTATATAAATGCTAGGGAGCATACCGTATGTCCCCTGTGACCTTGGGCAAGTCAAAACTTTTCCATGTCACCATTCTCTCCCTTGTTAAATGTTGATGACAATAGGGCTGGTGCGAGGAAACCATTCTTTATGTCTTCGAAGTTCTATAGAAGTGGAAATTATTATTCATACCAGTGCTCTTGGACTATTGATGAACTTGAGAATTAAGACAGTCAGAGCTGGGTTTGGCCACAAGGGACACTAATTTCCTGTCTCCCATGACTAAGCAAGGAGCTGGCACTAACCCTGTGATTTCCCTCCTGGCTATTTCCCCTTCTGGAATCAGCAGCTCCTCACCTGAATGGAACCCTAGACTGTTTGTTTGAATCTTAACTCTCTAGCTGGCACCAAGGCCTGAGGGAGAATGAAAAGCAGCATCCAGGCCCTTTGCTGCTGAGAACAGGCAGGGAGCAGCAGGGCAAGGTGAGCCCTGGCACCCACCCATGAGCACAAGACCCAGGATAAGAGCCAGATCCAGCTGTTGACATCTGCTCAGCAAGAGGAACCAGACCTCGGGGATGGATACAAGGAGAGTTGTCCTGCAGAGAGTACAGCTGCATCCAGGGAAGATCGGATGATGAGGCAGACGGACCCCAGGAGACATGACAGGTGACTCTGTGTGACAACAGGGTGGCCAGGACAACGGTGGAGAGTCATATGACACAGTCCAGGAGGCCAGCAGTGTCTGGCTCACCCTGGGAGAGGACATGCCCTGCTCCGTGCACACATACTGGAATGTCAGCACCCTTGGCAAAGCCCCAATGGTTTCATGCTACTTACAGCTCTAAGAGCCTCTATTACTTTAATTAAATGTGCTAAGGTATGTAAAACAGTTTGCAAACCTAAAAGCACTATTTGAATGTTCTCTATTATTAGGGACAAGAACTGGACCCTGTAATTTCAGTGATATAGGGAAATCCCGGCTTAGGAAACTCCTTCTACCAAGTTAGAAGGCCCCTTCTTCTGCAACTTCCCAACATGGAGTTGCCTGGGACACTGAAATGTTAAGTGATTTGCCCAGGGTCACACAGCCAGTATGTACCAGAGGTGAGACTTTCCCTGACATGCTCTCCATATACTATGCACAATGTCTCTTCTCCTTCTTCTCCTCCTTCTTCCTATTTCTACTACAAATCCTAATACTTTCTGGAGGTTAAGTATTGAGAAGCATTGCCGTCTCTCTGCTTCCATTCTCTAAATGGGAAAGTTTTAATAGTGGGAAGAAGCAGGGTTTAGAAATAAGGTGTGTGTGTGTGTGTGTGTGTGTGTGTGTGTGTGTGTGTGTGTGTGTGTGTGTGGTGTGTATCACATCTGTCTACTTCTCTTTCTGGGAGTCAAGAAGAGCCCCGTGGCTCCCAGTGGTTCAAAGCTCTTTGGGTGGGGGGAGGAGATCTCCCACTCAGCAGGGACCCAGCTCCATCCTGTGCACCACCACTGTCACATTTTTCACTGTCACCAAGATGCCAGGGTACCATTCATCATGACTATGTTCAGAAACGGCCCATGTAAATTCAGAGAGATTCCACTTGGCCAGGGTTTTAATGCCCGGAAGGAATTGTCTCAAAAGCATCAGGTGACACCCAGGGCCTCCTCCGAGGCAGTGGCCTGAGATGGCTGCTGTCTCCTCTCTTCCATGCCCACCATCCTACCTCTATGAAAGGAGCACAGGAGCCAGCTGCTCTGCCCAAAACACAGAGAAGAGTTAAAAGAGAAAAGCGATCAAGCGAGGGCCCTCCCCAGCCAGATGCTACAATCACAGCTCAGACCTGGTAATGAGAACAGGCTTGCTCCTAATCAAGAGACGGGCAAGGATTGCTTGACTGCCTGCCAAGCCAGGAAAACAAATCGTTCTCAACATCACCCCCTTCCCAGGAGTGGCTTTGTGCAGTAGTTGACTGGGATGGAGAGCAGAGACAGGAGAAGCCAAGAGGGCGTCCAGGGTGTTTCCTGCACCAGAAGACCTTGGGCTACCACACTAGGCCCCAGAAGCCCCCATGCATGTCTCTGATCTTCCTCCTGCCACAGGAAAACCCAATTATCCACACCAGCCTTTCTGACATGTATTCAAAGGCTTTATGCCAACAAGTTCCTTTACATTTCTGTTCAGTCTGTCTTGAACCCCCAAGCTCTGTTGTGTTGGGGGTAGGAGGCCTGTGGTTATTTTATTTCATTTGAGGAGAGAAGAGTTTGTTTTGCAATGTGAAAAAGTAAATCTTTTTGAGGAGTTCTTAGGCCTAATTGACTTCTATTTGCCACACTGATCCTAGAGTAGATGGATTCAGAACTCCAAACCGGCAGCTGAAACAAAATTGCCCGTTACAAAAAAATAAAACAAATTAAAAAAAAAAAAAAGAATGCTTTGGGGCTGGTAATATTGACAGTAAGTAAGATGCTATCACAGCTCCCCTGGAAAACTGATCAAGCTCGACTAAGTCTGCTTCACAGTCAGCCCCACCACCACCACCTCCCAACAGTAAAAGCATGAAGGGGTGCCCACTGGCTAGGAGTTGCACTTGGCTATACCACTCAAAAAGAAAAGGAAGCTGCCTGAGTGGGGATGTTAGACAGGGTTTCAGGCAAGGCCTCTGCTCCTCATTCTCCCTATCTTCTTTCTAAAGGCACTTGCACAGAAGGGAGGTTGGGAAAGGAAATAGGCCTTGAAACAGGCTCAGTTCCTCGTTCTTGAGATCCCAGGTTCTAGTTGCAGGGCTCTTAATCTAGGGTCTATGGGGTTTTTTTTAATTTTAAAAAATATTTTGATAACTATATTTCAATATAATTGGCTTTCTTTGCAATCCTAGGGAGTGTGTCTTATGAATTTAAAAACATGATTCTGAGAAGGGCTTCACCAGTCTGTCCTGAGGTCCTTAACAAAAAAAAAAAAAAGTTAAGATCCATGGTCTAATGGTAGCAGATGATCTCTCATCCAGAGGTAGAGATGCTCTATTCCAGCCCCCTTATTTGTCAGATAAGGAAATTGAGGATTGTAGGATCTAGAGTTGGAAAGAACCTCCAAGGTCATCTAGACCAATTTTGCAAATGAGGTCATTAAGGTCCACACCCCAGGTTTACCTAACTCTCAAATAAATGCTGCCAGTCAGTCAGTTAATAAACATTTATTAAGCGCCTACTATATGCCAGACCCTGTGCTAAGCACTAGGGACACAAAAAGAGGCAAAAAACAGAACCTGCCTTCAAGGAGCTTACAATCTAGCGGGGTAAACGACAAACAATTACGTACAAAACAAGTTTTACACAGGATAAATAGGAAATAAATGAAAGAGGAAAAGCACTAGAATTAAGAGAGGCTGGGAAAGGCTACTTGTAGACTAACCAAACCCCAATGGGTAAGAGTGTACTAGACTCAGAGGATCTGGATTCAAATCCTGCCTCATATAACCTTGATCCAGTGTTTTTCCTCCATCAATAATGGGCCCAAATTATTTCTAAACTATTTCAGTGGGATCATGATGTCATCTGTGTGGGGATGATTCAAGTTTCTGAGCAGCAGAGGAATATGGCCAAACCTGTGCTTTAGGAAAATTTTGGCTGTTTCACTTTTGTGAATGCCAGTGAGGCTCTCAGGGCCATCCCTCTGTTCTCTCTCCCTCTCCCTTTATGTCTGTCCTGCCTGTCCCTGATATCTTCCATGCCATTTCATGGGGACAAATCATTGTTAGTAATATTCTGCTCCTTCTTTAACTCACCAGGACAGTCTTTTGCTGTCCTTTGGGTCACCTACAGTTTGGATTCCTCCGAACTCACAAGGTTCCATGAGTCATTGCCTTATCACATCACCAGGAACTTATTGGTGTCAAACAACATCAGCTTTGTGGCCTGAAGCAGCTCCGGTGTGTTGGGGTTGCTGCAGGGCCCAGGAGTCAGATGGCTGGAGCACCAGACACTTAATTGGAGACTGAATCCTTCCCAAGCACTTCCTGCCCATCCTTCAAGGCCTACGTCATGAAGCCTCCTCCAAGAAGACATCTCTGATCACTCCAGTCTTGCTCCTCAAGACTCAAGACTCTAGACTATATTTAGCTGTGTACATGTCTTACTCACCCCAGGATACTGGAAGCTCCATGAAGACAGGGATATAATGTCTCTTCATTTCTGTACCACTATCACCACCCCTACATACACACAATATTACATGGGGCCCCACAACAGACACTAAATGAAAGGGGGAAGGAGAGAGGGAAGAGAAGAAAGAGAGAGGGAAGAGGGAGCAGAGGGAAGAGAGAGGAGAGAGAAGGCAGGGAGAAAAGTGGAGAGAAAAGAAAAGGAAGTGAGATGGGGGAAAGAGAGAAGGAAGAGGGAACGGAGGAGGACAGAGGGCAAGGCAGGAGGAAATGAAATTATGAAATTCATTCTCTCTCCCTCCTCCAATTATACCAACCTAAGGACTCACCATTTCATCACTAACATTCCATTTTCCTCATCTGAAGAGTCTAGAGATTATTATGCTTACTGCCTGTCCCCACCATCTCTGCCCATCAACCAAATGCTGTATAAACATCTACCAAATGCTATAGATATTACCTACTAACACCATAGGAAGGCAGAGCTGTAACTAGAAATTCTAGGGATCCACCCCTTTACAATCAGGTGAGACAGAGCAGTCCACCATAGCTGAGTACAGTCACAGGAAAAGGGGAGGTCCATTTCCAGACAAAACACCCAAGCCCCTATGGCATGAGCAACCTCTAACCCAACAAACCCCCAAGAGGAGGTAGGGTTGTTGGGACGAAAGAGGGAAGAAGCAGCTGGCAGAGATGGCAGGGGTGGAGGTAGCTGGCTCCAGAAGTGAAGTACGACAACATCACCCTTGTGGGAGATGACACACCCCCCATTTAGTGAAGGACAGCGATTGTGCTCTGTAGTATGGCACCAGCAGAGGGTTACAGGGACAGCAGACCAGAAGACTGCCACAAAGCAGAAGCATGTGCACCAGAGCCTGGCAACCTAAGGCTGAATCACTTACTCTTGTTACAAGTCCTACCAGAGCAAATATGGACATCATGCCCAGCAAAACCAAGAAACAATTTTCTCTAAGCATCTTCAACATAAAAAAAGCAGTTCACCATCATGAATGAACAGCCAGACTCAGAGGTATGAAGGCTTGCATTTAAGTCAAGTCTATGACCCGTCCAAATATCTTTGCCAAGGAAATCCCAAACGGGGTCACAAAGAGTTGGAAATGATTGAAACTAAATAAAAATGACCCATTCCAGCTGTGTGACCTTAGACAAATCACTTAACTTTCTGGTTCTCTAAGGCTATAACTCTCAAAGAAGCTGTTCTACATTAGTAGACTTTCCTCATCTGGGGAGTTACTCAAACCAATTAAATCAGAGGTCCAACCTTTATTCCGTCTCCATGACCCCTTTAAGGAATAAGCAGCTCAAGTCTCCATTAGGAGTCCATCTCCCCAGGGACCACACTCACCGAGCAGCACTCCCGGCCAGAAACATCCCAGAGCCTACTCAGTGAAATCAGACCATGGACAATGTCCCTAACATCCAGGAGACACCCTGCAGTTCTAAGAGATCTTTCTCATCCTCCTCCTGTCCCCTCACTCAACGCATCCTCCGACTACCCCACTGCTGCTGAGCACAGATAACAGAGCTATGGAATCGGGTCAACATCACCAGCCAGCCTCTATTTAGGCTAAAAATGACAAAGTAAGTGGCAATAAGCCTTAACGGCTCGGAAGGGAAAGGAGGTCTATTGGAGCCAACAAATGGATCCAAACATGGATTTGGTCCCAACAAAAGAAAACAAATCTTCCCTCACATAGACACACACTCTAATTACTGGCCTCCCACTCCACTGCTGGATGGAGGAGAGAGGGAGGACAAATTGTCTCTTTTGTTTTTGAGAGGATGTGGTTTAGGGCTAGAAGGGCATCTTGGAAGAAAGATTTCATTTTCTCATAAAGTTTATTTTAGCCATTTTAGTAGAACAATCATCTACAATGTAAAGGAAGAAGTGAGAGATGAAGGTAAGTAGAGAAAAGCATTGGTCTGTTAACAAGGAATGCAACACTAGGAAGGGGCAGCTCGGTGGCAGAGGGAAAGGGAGAAGGGGACATAGAGTGGAAAGAACACCAAGCTTGGAGTCAGAAAGACCTAAGTTCAAATTTTACCTCAGACATTTACCAGCTGTGTGACTCTGGGCAAGTCACTTCATCCTGCTTGCCTCAGTTTCCTCATCTGTAAATGAGCTAAAGAAGGAAGTAGCAAACCACTCCAGTATCTCTGCCAAGAAAACCCCAAATGGAGTCAGGAAGAGTCTGACACAATTGAATAACTAATTAGTACTGGGGAAAAGAGCTACCCAGCCCCCAACCCATATGAATCCAGCCACTCTTTCCCAATATATCTTTCCAGCCTTGTTATACATTATTCCCTTTCTCATACTCTACAGTACAGCCAAACAGGCCTTCTTGCTGTTCCTAATGCAAGATACTACATCTCCCACCTCCTTGCCTTTGCCCTGGTGGTACCCCAGGCCTGGAATGCACTCCCTCTTCACACATACACACACATACACACACACACACCATCACCCCCTTTTAGAATCCCTAGTTTCCTTAAAGAACTAACTCAAGAACAACTTGTACAATTCTGACTTTCCTGATTCTCTGCCCCCCCAACTCCAATACAGCTCCTCCTACCCTCCCTCCCAATGGTATCATGTAAGTATTTTGTGTGTGTGCTACAAGCTCTTATGTAGACTCCTTCAACAGAATGGAAGCTGTCTTGAAGGCAGGATCTGTTTGTCTTTTGCCTTGGCCTTCCCAGAACCTGGCACACAGTAGGTCGGTAGCCAACGCTTGCTGGTGTCTCTGTAAGTCAGATCCACAGAAGATATCTAAACACAGACGTGAATTCCAGAGCATGTCAAAGTTTAAAGGGATAGTGATGATCTCCACAGTCAGGGGGCTCAGCCATGACCCATAGGAGAGCTATCACAGTAAGGCTGCAGAAACTGATCTTCATCTAAAAGCATCAAGAATAGGCAGCGCCTTAGTATCTGAGCACTACATATATGTGTGTGTGTGTGTGTGTGTGTGTGTGTGTGTGTAGTGTATATATAGTGTATATATATGCAGTATATACATATGTGTGTTTATATATCTATATCTACATATATATGTGTGTGTGTATGTATATATATATATATATATATATATATATATATATATATATATATGTATATGCCAGTCCATTTTACAGTATCTTCGGACCTCAGCGCCCCTCTAATCCAGCCTGTATCTGACCCAACAAGCCCTTACGTAGCATTCTTGACAAAGGATTAAAAAGTCTTTTCTTGAAGACCTCCAAGAGCAGGACAGAGAGAGCAGAGAAATCCAGGGATGCCTGAGCCAGCCCATTTTAATTGTTGGAAAGTTTAGCCTGGGCAACTTTCAGGTTGCTCCAGGTTCTGCCCTGCTGGGCCAAGCAGAATCACTCTTTCTCATTACAGCCCCTCACATATATGTGTGTATATACACATGTATATATGTATATGTATATATACACATATAAGCATTTTTTCTTTAAAACTATCACGCTGCCTCCCTCCACCCCCAACCAAGTCTTCTCTTCTGGAAGATAAACATGCCCAAATTCTTCAGTCAATCTTCATATGACATGAAATCAAGACCCTTCCCTTTCCTGGCTACCCTCCAGCCTATTGATGTGCTTTCTAAAATGCAGCAGCCAGTAATGAAGACAATATACCAGATGGAGTCCAACTAAGGCAGAATAGAGCCTGGCTAGTACCTCCCTCCCACCCTCATTTCCAGACATGATACTGCCCAGGATCCTGCCAATATCACACTGTCGACTCCTACTGACCTACAGGCCAGTTTATCCAGAGCAACTGTTCTCTTCTTCTTCCTTTTTTTCCCTTTGGAGACAACTGGATTCGAGTGACTTGCCCAGGGTCACACAGTTAATAAGTATCTGAGGCCACATTTGAACTCGGCTCCTCCTGACTCTAGGACCAGTACTGTATCCATGATACCACCTAACTGCTCCATTCTGTTCTTCAATTCAAATTTATTCAATTAAATTCACAAACATTTATTAAATGCCTCCTGTGGGCCAGACATTGGGTCCTCCCCCTTTTTACCAAAATAACTACCCATTTCTCTGGCAGTTTAAAGTTTACAACGCTCTTTACAGATACTATATCATTTTATCCTCACAACAACCCCAGAAGGCAGGTGCTATGATTACTCCCATTTTACAGATTAATAACTGGAATAATAAGGGGCAGCTAGGTGGTACAGTGAATAGAGCACCAGCCCTGGAGTCAGGAGGACCTGAGTTCAAATGTGACCTAAGACTTTTAACACTTACTAGGTGTGTGACCTTGGGCAAGTCACTTAACCCCAATTGCCCTTCCAAAAAAAGGGCAAAAAATAAATAATAGTAATAATAATAGCTAATATTTTTATAGTTCCTACTCTGTGGGTAAGCACTTTACAAATGTCTTAATCATCACAAACACCCTGGGAGGCAGCGCTATGATTAGACTCCTTTTACAGCTGAGGAAACTGAGGCAATCAGAGGTTAAATTATTTGACCAAGCTTGTCCAGCTAGTGTCTGAGCATGGGTTTGAACTCAGCTCTTCCTGACTCTAGGCCCAGTGCTTTATCTACTACTACCTGGCGTCTGAATTTTCTCTCAAGCCCCTGATTCTAGCTGAGAGAAATTGCTCAGTCCTGGACCACAGTCAAACACTGAGTAGCTCGGAATAGTCAGAGGCTCGGAAGCGGGGACGGCGTCTGCACGTCGCTTGCTATATCCAAACAGGAGGGTTAGGTATTTATGCCTACTCCTTGGTGCTGTTTTATTTACAGAAGGGCTGTTTGCTACCACCCTGGGCTTCTCACATCCTCACAGCAGCGCCCATGCCCTGGTACCACCAGTACCCAAAGGACATGGGAGAGCAAAACCAAGTTCACGTTTCTGGAGGGCGTTGGGATCCCCATGAAAGACACCGCCTGCCTCTAAATTGTACACAGCTGACTGAATCCCCAAACCCCCTCAGGCCTCGAGAGCTATTTATAATATCATTACACCCCAAACACAAACTGTTGTTTGCAGCTTTTCAGGAGATGCCTCATCCAAGGCTCATTCTCCATTCTGATTTCCATATGGGCACAAGGCAGGCAGGTACCAGCAGAATGCCTCTTGGTCATGTTTCAAGATTTGGGGGAAGGGGGTAGGGGGAGGGACAGAGATATCCTCAGAACACAAGGATGCTATTTCTGTCTGGGAAGCCTCAGTCACACCACCAGCTTTACCAGCTTCCCACTCAAGAAAGGGATCTGCTATCCAAAGGGGAGATCCTTCCTACCCTCCACTGGGGACCCCTTGCCCCACGAGAACTTGTGCCAGGCTCTCTATAGGAATCCCTTGCTTTCTTAGCCCCTTCTCTGCTCAAACTGGCAGCTCTCAAAACATGCTTCATGCTCGCTCTCTCTCTCTCTCTCTCTCTCTCTCTCTCTCTCTCTCCCTTTCTCCCTATCTCCCTCCCCCCTTTCCTGATCTATTTTAAGAGCTGTATTTTTAGGAAGAGCAAATGTGCTGGGTTTTTATATTCAGCGATCAGCAAGCTCTCCACTAGTGGCTGCTCCATCCTTGAGGCTCCCCAATCCCAGTTACTATTTATGTTGTTCTCAGTGAGGTTCCCCTCCACACGCCCCTCTATAAAGGAAGGATACATCAAGGAAGGAGGAAGACTGGGGGAGATACTGGGGTCAGGGCAGACAGAGTCGAGAAGGAGCTACAGGGAAAGGACAGGAAATCTAATGTAAACAGCAGAGAAGCAACATGCAGACTCTTGGTGGTAGAGGGAAGGAACTTAAAATTCTACAGTCAATCAACCATAGAACTCAGGATGCTCCTACCCACCCACCCACCCCCCAAAAAAGAAAAGAAAAACAGTGTGAGGAAGGGGGAATGATCAGCAAGCTTTTAATTTAGAGGTTCATAGATTTAGAATGGGAGGAAACCTTACGGGTCATCAAATCATAAGGTTATATATTTAGAGTTGAAAGGAAACTCATCGGTTGTTGAGTTAATGAGCATTTATTAAGCACTTACGATGTACCAAGCACTGTACTAAGTACTAGGGATATAATAAAAGGTAAAAATGCAATCCCTGCCTCAAAGAGCTGACAGTCTCACTAGGAGCTCAGAAGCTAATGGAGCCCAAATACTTCATTTTGTAGATGGAAGCTAAGGCACAAAGAAGTTAAAGGACTTGCCCAAGGCCACACAGGCAAGACATGGCAGCAATGACCTTCAGACTGGGGTCCATTGGTTTCAAGTCCCATGCATGTCCTTTTCCATTGTTCCTCCCCCCTCCCAGTTCCCACTGCTTTCATTTAAAGATCATACTTTGGGGTGGGGAGGAAGAAGAGGAGAACAATCATTTTATGCCTAGGGATGTTCCTGGCCAAAGAACAATGGAGATCTTAAATGAAGCACTATTCACAGAATCATGGAAGATCAGAACTAAAAGGGACTAAATCACTAAGAGTGGTGATGCACTTTACAGAAAAGAAAACTCCAGCCCCCAGAGGAATCATGGTGCCCTAATTCTAGAGGTAGTGGGGACCTCAGGTGTTATCTATTCCAACCCCCCCCCCATTTTACAGGTGAGGAAACTGAGGCCCAGGGAAGGGAAGTGATTTCTTCAAGATCACATAACCAATAAGTTGCCAGAGGCAAGATTGGAATCCTACTTCTCTATCCCCAGAGTCCACAAGTGACTTCTCCAAGGTAGCCAAGATGGCAGAAGAACTTGATTTCATTTACTCTTTCCACCAATCCTAGTGATGTTCCATAGCTAAACTCCTACGTCATTTCATAAGTGAGGAGATAATACTGGCATCACACCATCAGTCACTGGATCCTATTTGCTATTTCTCTGGAAGCCGGGCATAAGCATCAGAGAGACCATCAGATTTGGAGCCAGAGTGCCTGTACTTGGCTTCTGGCTCTGCTAACAAATAATCTTGAATAAATCCCTTCATCTCTCTGTTCCCAGTTTCCTTCTTTAAAATGGGGGGAGTGGGATTTGGACTAGATGACCTCCAACTCTACATCCTATGACTCTACTGTGTTCTTCTTGTCTCAAGAGTCTTATCTTTCACACCAAACTACAAGACCCCTTCAAAGAGCATTGGACATGCAGATGATGCTTAATAAAGATTTATTAAATTAAATTTAATCTAACCACCGCCCACAGGGGCAGCAAACAAGAGTTCCACGGACGATCCTCATTCATTCATTATTAAGGGCCTACTATGTGGCAGGCACTGGGACAACATGGACAACATAATCCCCAACCTCAAGGAAATTACATTCTTTTGGGGAAAACAACATTTACACAGAAGGAATAGGGCCTGAGTCTGTGATTCCTTTGGTAAAGAGAACTCAGATTAGGGAACTCTTTTCACCAAAGTGAGTTGGCACCTCCTCTGAAACTTATGGTCTTAAAGAGTAAATAAGAGCACTGAAAGATTGAGAAACTTGCCCAGGGCCACACAATAGATGCTGGAAGCTAGGATTTGAGCCCAAAAGTGGGATCAAAGCAGGATCTCTATCCACTCTGCTATACTGCAAATAAATGTGTGTATACACACATACACACACACACACACAATAATTTCTGGAGAAACTCAGATACCAGTTATTATAGATCTTGCACATGATCATAGATAGATTGTTGCTTGTTGTTCAGTCTTCATTCTCGAAGAGGACCAATGACATGATTGATGTCTTGACTTGTGAGTGAACTGAATTTAAGTGAGGTAGGACTGTGCAAAGTCATCAGCCTCACTCTCTTCCTGAGTCATCAAAGTCCAGTGGCAGGACAAAAGTCAAGATGACTGGCGATGGCCCAGGATGCACTGGATGACCTTGGCAAGAGGCAGCATACCACAAGATGGAGAGCTGTTGGGATATTTCTGGCTCAAATTCTTGCCCCCTACAACTAGACCCAAAGCTAGGACAGCTGAGAGGATGTGCTGCTGAGCATCAGTATATGGGCCCATGTGTACAGATGGCACCATGCCTGGTCAAGATTTATTTCACCCATTTGATTGAATCAAAGTTACCAGACAAAAGCCTTCTGTATCACTTAGCCCTCCTGAAAGAGCCCATTCAATAGAGAGAAAGGATCATAGAGACACTCCAGACAAAAGCAAGAGTATAACAATTCCTCTTACACAAAACAGCTGGAGACTTCCCAGAGAGGCAGAAAATGAGCTCTCTTCACAAAAGGCCAACATTCTCCATCACCCTCAATCCTGTCATCCCCAAGACTCAAAGCCCAATGATCCAGGCAGAACAGGGTCCTGTGTAAGTGACAGCTGAACCATGAAGAAGCCCATGTTCTGCCTGGAATTGGAGGGGATTCATAGAAAGAGTACTGGGCTGAAAGTCAGGACACCTGGATTCTGAACCCAGGTTGGCTACTACCTCTGTGGTAGCTCTTGGCAAATCACATTACCTCTCTAGGCATTGGTTGCTCCCTCTAGGAAATGAGAGAAACATACATCATCATCATCATCATAATTAACACCATCACCATCATCAGTACCACCATCAGCATCATAACCATTATCATCACCACCAATATCACCACCAACATCACCACCACCACCACCATCATCACCATAACCATTACTATCAGCACCAATAGCATCATCATCACCGTCATCATCATTACTATCATCATAGCTGACATATATGGAGGCTTAAGGTTATGATGGTTTTTTCAGGCTACCATACATGTTATTTAACAATAATATCTAGAATTTCTATAGTGTTTTAAGGTTTTTAGAGTATTTTGCAAATGTTTCATTTTATCATCACAACAACATGGAGAGGTAGGTACTGCCTCATTAATACGAGGCTCATGTGTACAGATGGCACCATACCTGGTCACAATTTGTTTTCCCCATTTGGTTGGGTCAAAGCTACCAGACAAAATCCCTTTCCACCACTCAGCTATTGTTAGCTTCATTTTACAAATAACAAAACTGAGGTAGACAAAGGAGAAGAGACTTGCCCAGGATCACACAGCTAATAAGTATCAGAGCTGAACCCAGGTCTTCCTAACTCAAGTTAAAAAGTGCTATCCACTGTACCGTCTGACGGCTACCAAACAACAACCCTGTGAGGTGTCTCTATTTTGGAAAAAAAATTCCTCAAAGAGGTTCATCATGATCATATGACTAGCAGATGTCAGAGGCAGCACTCAGACCAAGGTCTCTCTTGGCTCTTTCTACAACAAATAACAACTCTCTTTTCTATAGCATCTAAGATTTCCAAAGCAATTTCCTCAAAAGAAAGCTAGAGACCAGGTAGTAAAAATATCATTAACCCTATTTTATGGATGGAAATTGAGGCCCAGAGAGGTTCCATAGTGTTCCCAGGGTCATAAAACTAGGTAATGTTGGAATGAAACCCAACCCAAGTCTTTTGATCATAATCCAGTGAGAAGATTCTAAGGTCTCTTCCAGTGCGCACACTGTGAATCTATAAAGGCATCCATTCTCTTCCTACTCTTCATTGACATTCCATTCCAGAGTTGTCGTTTGTCCTTCATTCTTGAAGAGGACCATGACATCAGGGTGGTGATGCCATGACATACATGCAAAGGAACAGAATTTAAGTGAGGGAGGGCCGTGCAAAGTCACCAGCCTCATTTTCTCCACCACAGCCATCTAGATTCAGTGGTGAGATATAGATCAGGATGACTAGAGATGACCCAGGATACAGTGAGGGACACTGGCCTTTTAAAGCTAAGGTCTTTAACAGGTCTCAGTTTGACCGAGGCAATGCCCATTCAATGATTAAGGCTGGGTAAGAAATGAGGCGGAGAATGGCCTCTATAACTAGTCAAAAAATCAATCCAAGAGAGGAGGACCCTCAGGGTTTCTGGTCAAAACAGAAAAAATTGCTATTTACATTCACTCTAAGTGATGTTTGAGTGATTTTGAAGAAAGGAAATGGCACCACAGATCTAAATAAGTGTAAATGTATCAGTGATTGATGGAATCTGTAAACTATATGCCAATGACCTTGATTTTAATTCCTGGCAAAATTCTAGGATGCAATATTAAAGGCATGGTTAGTAAACATCAGGGCAGCTAGGTGGCACATTGGATAGAGTGCTCCCCCACCTCCAGAGTCAGGAAAATCTGAGTTCAAATCTGGCCTCTGACACTTAGAAGTTGTATGACCCTGGGTGAGTCACTTAACCCTATTTGTCTCAGTTTCATCATCTGTCAAATGAGCTGGAGAAGGAAAAGGCAAACCATTCCAGCATCTCTGCCAAAAAAACCCCAAATGGTGTTATGAAGAGTCAAACATGACTGAAATGACTCAACAATACAAAGCATAAACATCTTGAAAAGGAATCAGAAATTACAGAGTCAGCCATGGCTTACTGAAGAGCAAGGAACGTTAAACTAAGTTGACTTCCTCTTGTGAACTAAGCGCTAGTACAATTAGGTGGATTTGGAACTGTTTAGTGGCCAGATCCATAAAATAATCATTAATGGTTCCATGTCAACTTGGAAGGGAGAGTCCCTAGGATCTGTGCTTGTCCATGTGTTATTTAGGATTTTTATTTTGAATGTGGTTAAAAACACAGAAGCATTTGCTTAAGAAATATGCAGGTAACACAAATCTGGGAGGATAACTACAATAATGGATTTCTGAGTTGGTTTCCAAAAGGCTCACACCCTGGGATAGATCAAAAAAGATGAAATTTAATAGGGACAAATTCAAAGTCTAACAGCTGGGCTCAAATAATCAGCTGCAGAAGTACAAGATCCAGAAGTCTTAGATAGACAGAGATTCCTCTTCTAAACGGTCTATGGCTTGGTGACCTATAAGCTGTAAGTGAGTTCACTGTGATATGGCAAGAGAAACACTAATGAAATAATAGCCTGTATCAAAAGAGGTAGAGGGTACAGGACTTTGTCTCACTCTAATCTCCATAAATAAATATTTATTAAGGGCCTACTACATGCCAGACACTGTGCTAAGCATTGGGGACAGAAAAAGCAGCAAAGACAGGCACTGCCCTCAAGGAGCTTATGGTCTATTGGTGGAGACAACATGCAAAGAATTATATACAAAGCAAGCTACATACAGGATAAATAGGAAATGATGAACAGAGAAATGGTACTGGAATTAAAAGGGATTGGGAAAAACTGTAGAAGATGGGATTTTAGTTGGGACTTAAAGGAACTGAGGGAAGGCAGTAAGTAGGTAGAGAGGAGGAGGGAAAGCATTCCAGGCATGAGGCAGGTGGGGGGGGGGGGGAAAGTAGGGGAGGGGTCTGAAGAGAAGGGATGGAGGGGAGCGAGATTGCCAGATAAAATACCTGGAGTGGAGATGTGGGAGTGTCTTACTTGTGGAACAGCCAGGAGGCCAGCTGGATCAAAGCGATCAGATGCCTCCTGGAGGACTGCAACCAGTCTTATGGTCTATATCTTGGGAAGGGCACTGATAAAGTGAAGAGTGCCCAGGAGAGAACAAACAGGATGGTGAAGAACTGTGAGAGCATGCTCTGTTAGGACACGTTGAAAGGAGTGGGAAGGTATAGTCTGGAGAACACTTAAGAGGGGCCATTAGAGCTCTCCTCAAGCATTTGAAAGGGCTTTCTTCAGGACAGTCTTGACAAGAGGCCTTTCCCAGTTCCCCCTAGTGCTAGTCCCTTCCCTCTGGGAGTATTACCTCCCCTTTGCCCTGCATTTATCTAAATTCAGGGAGCTTCTTGAGAACAGGGACCATGTTTTTGCTCTTTGTAGCCTCAGTGCTTGGCACAATGCCTGCTAAATAATAAGTATTTAATAAATGCTTGTTGATTGACTAATTGGAAGATATCTACAGAGAGAGATTATAATTAAACCCATGGCAGTTAACAGAGAGGGAGACAGACACAGAGAGAGGAGGGAGAGGGAGGGAGGGAGAGAGAAGGAGAGAGAGAGAGTAAGAGAGAGAGAGAGAGAAAAAGAGAGAGAGAGAGAGATGGAGAGAGGGAGGGAGGAAGGAAGAAGAGACCTCACAAGAGAACCCTGGGAGAGAATGAGACCCTTTTATGTGGAAGCTAGCTGGAGTAAAGGGGAGTATTGTGAAATAAGGCTGGAAAGGGAGGCTAGAGAAGGCCTTAGGAGAAAGGTTAAAGTGTTTGTAGTCTATCCTAGACAACAGAGAGCCACAACAGGTTTCCCAGTAGAGGAATAACATGACCAGAGCTGTGTATTGAAAAGATGATTTTGGAAGTTGTGTGAAGGATGGATTGGAAAATGGGAAAGACTAGAGGCAGAAAGACCAATTAAGAATCTATGGCAACAGTCCAGATAAGAACTAATGAGGGCCTGAGAAGGCACCAAGCAGAGCCCTCAGGGATGCTGCTAAGTCAGGCTAGGACATGACAGAGCCAAAACAGAGACCACAGTCACTAAACACAGTCGATGCTCTCCACATCTGATGCTGATGCCCTGGGCAGAAGGCAGAACCAAGACCGAATCTTCCTCAGTCACACTGGCTTGGAGGTTCAGGGCACAAGCCAGCTTATGTGAAGATTGATGCCTGGCCTGGGCTGTGGATTCACATGCTTCTTCATAGACTGGGAGCGGACCCAGCTAAGTATGGAAGAGAATGACAATCTATCCTCTACAGAATCCTCCCCAGAACCTTCACTTTGCCGAGGCCAGTTGGCCTTGCTAGCAGGCTTCTTTGGAGCACCAGGCAGGGGACATCTGTATAGCCTCTGGGGTTTATCAACTTGGCAGTCCCCGAAGCAGCAATCACCTCTAGCTCTTTGAGCTCTGCTGGCTACCTTGGCGGTCAGGCTAAGTCCAAGGGAGGGAACAAGAGGTAGGGAGGCAAAGTGTTTGCCAAGAGGTAGGGAGACAAGGTGTGTAGGGACACCAGCAGCAAACTGCTTAAGCAAATGTCGGAAACCCAAACCTAGCCTGTTAATTGGCCTGCTAATTCCCACTGTTCATCACAAAAACAAAACAATAGACAATATGCTGATTGACTACAATTAGATATTGATGACCCACAGGCAAAGCAAAGATGGTCATGGATTCAGCCCATACTGGTCCTGGGGCTCAGCTGCTCAATTTCACCTGCAGGCCCCCATTACCCAGTTAGTCAGTCTCCTAGAATTTATTAAGAACTCAGTATGTGCCAGGTACTGTGTGAAGGGAGGAGGAAGGATGAAACTGGATCGAAGACACCAAGCCACATGCCTGAGAACAAAAGGAGAACATTATGGAAGATGGATCGTAGAATCTGGAGGGACCTTTGCATCCAACCATTGAGGACAAGGTCCAGCCAGTAAATCCAACCCTGCCAGAGGAGGAACCTGAAACTCAGACATACAGTAATTTGCACAGGATCAAACAGCTAGTGAGGGCCAGTAGGGGGATCTGAACAGAGGAAATGGGGAAATTCTTTTTTGGATGTTCTCCTGAATTATAGGTAATAATTCGAGGTTGTGTGGTATAATAAATAGAGAGCCAGTCTTGTATTCATAAAGACCTGCATTCACAGCCTTCATTAATTCATTCAATAATCATTTATTAAGGTTTTAGGAGTTTAATTTTATTAAAAATATAGCAACATAATAGCAGCATCATTGGACATATCTTTACTAGTACCATTTAATACTGACTCCAGACACAAATATGTATCACTATGGAGCACATTATTTCTTTAGATGCTTACATTGTAATATCTTTAGTTCCAATAAGCATTTATTAATCACCTACTAAATGCACTGGAGACCCAGACACACAAATGAAACACTTCCTGTCTTCAAGGAGTTTACAATCTACTGGATGGAAACAACAGTACCCAGCTAAGCAAATATTAAAAATATATGGACCAAACACAGACTACTTGGAGGCAAGACATCGATAACAATTGGAGGGACAAGTGATACTTCAGGTAGGTGATAACACGGAAGCTGAGCCTTGAAAAAGCTAGGCATTTGAAGAGTCAAAAGTGAGATGGGAGAGTGTTTCAGGCAGAAAGAACAGTCAGTGAAAAGCAGCCAAGGAAGGAGATGGAATGGGAAATCCTGGGAATAGCAAATAGACCAGTTGGGCTGGGAGGCAGAACATGGAAGGAAGAAAAGGAATTTAGTGTGACAGTGACACCTACGTCTCTGACACATATACATCTATGTGACCCTGGAGACGTTAATTAACTTCTCAATGCCTTCAGGCAACTCTTGAAGACTCTATTGTAGGAAGTCAGTCAATTAACATTTATTAAGCACCTACTACGGGTCAGGCACCATGCTAAGCACTGGGGATATATAGAAAGACAAAAAATAGTCTCCTGCTGTCAGAGGGCTCACGTACTAATATTTAGATATGCAAACAACTCTATAAACAAATTTATAGATGGGAGAAACTGGAGATAATTGATGAGAAGAGGCACTAGAATTAAGGGGGATCAAAAAGGCTTCTTATAGAAGGTGTGACCTGAGCTGAGACTTGAAAGGAAGCTAGGAAAGTGAAGTGATGGAAATGAAGAGGAGAGTATTCCAGGCATGGAGGAGAGTCAGTGAAAATGCCTGGAGTCCAGAGATGAGCATCGTACAAGAAGAACATCAAGGGAGCCAGTGTCATTGGGGAATTCCTGATAAGCATTGGTGAAGGGAGTTCCCACACTGAGAGTTCCTACATGCACTGATAAAGTGTTTTACTTAAATTAACTCATCTAAGCCTCACAAAAACACCATGAGTCAGATACCACAACTATCCTTATCTTCATTTTACAAAGGAAGAAACTGAGTCTAATTGTCTTGCCCATAGCCACACAACTAGAAAATATCAGAGGTAAGATTAGAACCCAGATCTTCCTGACAAGTTCAGTCCTTTTGGAAAAAAGAGCAGGAGGAGGAAGATAGAGCAGAGAGGAGAGAATGTTCCCTGTCCCCATCCAGTGTTTCTCTACCCTGCTAAGATGACTTAGGGTTCAGAAAAGCCTATGGTTCTAAGCTGGAAGAGACTGTGAAAGCCCTCTAAACAACTCCTTCCCCTTTACACAGGAGAAAATTGAGACCCAAAGAGGTGAAGGTCACACTACTAATAAGAAATAGAGATGGGCTTCAAAGCCAGGTCTTCAAACCTAGGGCAGTCTCTCCTATAATCTGCTGTCACTTCTCCCACTGGGTCTCAAAGTCTGCTGGACCTAATGATCCTTCTGTGAAACCAGAAGAGCTCAGTCAAGCTCATCTGCCCCACGAACCCCTATCTTCCCATTTCCTCATTTGGCCCCTTTTCTGGGGTCAGCTCGGTAGACCAACACCAGGCATGCCCAAGGAGGACAGCTGGAGATGAGAAGGGGAGAAGACAATGACTCCAAAGGAGGCAGGGCAATTACTAGGGGCCCCCATTTCTGCCTGCTTTAGAAGAGTGTACCTCTTATAGA
Source organism: Pseudochirops corinnae (assembly GCA_028646515.1). Classification (NCBI taxonomy): domain Eukaryota; kingdom Metazoa; phylum Chordata; class Mammalia; order Diprotodontia; family Pseudocheiridae; genus Pseudochirops; species Pseudochirops corinnae. The sequence goes on along the minus strand of CM053588.1, from coordinate 41,207,328 downwards.
TCATTCCGCAATCACCCTATCCACATGCCCATCTTCCCTTTGGGGCCATCTGGGCCTATGGGGGAGTTGCGCATATCTCTGAACAGGACATGAGGTGGGGGGCAAGACCAAAATGTCTGTACACACACCCTCTCATCCAGCACCTTCAGCCTGCCTGTCACACTGAACTTTGGGGAGGGAGTAAACTGAGGGAGGAAGACTAGGAGGAAGGGAAAGAAGAAGACAGAAGGGGAGGCAGACAGAGTCAGAGACAGTGAGACAGATAGATGCACACAGAGACAGAAACAGAGACAGAGACACAAAGAGAAAAGAGGGAGGACAAGGAAGCAGAGGAGAGAAATGTATAAAAAGAAAAGAGGAGAAAAAAGAAAAACATTTAAGAAGAAGAAGAAAGAAGTGTCAAAGAAAGAAAAGAAGAGGCAAGAGAAGGAAAGGGGATGAGGGAAAAAGAAAGATGTCTAGGAAGAAGAGGAAAAATGTCAAAGAAAAAGCATAAGGAATGGTTAAGAAAGAGGAAGAAGAACAAAAGGATAGGAGGAAGAAAGGAGAAAAAAAGGAAAAAGAACTAGGAAGAAGAGAAGACAAGAAGGAAAAGACAAGACAAAGAAAGCCATGTTGCCCATTTACTTATAGAGGTTCTTTGGGAGGAGAGCAGAAGCCAAGCTACCAAAAACAATAACCAGACTGCCTCCCTACCATCCCCTTCTTTTATCACCCCAGTGGCTGCCTGGGGGCCATTTGGCTCTGCTCCAGGCACTGTGGACTGTCTGCCCAAGCACAGCCCAAAGGGTGCCATTACCACCAGCTGCCTTCTTCCCATTTCTCTTCCCACACCTCAACCAATGGAGTGGGAATAGAAGGGAACAGAAAAACTAGGAAATTGCTGAAGTGAAAAGGGTCAAGGTCAGCTAGTCGACCTGACATGGAGGGAAGAAGACTCAGGAACATCACACAAACAAATAGCTATCAGCCACCCAGAAGAGGTTTCAAATTCAGAAGCTGAAGTTCCTCACTGGAAAATCCCATGAGGAAGAGGAAAAGCTGTTTATTTTCTCCTTTCCTCCTCCTAGGATTTAAGCCTAACATTTATCATACTCTGTATTGGGTCATTTAGTGCAAGCAAATTACGTTAAATATTTCATTCATTAAATAGCTCCGGCTATTATGAATTCTACCTTAAGCTGAGCACAAAGTTAATTCTTTTTGCACTTATTCAATAATATGAAATAACTACCTTAAATGAATATTTTACAGTTTTCAGTAGAAAGTATTTATTAGCAATCCTATTCCTTTTAGAGTTCCTCTTAAGGGGGCTCCAATGCCTTATGAAATTTAAACAGTCAAGATGGAACAATTACCCTGAAAAAGTTCTGTTGGATTCACTTTCAATATGGCAGACGAAATGCTCCCTCCTTTAGCAACCTACTAACTACCTGGTAGGGCTGTAATCTGTTCAAGCTGTTGGAATCAAACCCCACCCCACTCAATCAATTTGGTTCTTTGATACTCAGTTTAATCTGTGTAGTCAATCCTTCCACAAAAATACCTCATTGTTAGGACACTGCCAAACCTAAATTGTCCTCTTCATATTAGTAGGCAGTCGTGAACTGCTGTGTTCAAATTCATTACCTGATGACCACCATTCTCTGTTGTGTGTCTTTGGCACCCAGCCAGACTTGAAATTTGTGACAGGAATGGTGAGGAATTCCTGATATTCAATTGGGAGGGTGAATTCCAAGAGTTTAGAGAAAAGATCCCCAGGATCTCCAGGTCTAGGACTATACACATTTGTGTCTTTATCCTCAGGCTCTACCATAGCGCTTTTGACATACTAAGTACTTGCTCTCTCTCCCAGACTGATCTCTTTGATTGGTATCTTTGTGACGATAACCAAGTCATCTTTTGTTTCAACTCTGACCCAGTCCTCAGTCACTGAATGCGTTTGGCTTCAGACAAACTGAGACCTGGGAAAGACCTCAACTGAGAAAGGTCAAGGTCGCCCACTGCCCATGGCCGGTTGTCTTGCTACTGGATTTGGATGGCTCTGGAGGAGAGAGTGAAGCTGATGATTTTGTCCAGTCCTGCCTCACTCAAATCAGGACATGACCCTGTGATGTCATCAGTCCTCTTTGAGAAGGAAGGACCAACGACAAACAACAAGAAGAACTTAAATGAAATGAATCAAATCAAAATGAAAACAAGGGCAGGTAATGGATAATGGAGCCTTTCTTTCTCACTCTCCTCTGGATTGTTCACCACCTGACCTACACAATAAGCTTATTCCCGACTCCATGTACCACCCATGTACCTATCCAAGCTTCACTCATTCTTACACACCCAGGCCCCTCTCCTCCATGAAGCCTCCCGTGATCCTACTAACACTTGTGACCGGTAACATCCATTAGCTCTTGAGCATATGGTGCTTGGCATGTCAAAGAATCCCAGAACCACAGAGTTGGACTGAATCTCAACAGCCCTCAACTCCAGCCTGGACCCAAGCAAGGATCCCCTCTATACCATCCAATAGTCAATAAACATTCATTAAGTGTATGCTGTATGCACAGCACTGTGCTAAGAGCTGGGGATACTTATACAAAAAAAGAAAAACAGCCCCTGCCTTCAAGAAACTTATGATCTAATGGTCAAAAACAACCCACAAAAGAAAAGGGAGGGGGTGCCCCTCAACGCAGGATCACCCAGTGTCTGCATGAACCCCTCCAGGGAGGGGAAACCCTCTTATTTTCAAGGCAGCCCAATACCCCTTTGGAGAGCTCCACCTACAAGGAAGTTTCTCCTTGTATTCCTTCTCAATCTGCCTCTTGGCAGTTCCCATCCTTTATTTCTAGCTCTGTCGTATAGGGACAAGGAGAATAAATCCAATCTCTCCTTTACCCTTCAAATCCTAAAAACCATTGCCATTTCTTCCCTAGGTCATCTCTTCTTTAAACTAAACATCTCTCCTGCTCATTCATTCATTCATTCTTTCTTTGGACACACATTTAATAAATGGCTCCTGGGTACCAGGCACCAAAAAGCAACAAAGCAAGGTGAATTAGTAAGGGCCTTCCAGGCAACTCTCCTATGACTGTGAGATACAGAAAAGGTGTCGATCTGCATGGATAGAAGCCTCTCACTAGCAAGTCTGGTATTTTTTTAAGTGCCAGTCACAGTGCTAGGCTCTGGAGACACAGGACAAAAAAAACCCTGTTCTCCAAAAGTAACATTCTCTTGGAGGAATGAAAGGTGCAGATGGGTAGGTACCTGCTCCACAAAGTATATAGTCTTAGTTGCCTAGGGTACTGAAAGCTTAAATGATTTGCCTAGGGTTACATAGCCAATACTCCTCAAAGGAAGAACTTGAATCCAGGAATTCCTACGTCCAAGATTAAATCTCTATCTACTATGCCATGCTACCTTTCCCCCTATAGCAGCAAGCACCCTAGCATACCCAGGATGGCTGCTAGCACAGGTTCTTAGATCTACTTTTCTAAAGGAAAGCAACTCAAAATGGGTTGATTAAAGTAAGATCAATCAAAACATATACAATTTACCTAGTTCAGGGGAAAAAGTCAGCAACATGAACTTCAGAGAATACAAACAGAAGTTACAACAGAAAATAACACAATTTAGCAGATAGGGCTTCCAGCTGTCTGACCATTACATCCATACCTAGTTAGTTACCAGAGAGGGAAGCACCAATATCTGAGTTTTCAAAACTGGGGGCTCAACAGCTGCCCAGAGTCTCATCTGGCCAAATCACACAATTCTTCCCAAAGTGAGCCTCAAAGCAAAACCTCACATCAGGCTATATACAGCCTTCTCCTGGGTCAGAGAATGTCACAACCCTCTTGACCCACTGCCCAATCATAAAATAACAAGGTATGGGTGTTCCTGAAAAACAAGCCTCCTGCCACATGCTCCATGTGACCACATTCAGCCTATTAGGGGCAGAGTATATTTTCAAATCAGGGAAGGTTCTCAGATTCACTTAAGCCTATCAAGGGGCCTAGGGATAGGGAAGATCTTCAGATTCCCATTGCCATTATACACACACACACACACACACACACACACACACACACACACACACACATTTTGCAGATGCGATAACTGAGACTCAATGAGATTAAATGACTTGCCCAAGGTTGTAGTAATTGTAGTAATTGTCTAGTAATTCTACTAAGGCAGAATTTGAATCCAGGTCCTCCTGATGCCAGGTCCACATGAATTAGTTTTAAAGAAAGAAAGAAATTGGCTTCTTGTGATTAATCTATCCTCAAATAAACAATGTTCCCCCAGACAACTGGACTTCCTTAAGAGGCAGCTAAGTAGTGTGGTAGATAGAACATGGCCTGGAGTCAATAAGACTGAATTCAAATCTGACCTCAAACACTTGCTAGCTATGTGACTCTGGGCAAGTCATTTAACCCTGTTTGTCTCAGTTTCCTCATCTGTAAAATGAGCTGGAGAAGGAAATGGCAAACTACTCCAGTACCTCTGCCAAGAAAATCCCAAATAGGGTCATGAAGATTCAGATATGACTGAAATGATTCAACAACAACAACAAAGTTGGCCTGGGGCATGGGAGAGTGCCTTTGGAGATGAAAGGCGTTTGGTCCCCTTTTCTATTTTTAAGGCTGAGAAAAACTGAGTGAATATCATTTCCATTAATGAAAGGCTTCCCTATGCTTCAAAGCACCTGGAGACAGCTTACATTTTGTAAACAAAATTGTACCTTTGATGCCCAGAGCATGGCCTGACCCCTTAGAAGAGTTCATTTTTAAGATTAAAAAAATACTGTTGATAAATAATCATTTGTGCGACATCTGATGACCATCTGAGATGCCTGTCTCCTTCTCCCATTACTCCCAACCAGACCATAAATAAGGTGCTTCAGGAAAGCCAGACTATTTCAAGGGAGGTTCCAGTTATCTCTTCCCTCACCCTCAGATAATTTGGGCACATTCTTGATAGTTAAGCCAAGGTCATTATTTTTCCTAATGGAAACAATAGCCTCTGGGCATCATAGCATGCTCCCCATCCTACCTGCATCAGTGATTACTGAAAATAGACCAGAGTTTGGAGGAGTCCCGTTATCTAGCTTCGATGAAATAAAAAGGCCAAAAAAATATACACCACCCCATTCTTCTGCTTGCTACTCATCAGGCCTGGGATTCAGAAAAATGTCCTTTCAGTGTTCTTTATAAACAAATTTTACTTTAACAGTGGGACAGCGTGACCTAATGGAGAGAACTAAGAAGATAGGAATTCAAGTCCTAACACATACTAGCATTGTATGTACACTGTCCATGGACAAATCCCTCAATCTATCAGTGCCCTAGGTCTAGAAGTTACTAAGGAGTCGACTCTCTGTATATGAAGAGGGATTCTCCACTTTGAAGGTTCTCAACACCAGTAAAAGCACAGGTTCAGACCAATTTATAGACGTTATCATGTCTACAAGCAATTGAAAGGCATAAATGCCTCCCATGTGGCCGTCACTAGGCAATGGGGACACAAAGACCAGATGGAAAGCAGTCCCTGTCCTTCCGAAGCTTACGTACAGATAAGGTGGACTGCAGACACACGTGTGTACATTAACTAGGTTTAAAATAAATGCAAGGTCACATAAGGGAATGTTTATGAGACACCTACTGCGTGCCAGGCATTGTGCTAAGCACTTTACAAATATTGTCCCAGCTGATCCCCATGAAGTAGACTCATATGATCCACATTTTATAGTTGAGGAAACTGAGGTAGAAGTGAAATAACTTGCCTAGGTTCACACAACTAATTAGCATCTGAGGGCAGATTTGAACTCGGGTCTTCCTGACTCCAAACCCAGCACTCTATCCAGCACCCCACCTGTCGTGGTTGTTATTTGGTTGTTGATATTCTAGATAATAGATCTAGAAGGAAGTTTTGTTGTTTGGTCATTTCAGTCACACCTGACTCTGTGTCCCCTTTTGGGGGTTTTCTTGGCAGAGGTACTGGAGAGGTTTGCCATTTCCTTCTCCAGTTCATTTTACAGATCAGGAAACTGAGATAAACAGGATAAAGAGACATTTCCAGGGTCACGCAGCTAGAAAGTGTCAGAGGCTAGATTTGAATGCTAGAAGATAGGTCTTCCTGACTCCAAGCACCTCCAGAGCACTGACTCTGGAATCCAAGGACCTGAGTTTAAGTCACGCTCTGGCACCTGCTGGAAAGGCATTGGTCCTCTCCTGGGCCCGAGTTTCCTCATCTTTGAAAAGAGAGGGCTGGATGAAGAAGTTTCCGGTGTTCCTTCTAGCTCTAAACCTGTCGTTCTATGATTCTAAAAAAATAAGTATAAATCCCATAAATTGTTAACTTCATCCTCCTCCCACCCATTTTCCAGATGAGGAAACCAACTTGAAAAGGTTAAGCAACTTAGCCAGGGTCACACAGGTTAAGTGTCACCTTACCAGGGACCACTGGACTTCAATACTGCCTTTGCTATGTCATACTGTCTCTTTGAAGCGTTGTTGTTATTACCCCTGAAGAAAGTCCAAAGTCAAGTGATTTAGGGTCCTCTGCTGTTTGGGGCTGTCTGCTCTCTCTAATGCTTGCAGGTCACTGCTGTAGACCAAAGAAGGCACCATCTTTCACATATACAAGGATGACATCAACCAGCCACTGTTTGCAGTGGAAGACGCTTGCTCAGTGGTACTGCCCCCTCCACGTGCCTCCTCATGATCATCCTATGTGTCTGTAAGATTCCTGGCCAGAGCTATTGGTACTTTCTATAGATTTGGCACCAAGTGTCTCCAGCCATTTGACAACTAAATCTGAGACTTCATTGTGCCTTGATCCAGTGGGCTCCCAATCTGTGGGTCAAGGACTCCTGGGGAGTTGCGAGGGGAAGGAGATGGCTGAGTTATCACAAGCAATCAAGTCCATAGGCCAGTGGTTCCTAACCTTTCTTGCATCAGGGACCCCTCTGAAAAACTGGAGAAGCCTATAGAACCCTTCTCAGAATCATGTTGTTAAATGGATAAAATAAAATCCATAGGATTACGAGAGAAAACAATTATAATAAAATATAGTTATCCAAATTTTTTTTAAAAATATATCCACAGACTCTAGGGGAAGAACAAGCATTGTCACTCTGATCTTTATTTAGCACCAACAAAATACTCAGCAGGACTCAGTCTACTAAATAAGCAAACACACCTTCCATAGACTAAATAAATAACAAGGCTCACAGATGTGTATTAATAGCTTGCCAGCATACATAGATGCTAGTGTGATAAAAAAAATATAAATTCATTTAAAAGCATTACTGAATTCATAGTAGATTTTTGTCATCCTTTATTTTCTCAGCCAACCAATATCAAGAAGGAGGCTGTGTGTTGGGGTAGGGAAAGCCTTGGGTTTAGAGTCAGAAGATCTGGGTTCAAATTCCAGTTCTGCCATTAGTACCTGTATGACCTTAAGGTAGTCCCTTGATGTTGGTAAGCCTCAGTACCTTCATTTATAAAATGAAGAGGCTGGACTAGATGATCTCTAAAGTTCCTTCTAAATCTGTGATCCTCAAGAATGCCAGGTCTGGAGTCAGGAAGACCTGAGTTCAAATCTGTCCTCAGATCTTACTAGCTATATGACCTGGAGAAGTCACTTTACCCTGTTTGCCTGAGCATCCTCATCTGGACAGCTAGAGAAATGAATGGCAAACCATGCCAACATCTCTGCCAAGAAAATGCCAAATGGGGTCACAAAGAGTTGGACACAACTGAACAATAAAAGTTCCTACTAAATCTATGATCTTTGATCCTCGCTGGACCTCAGTTTCCTCCTCTGTAAAGTGAGGGGCCTCCCTCTTCATCACAGACCCCATTGCTATGCAAGGAGTCCATAAGATATTTTGACCTTTAAAAGAGGTCCTTATATTCAACAAGATTGGGGACCACTGCTCCACCAATTATGCCAGCAGACCTAGAAGACTAAATAATAAAAAGGGAGTGTTTTCCATAAGTGATCCAAGCCTTCCCTGCTGGAACACTACAACTAGATTAACCCAAATCAAGGAGCAGTTCTGAGTGAAGAACATCAAATATAGACCATTCGATAAAGTGAGTCTTCACAAATTGGAGACCAGAGCTCTGCACAGTACCGGGCACAAAAAGGTGCTTAATAAATGCTAGCTGACTGACTGACTTCTCCCAAGTTATTACCCAACCTGATCATTAGTGCTTGGGCATCCTTGAGCGTTCCACAGCAATTTGAGCCCCAGTTGTAACAAGGTCAAAGGCTGATACCTCAGTTTACCTGTTTCCCTGCAGTATCCTGACATATGGGTGAAAATACTAAATTATACCATCTACCCAAAAACCACTTTCCTACAAGACATTTTCCCCATTAAGTGATGCCCCTCCTATCCCATGCCCAAAGACACTGCCACTTAAAGGAAATGCACAACCAGGATCGTTGCATGAGTGCCAAATCCCATCCCTCTGAGTAGTGGCCCACTATTCCTGGTACACTTTGGAGCAGGCACTGAGTTGAGTCACCATTGGGTAAGACTGGGGATAACAATGAGTATTTCTCTCCTTTTGATGTTGGTCCAACTGAGAATTCTTTGGTCTTCAAGTTGGTCCAATTTCTAAGGAGAATCACAGAATTTTAGGGTTGAAGGGGCTCTCAGATGCCATCTAACCCAACCAATGCTTGAAATGGAGTCCCCTCTTACAACACACCTAGCATCCTACCTCTGTATGAAGACTTATGGGCAAGGGGACTCACCACCTTCAGAGACGATTCATTCTAGGAAGTTTTTCCTGACATCAGTCCTAAATCTCCATCTTTGTAACTTCCATGACCTCATCATTTGAGGTCAAACAAAACAAATGTAATCTTTCTTCCATATAGGATAGCCATTCAAGATACCTCGCACCTCCCCTGTATGGTCATCTCCAATTTATACTGTCTAAATCTTGTTCTTAGATAGTGGTTTGCATGTTGTCTCCGCCATTATTAGGCTGTGAGGCCCCTGAGAGCTGTCTTTTGTCTTTCTATGCATCCCTAGAGCTCAGCATATTAAACATCTGGTAGGTGCCTAATATATGCTTACTGACTTGAGAAGACAATAAGCATTTATTAATCACCTCCTGTGTGCCAGCCACCATGTTAAGCAGTTTATAAATATTACCTCATTTGATCACTTGACTTGACTTGACTATCATTTCTCTCCACCCTCAGCCCCAAGTCTTTTTTTACCCAGGCCAAATACCCACTGTTCTGTCAATACATCACCACCAAGAAAAAAAAAAACCAGACATCAGAGAGAAATCCCTCAGTGGGTGTTTCATTTTGTTTTTAAGCCTCTTCTCAGTAGTTAGTAAACCAGCCGTGAGAACTTCCAGAGGCAAAAGTCGTTCCCTTAACTTTCCAAATAAAAACTGTCTCCAGCTACAGCAGCTGCATCCAAATGTGGCCCCTGGTCAGTGACCTGGGGAAGGTTGGCTTATTTTTAAGTATGAAACACATCTACCCAAATGATGAGGTTTACTGCTTTGCTTATGAGCAATAACCGAGCAGATACCTTTAACCACTGGTTCTCATAAATCTTGTCTGGGAAAAAACCTTTCAATTTCCAGTGGAAATATGCAAAACAGACTCCACACTGTAAATCTTCCTTTTTCAGTTCTAAGGAGATAAGTTGGACCTATTAACCTTCCATGTTATTTTCAACTTCATTATTTGAGCTGACATGACAAGAGAGAGTGGTGATGGCCCACGTTGGCACAGTGCATGTAAATCGCTTTCTCAAAGGAAATTACTTCTCCGGCCTGAATGTTATTAATCTAAATTCTCCCTTAGTCAAATTGTGGCCCATAATACATATGGAACAGGTTGTGATATTTATCACATGTAGTATTCCATCCAGGCACAGACCAACCATATATCCTTAGCCAGACCTACCCTTTGAGGGGAGAGGAGCCCTGATCAGCAGCTACCATCATCTAGAGAAGTAAGTCAACCTCAGAGAATGTCACCTTGAGCTACCATAGTCTAGAGAAGTAAGTCAACTTCAAAGAGTGTCACCTTGAGTTCCAACTTGTCTCTGTGTCCCCAGAGGATTTCCCTTCTCCAATCCACTCCCCTTACCAGGTAATTTTCCTAAATCTTAAGTCTCTCCTCTACTCAATAGCCTTCAACAGATCCCTACTACTTCGAGAATCAAAATACAACTATCTTCAGCATTTACAGTTCTTCGGGACCTGCCTTCTTGTTACTTTTCCTTCTGTATATGGTACATTATTCTGTTTTAAGCACTCTACCATGGCCTTTTAACTGTTTCTTCTATTTGACTTGTCATCTCCCATCTGTGTGCCTTTGCCTGGCACACATATTTGGAATGTACTCCCTTCTCACTCCTAACTTTTAGAATTACCAGTTTCTTTTAAGACTCAAGCCAAGTACCCCCTTCTCCATGAGGCCTTTCTTGATCCTTCCCCAGTTGCTAAAGCTTTCCCCAAAAAACACAACAAATTTACCCTGTATCTAGTTTTTAACCTATAATGTAATCTAATATGTAACATAATAATATGGGCACAGTGGACAGAAAACTGGGCTTAGACTCAAGAAGACTCATCTCTCGGAATTCAAATCTAGCCTCAGATACTTACTAGCTGTGTGACCCTGGGCAAATCACTTTATTCTGTTTGCTTCAGTTTCCTCATCTGTAAAATGAACTGGAGAAAACAATGGCAAACCACTACAGTATCTTCCAAGAATACCCCAGATGGAGTCATGAAGAGTCAGACATGATTGAAACAACTAAATAACAACAACATAAAAATAATATAATCTACATGTATACATGTTCATCTTCAATCTATATGTATACATGTTCATCTTCCTCCATCCCACCCCCATCCCCATTCCATCAATAGCTCCTCGAGAGTAGGGACTGTTTCAATTTTGTCTTTATATCTTGTGGCAGCTAATGCTTAACACAGGGTCTGGCACCTAATAAGCACTCTTTTCATTTTAATTTATGGAATAAAACAATACATACTTAATAAATGCTTATCAATTGATTGACAGTCACCTTCTATACCTTTGTCATAGTGCAAGAGTAATTATCCCTGAACTCTTCTAGCATCCCTCAGTGAACCTGCAGAAAAGGGTTTCCTTTCCCCATCCAAGGGTACAGCTTCATGATGCCTTTTCTAAGGAAGGCTCTCAAACATAACTCCTGCCTTGGAAAATCCCCAGCTTCCTACATATTATAATTCAAATGCCACCTCCTCCACGAGGTCTCTCCTTATCCCCACCTGAATTGTTCAGGTTCATTCTCTCTTGTGTGTATGAATGTATATGCATATATATATATACACATATGTACACATACATATACATAATATACATTTTAAAATTTTAAATGTATATATACATTTTAATATATATATACATTTTTAAATACAAATTTAAATTTATTTCAATAAATACATTTTAAATTTATTTGGGTATATCTTGTATGCCCCGGTAGAGCATAAGCCACCTGAGGACAAAGACTATCTTTTGCTTTTATCTTCACAGGGCTACTCTGTTGGCTCATCAGGGAAGGGAGATGACCCTGGGTTCTCAAGAAACTATGCCAATGGAAGATGCAAGGCTCCAAGAACAGTCCCAGAAACTGATCATGTCTGTTTTCCAAGGTCTGGCTTAGCTAAAGACAGGGAGACTCATCACCAGACAGCCAGTCACTCAGTGATGACAACAATCAAGTGGACAAAGAAAAATGCAAACTGACCTCCAGGCCTATAACATGACTACTGGCGCAACACTAGATCCTCCCACAATGACCAACAGGCGGGACTAATACCAGAAGGACTGAATTAGACCCATCTTTACATTGTCTCTATGAACAAAATCAGAGGACAAAAGGAAGTCACAGCTAAATGGAAGGAGGCCGATAGGTTCTCCTTTGAATTGCAAAGCTCTTCAGGGGACCCCCCCCCCAACTTCTCCCAGAACCAAAGACACATTTTTTAGTACCAGTATTTTACCAATGTTACAATGCTATGAGTTATGCAACACAGCAGTCTCCAAAGAATTAAAAATAAGCATCACACAGAGGTCAATAGTGGGGCACATGGTGGGTATCAATTGGCTATAACACATTTCATAAAAATAAGGAACTAGGAAGAGGTACAGTAGAGGAGGTCCTGAGTCTGAGTGAAGAAGAAGGCAGGCCGGTCACGTGGTAAGGGATAAGAGGTAGACGGTCTGAGGACTCAATGTCAGAAGAAAGGGAGCATGGTACCCAGCATGCTGAACTCGCCCCCTGTGATGAATTAAGAGAGGCCATGAACAAAGGATGGGCTGGTAAGGATGGATGTGATCCACATATCTGGAGGAAACGTCCAAAGCAATGAGATCACCCAAATGTCTGAGCATTTGAGCAGCCCCAATGTCGAGGACGTGGGAGTTTAGGTGTTGGACTAGACACAGATAAAGGAAACTCTTTCAATTAATGCATATTAGGCACCTGCTCTCTATCACTAGACCTCTCGGCCTCTCTAACACATAGTAGGTACTTAATAAAAGATTATAGCATTATTATTTTTTGTCTTTATATCTACCCTTTCTAGGAAGGTCCTTTGAATATAGTAATTAGGTACTTAGTAAGTCTTTGCTAGCAATAAAGGTAGCTGAAATGTCAAGTCAAATCAGGTCTGCCTGTATTAATTAAGTACCTACTATGTACCAGGAACTGTGCTAAGTACTGGAGGTAGAAAGTAAAGGCACAATCCCTGTCCTCGGGAAGCTCATGGTCCAAGGGGGGAGACACCATGCAAACCACTAGGTGCATATTAGCTATAGAAAGAGTCTGCCGGACACATTTTGTTGGCTCACGGAGGAAAACACCAAACTGAAATCTCCTATTGAATTATTTTTAAATGTGAGCTCTCTGAGAGGGCCCATTGTATGCTCAAGACTTAAAAATGTTTGTTGTTCAGTCATTTCAGTCATGCCTGACTATCTGTGACTCCATTTGGGGTATTCTTAGCAAAGACACTGGAGTAGTTTGCCATTTCTTTCTCCAACACATTTTACAGATGAGGAAACTGAGGCAAACAGGGTGCAGTGACTTGCCCAGGGTCACACTGCTAGTAAGTGTCTGAGACCAGATTTGAACTCAGGAAGATAAGTCTTCCTGACTCCAAGCTTGGCACTCTAATGCACTATGGCACCACCTAGCAACCCATGGCCTGGCACATAATAAGTGCTATATAAAAGTAAGCTAGTATTATTGACACTGGGGAGAAAAGAGTAACTTTTCTTCCCAAGTCAACAAGACTTATTCTGTGCCAGTAAGTGCTAAGTCCCAGAGATATAGAGACAAAAATCCAAAAGACCCTGCCCTCCTGGAGAATATATTCTAATTGGGGTGACATATCCAGATATTGGAGTACATAAGGCCATCACAAATCCAACCTAAGGCCGCCAATGGGAGGGGAAGGCACCAATGCAGTAAGGGGACTGGTTGTCTTTGCAAATGAGCCGATATTGCTCCAAAATCTTGGGAGGGTCCCTACCCTCTTTGCCACCAGGCCTGTAGATGCTGCTTAGACCCTACATGTAGAATAGGCAGGTGTTCACCTCTAAGGCTGCCTCCCTAGATGAGAGATTAAGGCCTGGCGGAACTGACTACCATGGAAAAGAAGGGAGAGGTAGGGGAAGAAAGGGAGGTGGAGGAAGCTTTGTAAAGAGCTTTTTCCCCCTCTGCTACTGGGGTTTTTTGCAGGGTAATTACAAGAAGTTGAGAATTCATTCGGGGACTTACAGTTCATTAAGTGAATTTCCATCTGCGTATCCACCACCTAAGAAACATTACTTTGTACAATACTCTGGTTTTTATTGTATGTAAGTCAGATTGTTAATTTGCGGTATGCAGTGAGGAAAGGAATGTTTCGGTAGCAACTCATTATGTAAAATGACCCTGGGCTTCCATTAGGTTTACATTCTATGCTCCTTAACACTTGATGAGATACCAGTAAGCTCAGTGGGGGGGTGGGGGGGGGGGGCCTGGCACAGCAGATGAAGCCAGCTTTTGCTTCCTCTGACAATGCCCATTAGGCATGGGCACTCTGAAGAGGTACCTTCCCAGAGCCTTTATTCACTTAGAGAGAAAGCTGCCCAGGGTTTCAACTGGATATTACTGACTCTGGAGTGAGGGGTCCCAGGTTCAAATTCTGTCTCTGACCCTTATGGCCTGCACGACTTTGAGTGACTTGTTTAAGCCTCCTTAGACCTCTGTTTCCTTGGGTTTGAATAAGATGGCCTCTGAGGTCTCATTTGGTGCAATGGATGTGAGTTCAGTGTCTCTACCACTTACTACCTGTATGACCGTGGATAAATCAATTCCTCCCTTTAGATCTCAATTTTCTCATTTATAAAATGGGAGGGGGGGGGGGGTCAACTAGATGGCCTGTGAGGGCCCTTGTAGTTCAATAGCTGGGATCCCTATGTCAGGTAGATAAAGTAAGGGGGGTCTGATGCACCTCTCTAGGCCTCAGTTTCTTTCTCTGTAAAATGAAATGGTTAGACTAGGTCCCTTCTAAGATTTCTTCTAGGTCTAAACTGTGACATGATTATTAGTTACTCTGATTGACCTGCAAATTTTGCAACACAGACCTTGGTAAGGAAATAGCTCCAGCTCACTTTCTGTAAACCCAGGTAAGGGAAGCTCTTCAGACTTAGATCAGTGAGTAGCCACAACATTTCCACCCAGAGAGGTCTCCTGGAAAGAAAGCGGATGTGAAAACTGACTCCTGGTTTCCTCTTCACCCCACCACCACCAAACATGGATGTCTACATTCTAACCAGGTCTTAAGTTTACCCTTTAAAAGATCACTTTCCCAGAGTCCCCAGAGTAGGAAAACAGCCCTGGCTGCTGGCTCGTTGCCCAAGTGAGACAATCAGAGGCAGCTCATCCCCACAGAAGTCACTCCTGGAGAGTTAGGTTCTGACATGGCCATCATTCCAGATACAGAATGAGACCAAAGATCAGAGAAACAGATCACACATAACAATCAGCAGGAACACTGTACCCAGGGAGCAGGTAGGAGGGCGGCTAGAGACAGTTGTTACCCAGCAGTGGGCTGGAGTTTGCCATCAGATGATCAAAAATGGAGGAGGAGAGAAAGGGACAGTGACTTTGGGCAAATCAATGCCCCTCCCAAGCCTCAATTTTCCTCATCAGTAGGACTAGATAAGCACTAAGCTCCCTCCCAGCTCTGACATCCTGTGTTCTGAGGCCATTCCCAACTCTGCACTCCCTGTTCCAAGGCCCTCCCAGCTTTGACATTCTGTGTTCTAAGACCCTCCCAACTCTGATATTCTATATTCTAAGGTCCCTCCCGGCTCCCACATGTTCTGTTCTAAGGTCCTTCCCAGCTCTCACATTCTTTGTTCTAAGGGCCCTCCGAACTCTGACACTCTCTGTTCTAAGGCCTTCCCAGTTCCCTGATATTCTATATTCTAAGATTCCTCCCAACTCTCACATTCTCTGTTCTAAGGTCTCTTCCAGCTCTGACTCTGTTCTAAGACCCTCCCAGCTCTGACGTTCTCTGTCCTAAGGGCCCTCCGAACTCTGACACTCTGTTCTAAGACTCTCCCAGCTCTGATATTCTATATTCTAAGGTCCCTCCCAGCTCCCACATGTTCTGTTCTAAGGTCCTTCCCAGCTCTCACATTCTTTGTTCTAAGTTCTGTTCCAGTTCAAACATCAAATATTGACATTCCAAGGGTCCTCCCAGCTCTGACATCCTGAGATTTTGTGACCTTTAATTATTGAGGCCAACTAGTAAGTCTTCTCATCAGCCTAGAAGACATAGCCTCGTGCTTCCCCCATGTAGAAAAGCCCCAAAGTAGCATTACCTCTAATGGTGATAAGCACCTGCATTTTACTCAAAGATAATGTTGTAAGAATTGAATGAGATCATGCTCGGAGAGCACTTGGGGACAAAGCTTGAAGGGGCATGCAAACATTCGCTATCACCGCTGTCATCATCAAGGTAGGGAGTAGGTGATGTTCCTCTGGACACCCTCACCTCACCCACAACCCCTTCTCTGCTGGGTCCGGCTAGTTCCTCTTGGCTCTATGCTTGATTTACTCCAGGTGAATAGGGAGACCAGGGAGCCATACTCTCTATTAGGAGGGATGGGGGAAGAGAATGAGCATCTATATGGCACCTGCTTACTATATGTCAAGAACTGTGCAAAGTGCTTTATAAACATTATTCTCATTTAATCCATTTTCACAACAACCCTGAGAGGTAGGTGCTATTATTATTCTCCATCTTACAGATGAGGAAACTGGGGCAAACAGGGTTTGGGGACTTGCCCAGGATGAAACAGCTAGTAAGCGTCTGAGGCTGGATTTGATTTCAGGAGTTCCTGGCTCCAGGCCCAGCACATCATCCACTGGGTTACCTCTCTGCCTCAGTTAGATGCACTGTCTCTACTGCTCCAAACTCCCACTGACATGATCATTTGGAAGGAGGAGGAAAGAAAGAAACTCTCTCCTCCTCTGCCTCCCAGTCAGGAACAATTCCCTCACAGCTCTGGTTCTAACTTTTGAACCCTCCAAAATGGAGCTCTTCCCATTGGTTTGCCAACTGACTGACCAGCTCCAATCTGGCTTGTTTTTCATATAGCTATCCCCCAAAATGAGATTTTATCTTTTTAACCAGTCATATGATGTCTCCTGTATACCCTCATTTGCCTTTCTTCCAATGGCCAAAACCCTATGATCTTCTCAAATTAAACATTTATTGACAGCTTACTTTATACTTTTGATTTATTCGTTCCTTCCTTCATTCATTCATTCCTTCATTCATTCAATGTATGTGGGTCTTTTCTTATCATACAGAGGTAGCACCTGGCTTACATGATAAATATTCATTAAGTGTCAGTTTAGTTTAGTGGTGGAGTAGTTGAAGGACCGGACTTGAAAAGGGCAAGGTTTGAATCACACCTTCAAAATTTACAATAATAGATACTGAGCTGGAAGAGAATTTGGAATTCCACCTAATCCAAGCCTCTTATTTTACCAAAGTGGAAACTGACTAGCCATGTGACCGTGGGTAAATCACTTCAGCTCTCTTAAGACTCGGGCAGCTTCCCAAGACATCTGCTGAGTGATAGATGGTTTTCTTCTACCTTGAGGCAGGGAATTTGCCTGCCAAAGACATCACTGATACTTGATACACCTATAAGACACTGTGGAACTTTGACATATACTGACTGTGTGAACATGGGCAAGTCACTTAACTTTTCAATATTCTGGTAACTCATGAGCCGCCACCAATGTGTCTCCCCACTCATAATCAGACAAAGTTAATTTTCTTTTTTACAAAGGTATCTCTAAGACTCTAGGTTTCAGAGGTCCTGACTGACATGGCTATGAGGAATTCTCAGATGAGGACACTTCCCCTAACAATGAAATCATAGGTCCAGACTCTATTCTGGTCCCTATTTGGAATGGGCTTTGCACATTTTGCCCAGCTCCCACTCCCACAAGACTCTCTGCAGAGGCAGGTGAGAGATTCCTTCCTGTTACAATGCTGGGATCTCTCACCTGCCTTAGCTTCCAGTCACAAGACAACTTTGCTCTTCCAACTACTGTGAGATCTAAATTGGTGCTGCTAAACCAAAGTCCTCAGATGACTTGGGAGAATCTAGAGCTAGAAAGGACCTCTGAGCCCATCTAGTACAACGCCACCCTCTTTTGATGAAACTCAAATCCAAAGAGCTTAAGTGATTTGCCCTAGGTCATAGAGGTAATAAACCTAAGAGGTAGAATTTGAACCCAGGTCCTTTGATTCCTGATTCAGAGATACTTCTCCTGTACCATACTGTATAGAAGGGAGAGCTCTCTGGGAGGAAGTAGAGATACATTGAGAAATGGGGATGACAAAAAACCAAGCTATCAATAAAAATTTATTTTAAAAAACCATTGCTTGATGATGTAAATGGAAAACATAGATATGGTAGGGATAGAGATTAGACCTATGAGTTCACTGGTATAGGAATCAGTAATTTCATTGGTACAGGGAATGCACAAGTGGGAAATCTCCCTCTACCAATGCAGGTCTACACATTCTCTACAACTTGGGGCCTTATAAAGCTGCCTAGAGTCCTGAGAAGTTAAGTAACCTATCCAAGATCATATAGCCAGATATCAATAAAGTAATATTAAAATATATTATTATGCCAGATAGCAGTAAAATCATAGGAATAAGATGGTTAATTTAAAACAAAGTCAAGTCAAGCCCTCTCCTAAGCTGAACCAGGAATAAGAATAACCCAGTAGTCTCCAAGAGGTTGCAGAGTCAAGAGTTAAGACCTTGGTGGCCACACTTTGGAGCATCCCATCCTCTGGCATCAATAGGAAAAAATAACAGTAATGGCACTGAAAAGGAAGAGCTCTGTTGGGGTCAGCCCAGCTTGTCTGTGCCCAGGGCTGGCCTCCAATGATGCTCTTTAGATCCTTAAAGGAAAAGAGCCAGTATCTTCTCCAGGGATCCCCAAGACCACCTTGTCTTGGATAAAAAGGGTCAGGCCTGGAAGAATCCATCCCCCACCACCACCACAGCCAGAGGTTAAGAGAAGATTAAGCTCCAGCCCATCCACAGAGGTATGGAGTGTATTCAGAGCATTATAAATCTGCTGGTGCAGAAGGCCTCTTTCCTCATTTGTTAGTCAGCGATGTGTGAAAATGTTAATGAAGGGAGCTATAATCTATAAGAATTTCACTATTAAAATTTAGTTCACGTCTGAAGGCTTCTGCTTACACGCAGCCCACTGTACATCAATCCTTCCCATGTGCGGCTAATAACAGACGTAATTGCCTCACTCCGTCTAGCCACCTTCACCCTAGCAATTCCAAGATTTGCTGGAAATGTTATTGTAGAAATTATTTTCATTCTATTAACTTTGAATTTTATTATATGTATTCTTAAAAGAAAATAAATGCAGAAAGATGGTGAGTGCATATCTGGTCCCCAACACAAGTATTTTTAAAAATATAACATAATGACAAAAGGCACTGGAGTAGGATGATATAACGGTCCCTTTCCCTTATTGAAAACCTAAATTGGGTTCTGCATTGTCAAGTGTATAAAGCAGTTTCTTTCCTTTCATGGAGGATGTTGGCCGTTCTGGCGTTAGGGTTGTCTACTTAGTGACTGCTGAGTTGTCTCTGGAGATCGGGAAAGGGCCCTCCTTTATGGGATCACAAGTTCCCAAGCATTGGCATCCTACTTCCTTCTTCCCCTTTGTGCCTTACAGTAGGCACTTAATAAATGCTTGTTTCATTCCTTCCTTGTGTCCCATTATAGGACATTTCCTTGGAATCTTCAAATTTGAAAGCAGCCCTTCTGCAGCTCCTATTCTATTAACCCAATGGTCTTCTCTAACTAGACTGCCAGCAGGGCTTAACAAAGTCACTGGACATACAGCCAGGTGGAAGGGGACAGAAGTTGAATGTCTCTCTCAGGACTGGGAGACCAACCCATTGCCCACTTGGGCTCTGAAATCCAGGAGACCAATTTTCTCCTCAACCTCATAGAATCATAGGGATGAAACCTATGATTTCATTGGAATAGGGACCTCTCAAGTGTAGAAACTCTCTTCTCAAGTGAGGAAACTTAGCCATTCCCCTGAACACATGAATACTCCTCTCCAAGGCCACCATCTTTCTACTCTGTATATCTGGTGTATGTACCTAGTTAAGCCTCACTTAAAGCCAATTCACAACCAGGACAAGACATTATCCCATGAAGTCATCAGTCCTCTTCAAAACAAAAGTCCAGCAACCCCGTCATTTACATATGGTCCCCCATTAGATTGTGAGCTCCTTGAGGGCAGGGGCTGTCTTTTGGCTTTCTTTGTATCCTCAGGGAATTCGCACATTGTAAGCATTTAATAAAAGCTGACTGATTAATTGATTGACTCTCTGTATACACACTGTATCCCCTAAAATAACATAAACTTATCACAGGTAGGAACTATTCTAATGTTGGTCTTTTTATCCCCAGCACCCAGTACAGCACCTTGCAATGCAGCAGGTACTTAAAAAGTGTTTGAGGAAGAGACTTCGGAGAGCATCTGGCTCCAGCTCCCAGTACCAACAGAGATTTCGAGAAGTGAAGAAGACTTGCCCAAAGGAAGAATCTTGGCACAGTCATGAGTCTGAGAGCTGGCATCGACATAGCATCTTAAGGTATGCAAAGTGCTTTACAAATATTATCTCACTCAATCCTCACAACAACACTGGGAAGCAGGTACTATTGTTATCCCCATTTCAGAGATGCATAAACTGAGGCAGGCAGATCTTAAGTGATGTTCCCAGGGCCACACAGCTGGGAAGTGTCTGAGGCCAGACTTTAATTTAGGGCTACCTGACTCCAAGCCCAGCACTGTAGCCACTGAAGCACCTAGCTGTCTCTGGACTCAGAACCAGAGAGAAATGAGTTCAAATCCTCCCTCAGACACATACTAGGTGTATGACCATGGGCAAGTCACTAAACTTCCCCATTTGCAAAATGAGAGGGCTGCACCCAATGACTTTTAAGGTTCCTCCTAGCTCTCTCTGATCCTAAGTCCCATAGCAAGTAAGTTATAGACCAAAAGGCTGAACTCAGATCTAAGAGAATCATAGATTTGGAAGGACCCCGGGTACCATATTAGTCCAGAATCTCCAACCTCCTTGAAAGCTGAGCTCCGATGCCATCTCCTACATGGAATCTCTCTTCTTCACCTTGCCTGCCTTGCATCCTTGGCTTCTTTCAGCCCCAATCCCCCCTTTTTCAGGAGATCTTTCCCCATCCACCCAGTTGCCCATGCCTTGTCCTTCGTGGTTACTATCTATCTATACTTCATGAAGCTATGATCCTCTGATTCTAACATATGATAAATTGGAGTCCAACCCACATAACAGGCAGGATTTGCAGAGTGCTCAGATTACTACTGTTTTCTACCCTACCCTACAAAGAGAATGCAGAGCAGGTATCCCTACAAATATGCACAGATCTTTGCCCAGGTAACCCAAAGACACGAAAATTAAAAAATAAAATAAGGAATTATTTCTAGGTGATCTTCCTACAAATCACCCCAAGCATGACAAATTTTTGTCTCTAGGTTTTGAAGGCCATAGAACACAGTCAGACCTTGGGTGAGCCTGGGTAGGAGTCCTTGGAGCGCCGTTAAGAAAATAGCAGAGCTCATCTCTCATCTGTGACCCCTACCAAGGCCAACACTCACACACACACACACACACACACACACACACACGCACACACACACGCACACACACACTCACATCCACCCACAGGTAACTCAGGCCTCCGCAAGCACCTGATTTCCAGACAGCAGGGGACAGGGGCAGAGAAGCAGGCCCTTGGGAAAATGGATGTGACGTGAGAAGCTATAAAGGGAGGGCACCAGCATAGGGACAAGACGCCCAGAGACTGGCTAGTCTCCTCTCCTTTGGTGGAGGGGGCTGTGTCTGTGCTCTCTAGGTACCAGTTTCAAGGCTGACGCTGCTCCTGACCTTGAGGAAAGACTCATAAGTTTGAGTGCTGAGAGGAAATGCTCGGTACACTTAGAAAGAAGTAAGGGGCTCTCATCACACGGGTGGAAGGCAAGAAGGAAACACTTGTTCCAAGTGCTGCAAGGTGCCTCCAGCATCCCTCCATGCCCGTAGGAAGGGCCTAGGGAGCTCAGAGGGGAGGGATGATAGATGATTGATTGAAGATCACAGATTTAGAGCTTAAAAAGAACCTCAAATAATATCAAGTCTAAACCTCTCATTTTACAGAGGGAGAAACTGAGGTCTCTGGAGGTATGCCCAGAATCTGAATGCAAAGGCACCTCAATAGACAGCTAGTCTATTCCACACCAGAAAAAAAAGGATACATTCCATAGCATGCATGACCAGGGCTCATCTAGCCTTTGACTGAAGACTAATAGACAGGGGAAATTTAAGGCAGCAAAGCAGTACTTTGTTAACACCATCGCTCCTAGTTCTTTCCTTGGGTGCTCCATAGCAGGCAGCTAGGGGGCACCATAGTGCAAACGCCCTGGCCTGGAGTCAGGAAGACTCATCTTCCTGAGTTCAAATCCAGTCTCAGACACTTCCTAGCTGTGTGACCCTGGGCAAGTCACTTCATCTTGTTTGCCTCAGTTTCCTCATCTGCAAAATAAGCAGGAGAAAGAAAAGGCAAACCACTCCAGTGTCTGTGCCAAGAAAGCCCCAAACGAGATTTGCCTAAACAAAAACCAATTATATCCCATCAGCTTTCTCTTCTCTAGATTAAACATCCCTATTTCCTTAAAGGATGCTTATTTAGCATGGACTCAAGGCCCTTTACCATCTTGGTATCCCTCCTTTGGACATTCTCTAACTTATTAATGTATCCTCTAAAAACGTCTAAAGACCCATTATTCTCCAGATGTACTCTTCCCTGGTTAGATCCTATGTTCAAAAGGTAGACATGAGGGCACATAACTGGGTCAATCTTGAAGCATGGAGAAGCCCACTGGGTATGGTTCAGCCGCAATCATGACAAGATTGCCTTCCATGTCAGTACCTCTGGACCCTGGACCCTGGCTCCCACCTATAGCTGCTAGCCTAAACCCACAGGAACCAATCCAAGAGTAAAATTTTAGTTTCTTCCTTCCTCTCGCTGTCCCAGAAGTGGAAATATTGCCACTGAGTCATGCAACAAATGGTCCCTGAGCACCCACAGCAGGAAGTTCTATTTGTTGCTGTTCAATCATGTCCAACTCTTTGTGACCTCATATAGGGTTTTCTTAGCAAAGATATGGTAGTAGTTTGCCATTTATTTCTCCAGCTCATTTTACAGAGGAGGCAAACAGGGTTAAGTGACTTACCCAGGGTCACATAGCTAGTAGGTATCTGAGGCCAAATTTGAACTCAGGAAGATGAGTCTTCCTGACTCCAGGCCTGGAGCACTTTCCATTTCATCACCTAGCTTGAATATGAATCTCAGTTCAGACATCACCTGTGTAACCTTGGGCAAAGTACTTAAATCTCTCTGGATGTCAAGGTTTCTCAACTGTAAAATGGAAAGGTTGGACTAAATAACTTCTAAAGTCACTTCCAACTCAAATAAATTTAAGTTCCTATGCTCTCTAAGCCTCAATTTTCTCATCTGTAAAATGGGTTAGATGACCTGAGTTTTATTCCAGCTGTAGATTCTCAAGATATTAAGAGACACCCTGTTTTCCAGAGCTAAGGCCCAGCAAGCAAGTTCTGCCCTGAGCTTGGCAGAACAACAATCCTTTGTGTTCACCCTCTTGATGATCTCACCCTCTGGCAAAATCACATCATTATTGTATTGCTTTGAAGAGCACCAGGTGTTCTCAGAGCTTGGACAAACACTAGACAATCTCAGACAAGTACCCATGTCCCAAACATGAAGTCCTGCTATGACTCAAACTTGTCTCATTATTGCTGTTACCCTCATCATCAGGGCTACAGCTCATTGCATGGCCATTAGTATAAAGTATTGACATTTCCCCACACTGCCTCAGGTGCCCCTGCTGAGGCACTTCCCCCTGGGGGAAAGCCCACGCATGTGTCTAGATCCCTTCTTGCTTTCAAGCTGTTTCCCTCACTTTTAAGTTAAACTTCTGTTTGATTCCTGACTCTCCTATCTCCAGCCTGCTTTGTTCAGGTCCAGTCATCCACAAGTTAGAAGCCAGTTCAATCTAATTGACATTAACTGGTGTCAGAAGTGAGACTGGACATGGAACTGAGCCATTGGACTCTCTGGTACCAGTGGGAATAGAATAGATATCACCAGAGATTTATTTCTTCAGAGTCTGACCCTCCTCATTAGGTGAGTCCTCTGCCTTTATCCCTGCTTCAATGCCCCAACTCTGGCCTTGGTCAAGCTTGCCATTCTTTGTAAGAAAAACTCTGGGGCCCTCCAGTGACCTGATTTGTCTCTGATCACTCTGGTAAGGATATCCTTTCTTACACTGCACACCTCTGTTAATTGGTCCCTCTGAGGATCTCTCTGTTTTTAAACTACATGCCTCTGTAAAATTGTAACTGCATGCCTTTGTTAAAAACAAGTAAAGTCAGGACTGTAACTGCATGCTTCGTTAAACTTATCTGTGTCTATTTGTATCTATCTCATCATTTTGTCTGTGTTTGTGTCTTTGTAAAATATAAAATATCTGTGCCATGTTTGTGTTGTTTGTAGATAATACCTTGAAAGATTTAAAATGCAGCCAGCCAGAAAAACTTCTAAGGACTGTAGCCAAAGAACACTGGGAAAGATTAATGAACTTTCGTACTTAAAGCAATTGCCCCGCTAAGCAGGACTAACTCCTACTTTAGGCTTTCCATGGGAGATTAGGTGATATGAAAAAAAAGTCAGATAATCAAAGTTTATAGAACTGCTAAAAACATCTTATATTTTGGAGGTTTGAAGATTTATCATTTTTAAGATTGCAGGGGAGATCTCCTGGGATTTGGAGTAATTCCAGGAACTCACTCCTTTCTGAAATATCTTAGTGAGTTTTGGAGTACTACTCTGTAGAATTTGTTTTAAGGAAAAATAAGGATTAAATTTTATAAAAGTTAAAAAGAAATGGCAAGATTAATAGCCTCACTGTTCTAGGGCAAGGAAGGAAGTCAGCTAGTTTGGAAGGAATCCCAGAGTGAAGAAAGAAAAAAATAGGTAAACAGTTTTCACTTTATAGCAACCTCCTGTCAGCCCATCCTTGGGCATGCTTGTGATTCCCCTAGGTCAGAGACTCTTCTCCTTCTTATTCTGTTAACCCCTCTCATCTCAAATCAGATTCCCAAATATAGGTGTTGAAAAAAAATGCTGGAAAAATGTCAAGAAACTTGGATTATGTTCCAAGTTGCAGAAATCTATTAGCTGTGTAATCTCTGTAATCTAATCTCTGATTGCCCCAGTTTTCTAATCTGTAAAGAGAAAAATAATAATGGCATCCACTTCCCAGGGATGTTGTGAGAATCAAAATAATATAATGTCTGCAAAGTGCTTAACACAGTGGCTGGCATATGCTAAGCACTACATTATTTTTATTTCTTTAATTGAATGTAATTGTTCCATGCCTGATAACTCTAAAATGGGTTTAAAATGTCAAAGGTAATATGAATAATGATTTTATATGGTATAATTTGGAAATGCAATTGATATCATCTGAAGTTTTGTTTCATATTTTAACTGCATGATGTTGTTTGTGTTATTATTGTATTTCTAAATTCTCTTATATTAAGAAATTTGAGAGACCATTATAATAGAAATGCTGTTAGACAAAACAACTTTTTAATCTAGATGCTGTTACACATGAATTGGGCTTTTAAAAGGATGTGATAAAAAAAAAGATATTTGAAAACTGTTAAATATTTAATGAGGTATATTTTGTTATAAAGCAGATAATAAGTTTACTATAATAGCAAATTTTCATCTGAAAATTCTTGGCTATTATGAAAGTCTGGAGGGTGGTTTAAAGATGTTGTTTCAACATAATAATGATAAGTCAACTATCAGGCATTTGCTGTATATCTGAAGCCCTAGTATATGTGTTTTAATTTATAAGTAAAAGACAAATGAAATGTTAACTGTTAGGGAAACAGCAGGAAAGATATTCAAGCCTAAATTGTGGTTAGTGAAATTTTGCTATTTAAGATAAAAATTCCTGGGACTATAATTTACTACACTTTTGAGCTCTGATCACCAGGATAGTTGTCTGAATTGTCATGAAGCCAATAGTAGAAAATGGCATGTACTGCAGTCTGGGAACTACTAAAGGTGGATGTCAATGCCTAAGAAAAGTGTGAGGGACAACTTTGGCATGGCCTAAAGTAGGATCCTCCTGATTCTATTTCTCCATTGTGCTATTTCCTTTCTGAAAAGGAAATTTCCCCACCTGGTTAATTTGGAGCCTTACTTTTAAGACCCTGTGACTACATGATTGGCTATCAAATATGATGTGTGCCTGGAATCAAAGAGAGCTATGAGAGTTTTTCTTCCTATTATGGTACATGATGTTATTATAATTATATCTCTCTTTTTCTTTTTATAGCAAATTTCTATAATCAAGAAGTTTTGTAAGTACAATAGTAAATCTATTAAATAATAAATAATATAATAAATAATATCTCTGAGTTGCTATAATAGGATGCAAATTTGAGCATCTTACAATTTTTATCTGTATTTGTGGTCAAATTATAACATAGGGATGATATTCTCCTGAGGGGTAAATGATTAGACAAAGTAATACAACAAAGATGTAATGCTAAAGTTTTCTAAATAAATGGAATAGTAAATTTTTGAGAAAAGTAACAGGATTATATGATTGGATTCCAAATTTATCTATCATGGAAATTTCGACTTTGAATATGTTTTATTAATGAGATCTCAAAATGGGATTCAAATTTTACACATAAATTGTATGGGTAATGGTGAAGAAAGTGAAATTATTTTCCCATTATTAAACTATCTGATAATTTTAGAAGGCAGAAGAATTCATTTTATGGTTGGACCCTCATAAATTTTTAAAAGAATCTTATACCAGATATAGGATTTAGGTGAGGATAGAAACAGCAAATGGTATATAAACTGAAATTCTCTAAAGTTTCAAGATTGAAGAAGCAAATTTACTAAATAATATTAAGTCAGAATTACCTAGGAACCTCTAAACTTGTAACCATAGAGGCAGAACACCCTTAAGAGCTGTCCTGAGAATAAAACCTATTTTATCTAGGGACAAGATATCTAGGGACCAGATGACTACATGAGACATCAAAATGGGACTCAGAATGTGCTGGTTAAATGAATATTGGAAATGGGTTACTAGGATACAAGGAGACTTGATGTTAATTAATATTGATGATAACTACTGTATTGCTTTGGTCTTTTGTCTCAAAATGTTTATGTTCAAGTTTTCTCAGTTACCCTGGTGACATGTAAATCTCCCTTCTCAGAACAAGTCCATTGTGAGCCCTCTAAGTAATTTGATCTGTAACATGACATTGATGTGACCTGATCTAAAGTAATCATGATTATGAATTTACAAAAAACCTTATTGCATTGTTTGAACCTAGTCCTCCATGACTGGGAAACAGGACCATGTCACTGTGCTGTTTAGAGATGCTGATCAGAAACTCAGATTGATGCAAGGAGTTTTCTCACATTTGTCAATCAATCATCATTCCTAGGGGCCCTTACCAGGTCCTTCTGCCTACTTCCACAGCTGCCAAATTTGTGGATGTGGGTCATCTGAAGAAAGTCCCTGCTTCTAAGTGGAAAGCAGAACCCTCTGGGGACCTCAAAATTAGTCTAGTACAGACCCAGAAGCAGATAACACCCAGACAAGACAGCTGTCTTGAGATTCCAGATGAGGGCTGAATCCACTGTCCTGGTTTTTTCTCCTCTTCCCTTTTGTTATGTGACCAACCACCAAGGCCACGATTAAAGCACATGTGGGCATTTTCTCCTTCTACCTTCTTTGCCTTCCTCTCTTTTCTTCCTGTAAGCAAACAATGTCAGGCAATGATGTCCATGACACATTTCCCCAATAGGTGCCCTCAAGAAATTGGGCAATATTTCATCCTGTCCCAACAGGCCTCTCATGTCATCTTGGCTTATATTCATCTCTACTTTATTGTCCAGAAGGGTAGAGGGGTCTTTCAGACCCCCTCCCTTTGACCAAAAGGGGGAATTATAAGGATAATAGGAGATACCATGTTTTCCAGAGCTAAGGCCCAGCAAACAGGCTGTGCATTGAGCTTGGCATAACAATAATCCTTTATACTCACTCTCTGGCAAAATCACATAATTACTGTATTGCTTTGACCAGCACCAGGTGTTCTCTGAGCTTGGACAAGCTCAGACAAATACTCATGTTCCGGTCACGAAGCCCTGCTATGAATCAAACTTGTCTCATTGTTGTTACCCCTCATTGTCAGGGCTACAGCTCACTGTGCAGCCATTGGTAAAAGTGTTGAGATATGACCACAGTAAAGTGGTCCCCCCAGGAGGGGTGGGGCCCTAGCACATGGGTCTAGATCCCCTCCCTGTTTGCAAGCCGTTTCCCTCACTTTGAAATTAAATTTCTGTTTAATTCCTGACTCTCCTGTCTTTAGCCTACTCTACCAGATCAACTGTGATCTTTATGCTCTTCAGAATCTCTTCAGGCTCACATACTATGAACCCTCTCCAAACTGTTTACATTTTTAGGAGAAGAAATCCAAAGCAATGGCCTTTTAAAGGTAGAATTTTGGATACTGTAGAATGAAAAGAAGGGAGGGATTTTTGGAATAAGGATATGTTTCCTCTACCCCTTAAGCCACAACAGGTAGCTGGCTCCCTAATTTTCCTACACATGCCTTCTCTCTTGCTTGGTTCAGGAGGTAATGGGGAAATGTAAGAGGAAGTAGCCCACCCCCAGCGGTACAGGGTACCTCAGTCCAAATTACTGCCCCCCCATCTAGTGAGCTTTAATTTTCTTCTAATTTTAGGACTATGGCAGGCCTCTTAGAACCCCTGTAAGTGTTTTAGGGAGCTGGTAATGGTCCCATACTAAAATAATTCACCCAACACTATAATTTTAGTACCACCATCAAAATGAAATAATGGCTGTTTACTAAGTTACACCTTTCAAATGACCTTCATTTGAATACAAATTGTGGCTGGAAATTCTAAAAGCTGCTTTATTCCAGAAGGCAGCAAATTGCAAGGATTCAAGAGCACCCCACCCCTTATTCTCCAAGATTCCCCCACAGAAACACACTGTTTCAATGGACCTCTTTCTTCTGGGGCTCCTAGAGACTTATTTAGAGCCTCTGTTGCTGAGCTGAATAGCCTTGACCAGAGAAAATAAAAGGAGAGAGAGAAGGTGAATGCCAGGGAGCTACAGGGGGAATGATGCTAGGCCAGTCTTCTGGGCCTTCAGACATTAGGAGAACCAGAGAATTATGAGGAACTCTGTTATCCCCAAAGAAAAAAATGAAAAAGAAACAACAGAGACGCCAATCCACAAAGAACAGCCCTCTGAGGTGTGGCTGCTCAGAGGTGAGCTCTTAGAATCCTAGGACTATCAGAGATGAAAGAGCCCCCAGCAATCATTTACACCAATCTCCTCATTCTATGGGGGAGGAAATCCAGGTTGGAGTCATCTTTAATTTATCCCCCCACCACCACCACTTTTGTCCCAAAATATCTAGTTAATCATAAGATTATAGATTCAGAACTGGAAGCAATCTTAGAGGTCACCTACATCAACCCCCTCATTTTACTGAGAATTAGGGCCCCAAAGTGGTAACGGAACTTGCCCGTGATTAGACAGGAAGGATGTGACAGAGGCAGGTTTTCTGATCCTAAGACTAGCATGATTTCTGCCTAATTCTGTGAGACCAGCGAGGCTGAGGGACTTGTCCAAGGTCACACAAGTACTGGGATTCACAGGGTTCTCTAACAGGGCAGGGACCGTCTTTTGGCTTTCTTTGTATCCCTAGGGCTTAGCACTGGGCCTGGTATCTGGTAGGCCCATAATAAGTCTCTACTGATTGAATGACTGACTTTAATTAGTCCTGTTGACTCCTCCTTCACCTAAGACGGAACATCCAATGCAAAACGTCTCAGCTTCTCCACTAAATTGAGCAAGGGCTCCCCCACCAATTAATGTGGATACAAAGAGCCCAGACTTCTTAGATCTGAGGCATAGACTAGGCTTGAATATCATCTTAACAAATTTGGTAAAGTGCCTTGATCACTAAGGGAGTAAGAGCAGATGACATCATACAGGAAATGTCTTGTGATTGGTTGAAACAAATCAGTCATATTCCAGGGGGCTTTGGAGAAAAAAAAAATATCAAGACAACTTGAAATCCAGTATTCCAACAGCAAGCCCGTCTCGTGGTGGGAAAGTGCCAACTAATACCCGGAGAGGGAATCACTTGAGAAAGGGGCAGAGGCAGTGTCACCTTCAACGTTCAAAAGACTATAAGATTTGTTCTTCCCACTGGCAACCCATGCAGCAACAAAAAAAGGAAAAATGGCCCCTGGTTCTGTGTAAACCCTTTCAACTTTCAGAGGGGCCATCACAGTGTAGTGGAAAAGATGGCAGAGGGAGCTAAGACTCACAAAGTTTTTAGATGGTCCATAAATATTCATTTAACTGTTGTTATTCTGAATGTGAGAGTCAATGTTGAACAGTGGGTAGAACACTGGTCTTGTTATCTGTAGAGCCTATACTGGATTGCAGGCCACCATGAAGCAGGCAGGGAGAGGAGAGGGAGGGGAAGAAAATTTGGAACTCACGGGATTGTGTATCTGAATGTTGTAAACTAAAAGTAAATAATTAATTTTTTTTTAAAAAAGAACACTGGCCTTGAAGCCACTTAAAGACAAATCACTTAACCTCTAAGTGTTCTAGGCAACACTAGGCAGTTTTAGAGAGGAAGCTATCCTGCATTGGCAGAGGGGGTTTCCTCACCTGGGAGTTCCCCATACCAATAAAATCACAGGCCTAGTTTCTCTCTCCCTACTATAAATGGCTTAAGCTTCCTAAGTCATAATGTTATGTCACACACATTGTGGTGACTCCCCATTGCCTGCAGGATAAAACCCATTAGGACCCCAAGTCATCAAAGCCTGGCCTGTTTCCCCACCTTCTCACCCCAGCCCTCCCTCAATCCAACTCTTTGTTCTGCCAGACAAATCTTGCACATTCCCATTCTCTGCTTCTCAACTCGTTCTGTTCCCCACCGGCCACTCAGGCTGTTGCACTCTTTCCTTCTTATTCTTTGAGACACAGATCAAGTTTCCCTTATCCATAAAACATTCTGGGGAGTACGGAATTCTACTATCCATGTATGCCATGTCTAGCCTCAGAGACCAGCTAGACCAGCCCATTGCCCCAAACAAATTCCCATTACAATATACACAACAAGTAGGCATCCAGTCTACATTCGAAGAACTCTAGTGGAGCCCATTCCTCTCAAAGCAGTTCATTTCCCCCAATCGCCTTAGCTGAGGGTTCTTTTTTACCTCTGTCAAATTGTAGTAATAATACTAATAACAAAATATTCCTAACTTCCAAACTCTGTAGAATTAAAAAGTTCTCAAAAATAGGCTCCTAGAAGAAGAAGAAATCCAAACTCCTGTGGGAACCGGAGGAAGTATATATCATCCCCATTCTTACAGAAGCTGAGCAATATTTTCATTCAATTACCAAAAGTGATCATTCTGTCCATCTGATTCATAGTTTCCCAAATGATAAACATGGAAGATTCCCAAAAAGATAGGGACTTTTTCAAGGAACACTTCTCTTTGAGCCCTATAACATACAAAGATGAGAACCATTCCCTCAAAAAAATTGAAAATAATAAAGTAATAGATGATGTTTATGTTGACTTTAAGGTTTACAAAAGCACATTGTACATATATGCACATTAGCTGCCTTGGGAGGCAGAGTGTTACTTCTCATCAGGGAATCTTCCAGCAAAAACTAGGTGACCATTTGTCAGGTATGATAGGTAGAGGACTGTTGTTTGGGATCAAGTTGGGCTGGGTGGCCCCAGGAAGTCCCTTCCAACTCTGTGGTCTCATTCAATTCCCCAACAACCCTGAGAAGTAAACACTCTTGTTTCCTCTTTCCAGATTAAGAAACTGGAGCTCAGAGAGATGAAGTAACTTACCCATGGATCCTAAAGCTAACAAGTACCAGAGGGTAGCTCCAAAACCAGAGTTCTCTCTATTATACCACACAGCCACTCTCTTTACTCCTAAAATATCAACTATCTATTCCACTCATTGGACCATTAAGGACTATCTTTTGAGTCTATCCCATCAAATTTAACGTGCCAATTTGTTGATTGAACTGCTCTGCACTCTCCCCTCCACCAACAATACCACAGAATTAGCACTAGAAGGAATCTTAGAGGTTGAGTCCAAACTCCTAATTTTACAGATGGGGAAACTGAGGCCCAGAGAAGTTAAGTGATTTGCCTATGATTGTGCAGAGAGAGTAGGGTGGGATATGAATCCAAGTCTTCTTGACTCTGAGTCTATCAATCCAGTCACTACATCATGCTTTTCTTTTTTTATACTTTATTATAAGGGATGACTCCCTAGAGAAGGAAGTAGGGGACATAATTTAAAGTGAAGGTCGCATAAAAACAAAAGATATCTACAGTGGGTAGAAAGGAGGGAGGAAGAAAAGGATGAATGAGAGAGAGAGAGACAGACAGACAGAAGAACAGAGAGAAACACAGAGAGAGCAGGAGAGACAGAGACAGAAAAAGGAGAAGAGAGACGGAGACAGAGGGCAGGAGAGAAAGAGGAGAGAGAGAACAAAAAAAAAAGAGAAACAGAGAGAGAGAAACTAGAAGAGAGGAAGAGGAGAGGAGAGGGGAGGGGAGGGGAGGGGAGGGGAGAGGGATCAACAAGTAAGTTCCAGTGCATTCTTCAAAGGGAACATTGTCTACGCTTCCATATCCCCCACCAGTGCTTAGCCCTGAGCAAGTAAAAGATAATAATGCTTGGCCATGGATGGATATCAGAGAAACCTCATTTGATCAAATGCATTCATGAGGACAGCTTGTGACTAAGGAAGTCTTGAGAGGTCCAACCTGTTCTACTCATCAGTTGGGGGGGGGGGGGGAAGGGGAGGGTAAAAAATTAGTGCTGGGATCAAGGCCCATTCAGCTCCACAACCTTCAAGTGGGTGGTATTCTAAACTCAAAAATACTGTTTTCAATGTAGATTAAGGGGTTTTGTTTTAAAATTCCAAGCTGCAGAAACAGTGACTCTAAATTCCACTGGGATCACCAAATAAAGATGCTCTGCAGCCCAATTTGACATGGCTCAGGGATCACCCCCAGACCCAATTCAGTCCTTTCAGAAGAACATGTACATTTCCTTGCTCAGTTCAGGGGCCTCTGTTCCCTTTTCACAAGAGTTGCCAATAAACAACAATCTTGAAACACACATGAAATCCCCCAAGAATGCTAGCCAGCTTGCTGCCAAATCCAAGCACTTACAGTGGTCTCCATGCCTCCCTTCCAGTCCAACCACATCCCGCTCCCCTATCCACCTGCTGAGTAAGACAACCCCTTCCTTTGAGAAGGAAACAGGACATCTTGAAAGATGCCTCATCATTCCTATCCCCTCATACACCAACAACTTTGCCAGTTGGAGAAAACGCCACACTCAGGAACACAACAGTAATTTGGACCAGTTCCTCACCTTGTTCAAGAAAAATTGCATGCCTGCAATGGAAAAAAAATAAAACCAAACCAAACCCAACCACCATCTCTGCTCTGTGTGCTGTTCCATTTAATGTTTACTTTACATTAACCCTCTGAGCCCACCAGACTCTCTGGTTGGTCTGTATAGAGCAGAGTTATTGGTCCAAGTATTTTAAAAAATAGATGCAACCTCAGACCCTAAGAAACTGAAGGGATATTATGGGAATACACAGCTGTACTGTTTTCTTACTCCATGAAAAATAGGATTTTTCTCACTCCCATTTTCCCCCCACTGCTCCCTTTTCCCTGCCTCTCATGTGTACCTCACCTGAGGACACTGTTGCTGTTAGTGCTTGGGCACAAAGAACAGCTCGGACCTTTCTGTTACAAATGAGCTCCCCGACAATCACCTAAGCAGAGTTACTAGAATCCCAGTGACCCCAGAGGCTTTGCTGGGAGCCCGACAGCTTTGAGCTTCCCTCCCTATTCAAGCCAGCTTGACATTTTGGTTAAATTCCACACAAGGAGAGCCCCAAATAGTGATTGGTGACTTCCAACTGACTATGGGTACCCTGCATCAACACCTGTCTCCTTAGCTGATGATAACAATGACAATGATGAATTAGCCAGCATTTATTTATTCAGCACTTCCTATGTGCCAAGCACTGTGCCTGTGATGGGAATACAAAAACAAAAATTAGACAGTCCCAGCCCTCAAGGAATTAACATTCTATGGAGGTAAGTAGTGATAGGCTGATGATAGCATTGATGCAGTACCTTCAGTTTTGCATAGGTTAGCTCATCTGATCCTCACAACAACCCTTAGCAGTAGATATGAGTATTATACTTCCCATTTTATAGATGGGGAAACTAAGGTATAACAAGCACAACTGAGAAGCTGGGCAGCTAGGTGGCACCATGGTGCATAGAGTGCTGCGTCTGGAGTCAGGAAGACTCATTTTCATGAGTTCAAATCCGGCCTCAGACACTTACTAGCTGTGTGACCCGGAGCAAGTCACTTTACCCTGTTTGCCTCAGTTTCCTTATCTGTAAAATGAGCTGGAGAAGAAAATGGCAAACCACTCTAGTATCTTTGCCAAGAAAACTCCAAATGGTGTCATGAAGAGTCAAACACGACTGAAAATGATTGAATAAGAAAGATGATGAATTGGTCCCTGTGCTGAGAGAATTAATTCAGAGTTAGTCAGTAACTTCCTCCTTTTCACTCCCAACCCAAGTAAATGGTTTGGTTGTCATACATCCTCACCAATGCATCCATCCTAGGACTTTCAAGGATGCTAGTTTGTAACCTCTGACCTCTGTAGAATACAGAATCCATTGCATAGCATATGGAATTTTTCTCAAGCTGATGATGGCTTTATTCTAAGGAAACCCAATATACAAGAATCTAAATTTACTCAACACATACATTTTTCCCATTATGGAAGGAGTGGCTCTAGGGAAGTCACTTAAGTATTCAGTGCTCCAAGCTACTGTCTAAGACTATAAGTTGCAAGGAAGGTCCAGTCCCTGTCCTCCATCGTTCCTGAAGGAATGAATCTTCATTTCACAAAAGGAATCACTTCTCTAACACAGTGAATCCCTTTAGCGTATTAAAAATAGGAATCAATGTATAAAAATCTGATTTACTTAGAACTCTCTGGGAACAAATCTATTGAATAAAAGGAGGTGCCCATACATTGAAAAACGGCCCCCAAGGGGAAAGACAGATGAAGGAAAGACAGAACTGTGAAGGTATATGACTGTACACTGTGGCTCACCCATTTCCCCATTTACACTATTACCCAGCCAGAAAGGGGCACCAATAATGAGTGAACTGCCATTCAACAAGAATATTCTAAATATCCACAATGCGCAAATTGTTGTATAAGGCAGAAGAATATATGATGCACCACAAGGGTGGTGCAAGGTCAATTGTTCTGTGGAGTCTGAAGGGGAAGGTTGTTTGTGATTTAATCAGAGAAGACTCCCCGGAGGAAGTGGTGTTTGAATTGTCCTCTAAAGGACAGGCAGGATTTCCTTGGCCAAAGAGAGGAACAAGGGCCATTCCATCTTTATGCCATGTTCCAGCACTCTAGCCTCCATCTCTGCCCTGGGACTCTAGGCTTATTATTGGTGAATGTTCAACCTACATAGATTCCCCTGGTCATCTTTCCTCCCTATCTCCAAACCTTTCCACCTTCAGCTCTAAGAACAAGAACCAAATTAACACCACCATTCCTGGAAAGGAATCAATTGCCCAATGGCTCCACTTCATCCCCATGACTTCCCTGACCCAAAAAGTCCCCTCCCGGACACAACTCCCCTTTATCTGCTGTCTCCTCCCATTAGAACATAAGCTCCTGGAGGTTGGGGGCTTATCTTGTTTTTTTCTATTTCTGTCTCAGGCCTTACTTAGCACAATACCTGACAAATAGCAGGAACCTGATAAAATGTTTTTCCAGTCACGCATTCATCACAGGTATAGAGAAGAGTGTTAACCAAGGCACAGAGATGAAATGACCATCTTGGTCATCTATGGGACAAGGAGGTGTCAGGCTTGACTAAGCACAGAGTGAACAAAAGAAAGTATTATGAGAAAAGCTTGGAAAAGGAGAGTTGCCAAAAGTTGATCGTGGCCTTTGCAGAGGAAGAAGAACTTTGCTTGATAGGTGATAGGGAGCCATTGAACACGTCTGAGCAGAGAAGTGGTACTGTTGCTAGTATGAAAGACAGATTGGAACTCACTTCTCTCCCCGTTCCCCCTTCCACTTCTTAGAATCTTAGCTTCCCTGCAGACTGAGCACAGGCACATCTCCTCCTTGAAGCTTTCTCTGTAATACTCTCTTCCTCCCCCAACTCCCTGGTAATTATATCCATCTACTCCTTCTTCTCTTTTCTTACTGCCATCCCCCTATCTAGGGGATATGGACAGGAATTGGACCCACAATGTCACTGCTATAGGGAGCTCCCTGGTGGGAGTCCTCCTCCCAATGCAGTCAGTATCTTCCCTTCAACTTACAGGGTCAGATCAGAATAATGTGAGATATAGATACCCGACAAATGTTTATTGATTAACTGATTGATTAGACAGAGTGAGAACTGGATGAATGGCCCAGAGTAATCACTCACGAAGTGAAAGGCATTCTCTAACGTACTGCCATGAGGAGCTCTGCTTGCCTCATACTATCTAATACTTTTATTAAGGATTGTGGATAAAGGCGTACTTGTCAAACTTACAAATCACAAAGCTAGGAGACATAGTTTGCACATTGGATGACAGGGCCAAGATCCAAAATAAAAGTTTGAGCTGTCTAGACCGTTGTGCCAAATCTAATAAGGGGGAAAGAAAAAAGGACTTAAGTATTTATAAAGTACCTACTTTGTGCCGGGCACTGTGCTAAGGTACTTTACAAAGATTACTTCATTTTAGCTTCACAACAACCTTGGGAAGTAGGTGCTATCATTACCCCCGTTTTATAGTTAAGGAACCTGAGGTGGCAGGAGGTGAAGTGACTTGCCTGGGGTCATGCAGCTAGTGAGCGTCTAAGGCTGGATTTGAATCCAGCTCAGCACTCTGTGCACTATGGCACCACCTAGTGACCTCTGAAAGTTAATGTGGATAAATGTAAAGTCACATGCTTGGGTCCAAAAAATCAACTTCAGGACTATAAAATCAGGGAGACACTGCCAGACAGCAGGGTGTTTAAAGGAGATCACAAGCTCTCTATGAGTCAATAATGTGATATAGGAGTAAAAAAATGAATACCTGGTATATCACCCAGAAACATTGCTGATCCCTAGGTTTATCCTCAACTCCTCAGAGGAGCCAGCTATGTGAGATATTATCATTTGGGCCTCAGTTTGGTAAGTGATCACAGGACCCACTTCATGAAGCATTTATTAGTCACCTACTGTATGGAGAGCACTATGCTAGTCAACAAAGAAAATGCAAAGTTATAAAATCACAGACTTTAGTAGGGGGATAAGATGATATGTAAAGAAACAGCTAAAATGATACTGAAGCAGTGAGGTCTGAAGGGTAAAGGTCATTATTTCTGGGAAGAGGGAGGAAGTCTTAGGAAAGCAGCATGGAACAGAGGGTATTTAAACAAAGTATTCAAAGACAGGTAGGTCATAGGATCCTAGATCCAAGGCTGGAAGGGACCTCACTGGCCATCGAATCCAAATCCCTCATTTACAAATGAATACAAGGGAGAAGGAGGAGGAGGCAAAATGGCTGAAGGTACATAGGGGATAGCTAGCAGCCCAGTTGGGCCAGAGGAGATAGCAACAGGTAAGTAGCACAAGCTAAAACTGGAAGGGAAATATGGTGCCAGAGTAGGGAGAGATCAAAGGCCCCATTAAGGATTCTGAACTTTGTTCAGTGGGCCATAGGGAGCCACTGAAGGGTTTTGAGGACAGAAATGACAGGGTCAGGTGAATGCATAAAGAAGATTAATCCTTTAAGAAGACTCTATAAGTTGAAGAGAAGAAGCCAACCTGCCTTTTTAGGAGGAGTTACTGCTCTAGGGAGTTTCCTATATCAGTAAAATCTCAGTGTTGAGAAGAATGAATTGTGATTTCGGGGAAGACATCTTAGGAAGCCACAAAAGGCCATGCAAAGAGTAGTAAGGGCCTTGACCATCACTTAACCAATCAACAAGCATTTATTAAGTCCTTATTATGTGCCAGGCAGTGGACAGAGCACTGCTCTTGGAATCAGAAAGACTCATCTTCCTGAGTTCAAATCTGGTCCCAGACATTTCCTAGCTGTATGACCCTGGACAAGTCACTTAACCCTGCTTGCTTCATTTTCCTCATCTGTAAAATGAGCTGGAGAAGGAAATGGTAAACCGTTCTAGTATCTTTGCCAAGAAGACCCCAAATGGGGTCACAAAGAGTCAAACATGACAGAACAACAACAATAACAAAAATGTACCAGGCACAGAACTTGGGATACAAGATAAATTGAAACAATGCCTATCATCAAGGAGTTTAAATTCTATCAGAAAGAAAAAATGTCCATTTATAACTATATATAAAATAAATATATGATAAAGGAGAGAAGAGGAGACATTAGCAGCTGGGGTAGGAGGGGTGAAGTGACTAGGGGCTAGAGAGCCAGCCTCAGGGTCAAGAAGACCTGTGTTCAAGACCCACCCTGGCATTAAATATCTGTGTGATCCTGGACACTTACCCTTTCAGTGCCCCCAGGGAGTTCTCTAAGATTATAAATTGTATTGATTGTCTGTATCAATGATGGGGTTTTATCACCTGGGGATGGAAATCCTGCGGCCTCAAGCCACATAAGCCCTTCTAGGTCCTCGGGTGCATCCTTTTGACTAAGACCAAGTTTTACAGAACAAACCCTTTTAAGATGGGAATTTGTTCTGCAAAGTTTGGATTCAGTCAAAGGGCTGCACTTGAGGTCCGGCCTAGAGGGCCACATGTGGCCTCAAGGCCACAGGTTCCCCACCCCTGCCTTATATCATTAAAATGATGGGCCCAAATCTTACCCCCTAGATAGGGCACTATCCATGTAAATAGAGAAGAGGTGGTATTAATACAGGAGACTACCGGTCTAGGTATAAGAGGATTCAAAAGCAGATTGATTGGGTTGGGGGGGGAGGGGGTGGAAAGAGATTCAGAAATCAATAGCCAGACCTCTAAAAGGATAGTCAACTCTGTCTTCCTCCAGAGAGTCGTTCTGACAGCCAACAGTTCTGAAGGGTGAGAACACAATCCCCAAGGTTCCTGGAAAAAGCTGCCTGCCTGCCTCCCTCCAAGAATCTCCTCTTCTGCTTTTCTTATCCCCTGAGCAAAGAATCCACTCGCCCCGTCATCTAATAACAGCCAAAGACTATCCCAGGCACTTTTATCCCAGCCCCAGATAGTGCTATTCCTCTGCCCCAATCCATCCCAAATGCAATGAAGATTTTAAAGTTATTAAATGCTTTTTAATAGCAGGGCCTGTCTCTGGATCCATTCTCCAGCTGAAATCCTGCAGAGAAGGTGTTTTTGCAACTGAGTAGCTTAGAGAAAATCGTAAAATTAATTGTGAAAAGCAGAGGAGCCCCCTCAACCACTGTATTTACAAACTCTTTGAAATATTCCATTTTGCACACACATACATACACACACTGAGAAGGGGGGGAGAATCCTATTTTCTGTTTATTTTTAGTCCTAATTAAAGTTGCGGCAGAATGACACAGATACAATTGCCATGTTCTTTTCTTTGATTATCTTTTTATAATGGTGGTGCTACAAAGGGAAGATTTCAGCCCTCCAGGAAAGAAGAACAGTTATAAATACTCCCACTCCCAGACACCTCCATGCAATTACTCATAAAGAGTGAGGAGGATGAAGGAATGAAAAAAAGAGAGCCCTTATGTGCTTTTCTTCCTTAGGAACTCCTTGGGTTAGCTCTATTAATTACTTTCAAGGTTTTCTCCTTCTCTGTTTTGTGCTCACTGACACTCCTAAGACAGGCTGGTGACTTAGGGCTGGACCACATGGGGCAGGGGGAGGCAGGGGGATTCAAGGGAGAATCTTTGGCATCCCAGAGAGCCAAGTCCCCTTGCCCCAGAAAATACCTCCACAGAGGCAAGGTTTTAAAGCAGCCTGTACATTGTACACTCCTCCCCACATCAACCCCCCACAAAAGGAAGCAGAGATGTCTGGATTAGTGAGGGAGGGGTGGAAATAGGGGGAAAGATCAGAAAATCAAGAAAAAAGGAATTAAAATTCACTTCAGGATATGGACTAATGCTAAGAAAGTGACTAAAGTGTCCCTTAACTTATGCTGCCAAGAAGAACAATGATAAAAAAGAAAAAGACCCCCATATACAGCAAGATATTTGTAGCAGCACTTCTTAGAACTGAAAATAAATCGGATTCCTATCCCCTGGGGAGCAGCTAAATAAATTAGGAGCAGTATGGTATAATGGAGAATGCTAGACTTGAAGGCAGGAATGAGCTGTGTGAGACTGAGCAAATCACTTAACTGTGCCTGATCTTCGTTCTTCAACCCTGGAATAAGAGAGTTGGCCTCAATGGCTTCCAGGGTCCCTTCCAGCCCTAAATATATGATCCTACAGGTTGTGGGGTTTGAATGGGATGGAACATTACTACAGTTAAAGAAATAATGAATATGAAGAGAAGCATGGTGAAGACTTATATGAACTGATGCAAAGTGAAGTAAGCAGATCCAGAAAAACCATGTACATGATGACTACAACAAAAATGAAAAAAAGCCACAAATAATCAAAACTTAAGGCTTTAGAAGTATAATAACTGAACTTGGTTATAAGAAGACAACTTTCCCCTTCTTGCAGAGGTAGTAGACCACCAATGCAGAGTACTGCATTTAATGTTCCACTTTTTGTGTGGTTTGCTTTTGCTGAACTTCTTTTTCTCTTTTAAATTTTTTTTGTTATACTTAAATTACTGCTTGACTCTTCCTAGCAATCATTATAAAGCATGGTTTGTTGGAATGGTAGAAGGAGGGATAAACTGAGTCACAGAAAAACAAAAATGTATCAATACAAAAAAAATTAAGCCTCATTGCAGTGTGAGCAATTTGTTTCCTGTTTGTGTGGTGATTTGGTGGTGCCTTCTGACCCTGAAGTGGGGCTTTCTGGCCTTCTCCTAGGCAGAGCAAGCTGCCCAAAGCACCTCTCCAATGAATATGGACATAGAATCATAAACCCAGAAAGGACCTCGAAAGTCATGGGACCTAGGTCCCTTCTTTATAGATGAAGCCCAGGCAAGTTAAATGCCTGCCCAGAGTCACATATATAACATAAGAGGTGGGATTTGAACCCAGGTATTTTGACCTAGGAGCCAATATTCTTTTTTCATGGTACCATGCTACCTCCATTAGGCATTACCTTCCTTCCCCTTCACATCTCTTATCCAGATTTTTAGCCAGGAGAAGAGAAGACTTATTAGACTATCCAATAGCTGTTCTCAAGTATTTTAACTGATCAAACTACCTATCTGCTAGGTATCAGGCACTGAGAATACAAAAATAAAAATGAAACATTGTATGTCCTCAAGGAGCTTACATTCTATTGGAAGAAACATGAATGTAAATAAGTATAAACAAAATTGTACAAATTAAATTTGACTAAGGAGGCACCAACAGTTAGGGGATCCCATTAGTTCTTCAGTTGGGAGGTATTCTTGAACTGAATTTTGAAGGAAATATTTTAAAATCTAGAATAGGGATTGACCTTGTTCTACTTGACCCCAAGGATAGCCAGAACACTGGGTCTGGAGTCAGGAAGACCTGAGTTCAAATATGACCTCAAACACTTACTAGTTGTGTGACTGTGGGCAAGTCACTTAACTCTCTGTCTCAGTTTCCTCATCTGTAAAATAGATGGAGAAGGAAATGGTAAAACCACCCCAGTATCTCTGCTGAGAAAAGCCCAAATGGGGTCATGAAGAGTCAGATAGGACTGAAACAACTGAACCACAACAAAAACTTGGTCCCAAAGAGCAGAACTAAGAACAACAGACAGAAGATGCAAAGAAACCAATTTAAGCACGAAGTCAGGAAAACCTTCCTAACCACTGGAGCTGTCGGGAACAGAATGGACTACTTTAGGAAGCTGTGAGTTCTCCTTTACAAGACTTCTTCAAGCAAAGGCTAAAGGACCGCTACTGAGAAGACTGTTTTTCAAGGGCAGATGGAACTAGAAAATCTCTGAGGTCCCTTACAACTTGGAAATTCTGTGATTCTGATTTACTCCGTTACCAAGTCTCACTGATTCTTCCTTTAACACAGCTGAGAATCTTTCCATTCTCTATAATACCATGGCCACCACCCTAGTCTGGGTCCTCATCACTTACCCCCTGGAGTTCTTCAGGGACCTAACTGACCTCCCTGAGCTCAGTTGTTCTTTGCTCTAATCTACCCTGTTTACCACCACCCAATGACTCTCAATAGCCATTTTCATGCAATTACTCTCTTGCTCCAAACCCTTCAATAGCTCACTACTGCCTCCAAAATAAAGTCTAAACAATTCAGTTTGGTGTTCAAGGCCCTCCACAATTCATTTCAAGCAACTATCTCTAATATGGTACTATCCCACTTATTCCATCTAATTTCCCATTATCTACCAATACAAGAGAAGCATGTGGTAAAATGGATAGAGAGCTGGTCTCAGAGACAAAAAGATCTGGGTTCAAGTCCCACTTCAGATACATATTGGCTGTGAGACCCTAGACAATCAATTAACTTCTCAGTAACCTGGGCAAGTCTCTAGGATTTGAAGCTACAAAGAAGGTGTTAATTTGTACTTGGGAATTTCCTTATCTGGGAATTCCCAATTTCAATGAAACCATGAGTCCAGTCCTTATCTCCAAATCAAATCCTCCAAATCAATAAGAATGATCTCTCCATTATCTCCCAAAGATCCTGGATGAAGAAAATCTGTAAGAGAAAAGGCTTAGGGGGAACATGTCATCCAGCTTCTAGTATCTAAAGGACAATCATGTGGAAGAGGGAGCAATGGATGGGGGGAGTGGAGGAGGGGAAGGAGGAGGATTTCTATTTGGTGTCAAGAAAAAAAAACTTCCTAAAAATTAGAGCTGTCCAAAGAGGAATGCACCACCTCGAGAGGTCATGGGTTTCCCCTATAAGCAAAGTCTGGAAAACCACTTGTCAATTATATTATAGAAGAGATTCTCTTTCCAGTATGGGAAAAACTCAATGGTCGCCACATGGGTCTTCTTCCAACTCTAAAATCCTCCGATTCTGCAGAGGCTGGTGGATCTTAAAGGACTCACCAGGGCTCACTAGAAAGAGATTTCCCAATGAATTAGTCTGTCAAGAACCACTTAGTATATGCCAAGAATTGCATTAAATATTGGGGATTAAAAAAAGGCAAAAAAAAAAAAGTGGTTTCTACCCTCAAGAATTCTAGTGGAGGGAGGCAATACATAAAAGACAGAAAAGATGGGAATAGAAATTGGAAATATGGTCAATTGGGCAGCAAACAAGTATTTATGAAGCATTTGCTATGTGCCAGGCACTCTGCTGAAAACTGAGGATGTAAAGAAAGGCAAAAAATATGGTCCCTGCCCACAAGGAGCTCCCATTCCAAGGGAAAGCTTTTGTGGCAGACAGCCCTGTTATTCTCTCCAGG
Organism: Pseudochirops corinnae; assembly: GCA_028646515.1. Lineage (NCBI taxonomy): Eukaryota > Metazoa > Chordata > Mammalia > Diprotodontia > Pseudocheiridae > Pseudochirops > Pseudochirops corinnae. The sequence goes on along the minus strand of CM053588.1, from coordinate 41,163,873 downwards.
AGCCTGTCTCGAGGATGGGAACAAACAGGCTGTGTTCAGTCTCACAATTTATTGGTGTTATTTAGGTTAATGCATTATTAGATTGCATATTTATAACACGACCTCTGGTTATTAAGAGTGATGTAATGCTGAGGGGGGAAGATCAGAAGGCCTCTGGAATGTTTACACAGTTTCATGATTAAGAAGAGATGAGTCACTGAGTAACCCTACAGGCTGGGGCTTTCTGTCTGAACAAATGTGTCTCTGGCTTGACAGCCAGACCATCTACTCTCCCTGGACCAGAGTTGAGGCTGAAGGGGTTTCCAGAAGATTTGGCCACATGTCTAATGGCTCTCAGCCTGAGTCTTCAAGACTGGCCAGATCTTTTATGACCCCAGCACAGACTTTCAAAATGAAAGTATTTGCTGATAAGGGCCAGGTCCAAAAAAAAGGGAAGAAGGAAAAAGCAGGGACAAGAGGGAGGGTAGTGACTTTTGCCCATGCTAGGATCATAGATCTGCAGTGGGAAGGGCCCTCAGAGGCCTTTTAGACCAACCTCCTCATTTTACAGATGAAGACACTGAAGGTCACAGCAGAGAACTAACTCACTCAAGGTCATATGAGTAGTACATGGCAGAAGTAACATTTGAACCCAGGTCCCAGATGGCTTTCCACTAGACCACACTTCCTCTCCCAGAAACAGAGCTAAACTGACCAGGGAACTGGACCTCATACAGATCAAGCTTCTCTGCCTGCCATAATGGGAAATCATTATTAGTAAGACACATACTAAATATCTCTGGTAAATAGAACAACAATAACCAGCAAGGAGAGCCCCATTCCCCAATTCTTCTCCTGCCATATGCATTAGACTGTGAGCTGCTTGAGGGCAGGGCCAGGGTTTGCCCCTTTTCAAATTCCTGTACTTAGCACACAGCCTGGCTTGCTGACTTGACTTAACTTGATCACACCCCATGCACCTGTAACAGAGTTGCCAGTAGCTTCAAAAAGAAGGCAGCCATATGAAGAAAGTCAATCATTACATCAATCAATCAGGGAGCATTTTGTTAATTACCTACTACCTGCTAGGCTTTGTGTGAGGTGGTGAGGATGTAAAGACAAAAAAAAAAAACGAACATCTCTGCTTTCCAGGACTTTTCATTTACATAAGAGAAAGATATAGAATCACAGGAGTTAGAGTTGGAAGGCACATTATCGATTATCGTACCCTCCTCCCCTCCCCCCCCATTTTACAGATAATGAAGTTGAGGCTCAAAGATCTGAGATTTGCTCATGGTCATGGATAGCCAATGTTGGATGCAGGATCTTATTCCAAGTCTTATGCCCCAAACCCAGCCCTCTTTCCCCTTCTGTGGTACGAACCCCTTGGGCATTCTGGGGAAACCCACTGGCCTTTCTCAGAATCATGTTTTTAAATTCATAAAATAAAACACAAAATTTTTCAAAGGAAACCAGTTATACTGATATGAAGATAGCATTTCTTTTCCCATTTGGGTTCACAGTCACCCTGAAATCTAAGAACCTCTATGCTAAGCCACGCTGCCTTTCTTCCTCTACATAATCTCAATTAGTGATCTCATTAGCTCCCCTGGATTTTATGAATATCTCTATTCATGCTATTTCCAGATCTATGGATCCAGCCTTGGTCTCTCTTCTTTGTTCCAATCACAAACTGTCAATTGCTTCTTAGACTGTCTGACTAGATATCCCACAGGCATCCTGAACTGAACTCATTAGCTTCCCCCTAAAATCTCCCCCCACTGCTCCTTGTAAAATTCCCAATTATTGTCAAAGGTGACAACATCCTCCTGGTCACCCAGGCTTAGAACCTTGGCATCGTCCTTGACCAGTCACTTTCATCCCACAAAACCAAGCTGTTGCCATATCTTCTCATCTCTACCTTTATGACATCTCATATATGACCTCTTCTCTCAAAACATGCAAACATGATCCTAATTCAGGTCCTCATCAAATCTCATCTAAACTACTGCAATAGCCTTCCCATTGGTCTCCCCATCTCAAGTCTATCCCCAGTCCAATCCATCTTCCACTCCTCTACCAAGGTGATTTTTCTAAGGTGTGCATTATGTCATCTCCCTCCTTAATGAGGTCCTCCAGCATCAAATACAATGTCCTCTGTTTGGCATTACAAGCTCTTTATAATGTGGCCCCTTCCTGTGTTTCCAGCCTTCTTGCACCTTTGACCCCTCCACCAGCCCCACAATCCAGATGCACTGACCTATGTACTGTTTTTTTGCACATGGCAAGCCATCTCTCATCTCCATGCCTTTGCACTTACTAGAAAGCTCTCACTCCTCACCTCCACCTCCTAAAAGCAGCCCTGGCTTCCTTCAAGCCTCAATTCAAGTCCCACTTTCTTCAGGGGGCCTTTCTCATCCCATCCCCACCCCAGGCTTCCCCTTTCAGATGAGCTTCATTAATTATGTACATATCTTGTATGTACCTAGTAATTTACATGTCTCTCCCATTAAAACATTTTTGCCTTTTTTAAATATCCCCAACACATAGCATAGTATTGGCATACAGTAAGCACTTAATAAATGCTTATGGGCTGATTTATTGATTTGTTCTAAAATAAGGGGATGGCATAAGATGTCCTCCCAGGTCCCTTGCAGTTTTAGAGCTAAAATCTTAGGATCCCATCTCCAGATGGTAGGAGGAAAAAAAAAAAACAACCAGTGGGGTGGTGGTGCTTTATACCAATAGGGCCTTAAAGACGACACACTCCAGAAGGTCAGCGAGTAAGACAATCCCACAGACAACCAAGCAGAAAGCCATCCACACAAAGACTGAGACTGTATCTATCCTTCCCCATAAAGACGAAAAGGAACCACAAGGGATGGAAGCAAGCCTCATCTGCCTTCCCCTGCCACATGCATACATACACACGTATACCTCTATTCATATGTATGCATGGCCATCCACATATACATATATAAAGGGAAGGATAGGCATATATTCGTGTGCACACAGACCGCCCTGAGGCCTTCCCAGCCCTGGCAGAGCCCAGCTCCCCTCTGGCCATGGGCGGAGGCCCGTGTAACCAGGAGGGGAGAAAGCGCCAGACGAGGCTGAACAATCTACATTCCGAAAGACGCCACAGGCAGTAAGTAATGCCAGACATGCGGCATCAGGGCTCGCAGTAAATGTCATCCTGTTTGGCTTCAGAGAGAGCCTCTGATATGCAGTTAATGCCGCATTCCGGGTTTCATCCAGCCGCCATCACGGGCGATATGCAAATGCGGCTTTTGTCCCAGCCAGCATTGGCTCTAATAACTCCCAAAGTGAAAATGTTCCCATAAAACCCACCATAAAAAGTCCCTTATTTTATTGACAGATAAGTTTTCTTTGCTTGTTGTCAGGACTTTCTCCTCACTGTTGATTAGCTAACGGGGCAATTGTTAATTTCTCTCTCCCCACCGACTCACCCACCACCTTTAAAGCAGCAGGAGCCCGGGGACGGCTGCCTGGTCTGCCTCAGCTTCCATTCTGGGCAAGGCCCCCCTGCATTGGCACTGCTGCCCTGGCACCAAGACGCCATCCAAGCTAGTGAGTTTAATAAACTGCATTTACCTTCCCCAAAGGGCAGGGCAAATACATTACCTTTCACCGTTCTGTTGTGTTCCTTAGCCAAAAACAAAATCAACTTTATTTATAATGATGGGGCCACTCTGTTCTTGATGCTCGACCAGACTACCCACACTGACTGCTTTCCCTACCCACAACTGACACGGGAGGAGAAAGGCTTCTCCACCTAAGCCCTCTGTCCACTAGATCCTCACCCTCCCATGCGTCAGGGTAAGGGGTGGTTCAGGTTTGTCATCACTCCATCAATAAGCATTTTTAGTGCCTACTATGTACCAGACAAGAGCTAGCTTCCAGTAGGGAAAAACTGGATTTAAGTCCAGACCCTGAAACCTACTGACTGTGTGTCCCTGGATGAATGACAACCTCTCAGTACCCCAGCAATGCTCTAAGTGAGTAATTCTGAACTAATTTGGGGCAGTCTGGTGAAGCCTACAGATCCCTTTTCAGAATAAGGCATAAAGTAAAATACAGAGGATTCCAAAGAAAATCAATTATATTGAAATATAGTTATCAAAATAGTTTTTTTTAATAAGTTCAAAGACTTTCCCAAGTTAAATATTCCTGCTCTAAGAACATGAGTTGCAGAGGTAAGATTGACGTGCATTAGCAGAGTTTCCCCCACCAAGGCTTCCCCACACCAAAGAAAGCACAGGTCCTGTGGCATTCTATCCCAGGTATCATGCACTGTGCAAGGCTCTGGAGAAACACAGATAAAAACAAAGTCATCCCTGCATTCCAGGTGTGCACACACACACACACCCATACTGTTTATGAAAGGGATTTTGAGAAGGGAGAACAGAGTTGGCTAGAACCCCTAAAGATCACTTCCACACTTTATCAAACCCCAAACCTTGGCTTGTAACACTGCGGTAGGGAGAAACAGCACTGCATCTTCCCCCAAAACAGTTGGCTTTCCAAAAACACCCTGCCCTTCCCTCTAAGCACCTCCCAAGCAGAAATGACTGGGATAGGGAAAATCAGTCTGCCCATCTTGCTCCCAGCAAGCTCTGGACACCAAATGGTTCTCCTCAAAGGAAACTGATTTCTGAACTCTTCCCCACAAAGGAGAGAAGGTGACCAGTCTCTATGCCAAGTCCCAATCAGAGTCAAGACATCAAAGAAGAAGAAATCCAACTAGCTCTGCACAACTCAGAAGACAACCACAGCAGAATCTCATGTTTGCAGTGTTTCTTAGCAAAACTTGTGAGGCAAGGGGTCAATTATGCTTCTATCTATGGCCATTTAGCTACCTGTGGGGAGAGAGAGAGAGAGAGAGAGAGAGAGAGAGAGAGAGAGAGAGAGAGAGAGATGCAAATTAAGTATAGAATAGACTTCTAAGTAACAACACAACCAACACTGCTTCCAGCAGCTAGGCAGTTTAAAATCCCTATAAATAATAATACCTCACACTTAAGAGGCCACTAGATAGCACAGTGGAGAAATCATCAGATTTGAGGTCAGAAAGACCTAAGTATAAATCCAGCCTTGGACACTTACTAGCTGTGTGACCCTGAGCAAGCACTCAGTTTCCTCATCTGTAAAATGGAGAGAATAATCTCACCTTCCCTCCCAGGGCCACTGTGAGGATTAAATTAGATAATATTTCTAGTGTTTTATAAATCTCAAACTGCTACAGAAATGCTAGTTGTTCTAATTATTATTATTACTCAAAGAGCACTTTAAGGCTTATGAAGAACTTTCTTTACAACCACTCTATGAGATAGGTAAGGCAAGTATTATTATCCCCATTTTACAAAAGTCTGAAGAGGTGAGATGACTTCCCTGTGATCACACCATCTGCCCCAGAGCACATCAGAGCTTCAGTCAGTCAATCAACAAGCATTTTTTAAATTGATTTGTTTATTTATTTAATTTACAAGATTCAGTTCCACAATCCCTTGAGTTTCAAATTTTCTCCTCTCTCTATCCCCCCCCCATGGTGGCATGCAATCAAGTATAAGATCTGCAAATACTTTCACACTGGACATTAGTCTGGTTATATAGGAGGGTTGTAACCAATGGAGTGAACAATGGGAAAGAAAACAAAATCAAACATGAAAAAGAACGAGAGCGTGTAGATTGCTTCAGTCTCCATTTCAACTCTGTTCTTTCTAGATCTTTCTCTGAATGTAGACATCTCCTTCCATCCTGAGACTTGTAGAGTTGTCTTATAACTGTGCATTGCTGAGAAGAGACCAGTTTATCAAAGTTGGTCATCATACATACAATGTGTCTGTGATTGTGTACAAATTTTTCCTGGTTCTGCTCTTCTCACTTAGCATCAGTTTGAATAAGCCTCTACAGGTAAATATGAAGTCCAACTCCTCCCCATTTCTTATAGCACAATAGTATTCCATTACATTCATATACCACAACTTGTTTAGCCATTCCCCAATTGATGGGCATCCCCTTAATTTCCAGTTTTTTGCCACCACAAAGAAAACTGCAATAATATTTTTGTACATATGGGTCTTCCTCCCACTTCTATAATCTCTTTGGGGTATAACCCCAGAATTGATATTACTGGGTCAAAGGGTATGCAATTATTTATAGCCCTATGGGAGTAGTTCCAGATTGCTCTCCAGAACAGTTGCATCAGTTCACAGCTCCACCAACAATGCATTAATGTTCCAATTTTTCCACATCCTCTGCAATATTTGTCATTCTCCTGTTTTGTCATCTTAGCCAATCTGACTGGTGAGATGTGGTACCTCAAAGTTGTTTTGATTTGCATTTCTCAAGTCAATAGTGATTTAGAGCATTTTTCATATGCTTATAGATATCTTTAATTTCTACCTCTGAAAATTGCCTGTTCATATCCTTTGACCATTTATCAGCTGGGGAATGACTTGTATTCTTATAGATTTTACTTAATTCCCTGTATATTTTAGAAATGAGGCCTTTATCAGAGATACTGGTTATAAAAGTTCTTTCCCAATTTCCCACTTCCCTCTTAATCTTGGTTACATTGGCTTTGTACAGAAACTTTTCAATTTCATGTAATCAAGATTATCCATTCTGCATTTTATAAAGTCAACAAGCATTTATTAGACACCTTTTATGTGCCAGACATTGTGCTAGGCACTGGAGAAACAAGAGGGCACCAGCCATTGGCAGGGTGGGTAGGAAAGATTGCTTGATCAGTCAGGTACCCAGGACTGCCATCCGCCTATTGCTTTGGGCGAAGTAATGCCATCATTATCAGTTCCACTGCTGCTAGAAAGGTCAGGACAATCAGCTACCTTATGGGACAGCTTACCATCCTATCTACACCAATACTTTCCTTCCATCCCCAGCTACCTGCTATCTTCTCTTAAATATTCCTGTTGCCTCTCCAATTCAAATATAAGTTCCTTGAGGGAAGAGACCATTGTGATTTTGTCTTCATATCCTCCGAGCTTAGCTTGGCCAGGTAGATAGTAAATGCTTAATAAATGCTTGTTGTCTATGTGATTAATCCTGGTGACTCCACAGCCCAAAACTCCCTTCCCTGACCACCATTCTTCTATGTGTGTTGGCTCCTCCCCCAGAATGAATGTAAACTTCCTACAGGCAGAGAATGTCTGATTTTTTTTTATTTCTATTACTAGACCAGGGGAAGTTAGGTGGTGCATTGGATAGAGTTCTGGGGATGGAGTGGGGAAGACCTGAGTTCAAATTTTACTTCAGACATTTACTAGTTGTATGACCCTGGGCAAGTCATTTAACACTGCCTGCCTCAGTTTCTTCATCCATTAGAATGAGCTGGAGAAGGAAATGGCAAACCACCCTAGCATCTTTTCCAAGAAAACCCTAAACAGGATCACAAAGAGTTGGATATGACTGAAATAACTGAACAACTGATACTAACTACAGAGCCAGACTATTAACTACTCAGTCTTTTATTCAAGAATCAAAGCCATATAGGAACTCAGGTCTTCTGACACCCATAGGATCATAGATTCAGAGCTAGAAGGAACCTTAGAGAACAACTTCCTATCTTACAAATGAGGAAGTTGGGGCACAAAAAGGTTTAGTGACTTACCCAGGGTCACACCATAATCCCTCTATCTTGACAGCACAAGTCAAGATATAAACACTGACCGGCCTCAAGAAATGAGACAGAACCAGAGTAACTCTCCTCCTGTTCCATTCTATCCCCTCTTCCCCAACTCTCTTAGCAGCTGCTCAGACCAAACCTCAAGTAATAGCAATGGAAGACTTTCCCCATAGGAAAGGGGGAATAAACATTTATGTGGCACCTACTATATACCAAGCATTGTGCTAAGTGGTTTTATAAATATTATCTCATCTGACCATAGCCCGGTCCTATATAGCGAAGGATGCATCAGACAGCCTGATCAGTACCTCCTCCAGGGAGTTACCCAGACTGCTTGCTCTACTTCTTTCTAGAAGTTTCAAAGTTAATTTGGGGGAGGGAGTGTTTTCCAGATAAGCCCTTTGGCACAGAGGTGACCCTTGGTTCTCAAAGACTATTCCAAGCTAATTCTGAAAACTCCCATGAATCTGAAGAGACTTTGAATGCTGGCCCAGTAAGCATATGCCTGTAATGCAAAAACCCTCCATATTAGGAAAATAGCTTTGGACCTGGAAGGGTCCACCTTATGGAAGATGTTCCTAAGATGCAGAAAGGTAAAGTGACTTTCCCAGTATCACACTATTAACAAGTGTCTGAAATGGGATTTGAACGCAGGTCTATCTCCAAACACAGTGCCCAGTGCCTTTCCACTATTATACACTGACTCTCCAGAGAGTCTTTGCAGCAATTACTCCTCAGGATTATTACTGGGGGAGGAGGGGAGATGGGTCACAGTAATTCTCAGAAACCATCTGCTAAGATGTAGAAGGGTTGTAATCTATACCAATGAGAGGAAAACCTCAGAGTTGGAAAAGACCTCAGAGACACAGCTAAACACATGAAATCAAAGTCTTTAAAGCATTAGTGTTAATAAGTCAACCTTACAAGCCTGTTCTCTCCATGAGGTTTAGGTGGTAGGTACAAGTCAAGGCATCTACTGCCTTCTTTAAGAGCTGGGACCCACCCAGAGATTTCACCCTGAGACTCTTTCCATACAGAGCTGCAGGGTGAGCCTTCCAAGTGACAGAGCAGTGGGAAGTCAACTTTTCTCTATTTACCATGGACTTAAGGAAGGCTAGGAGCCTAGAGTCCACATTCAAATAAGATTCTGTTGAAGGAACTAGAGAAGTTTAGACTAAAGAATAAAAGTTTAAGATAGAAGTCTTCAAAGGGCTGTCATGTGAAAGAGGGCTCAGGCTTGTTCTGTTTTGATCCAGAGGACAGAATTAGGAGGGTTGGGTTGAAGTCATAGAGAGACAGATTCAGGTTTGAAAGCTGGAGCTGTCCCAACATAACAGGTGCTGACTGGGATAGTTGTAAGGTCCTCCTCATTGGAGGTCTACACACGGAGGTTGGATGACCATTTTTCGGGTATTCCTGTTCAAGTATAGGTTGAACTAAATGATCACTGAAACCCCTCCCAACACTCAAATTCCATTATCAACCAGTAAGAAGATTCAAACTGAACCTTCCACTGGCTACCATTTCATTTGCCACATGAGTCCCAAGGGCTACATTCTTTCAATTTGATAGTCAATCTTGGGAGAAGTTGCTGAAAGTCAACTAAATCACCCAAAAAGCACTTATTAGACACCTACTGTATTTGAGGCACTGTGCCAAGTCTTGGGGATGCAAAGAAAAAAGGCAAAAACACCCCAGCCCTCATAGAGGTTATATACTAGTAGGCAACATTCTCAAACACTCGCATCTAGGGGTCTCTAATAGCCCTTCAAGGCAAGGCATGCAAATACTTTTTGGCAGCCAGACTTAAAGATTCAAGGCAGGTGAAACTTTAAGTTCAACTGCCTTCTCTTTCCCCCTCCTCCTTCATCTTCTTTTGGCAGTTCTGATTTCTTGTACTGGGGGTTTTAAAGGTCATGTTCCCCATCACAAGAAACCTTTCTACATGACACTTCTGATACCATGTCTCTTTCTAAAGGCATTTAATCCAGGTAGAGGCACCCCCTAAAGAAAAGGGTTTATAGGTCACTACAAAGACTTACTTATAAATCAAGCTCGGTTTCTACTCCTTGAACACTCCTGAGAAGCCTATAAACTGCAAGCCAAAGTTACTGCCAGGAGAGTCCTTGTAGCACAGAATACTCTATCCCCTGAATACTCCTGAGAAGCCCAAGAGTAAGTACGCTCTCAACCAGGGCCCCCAGATCTAAAAACTTATAGTTCTCTGGACAGAACGTACCTCTCCCACATCAGCTACAGGGATGTCTGTCCCATTTTCACAGGGTTTGAAGCTAGATATGCTTACCTTACAATGACCCAATGAAGCAGATAATCAGATAATTAATTAGCTCCATTTAAAATCTTTCTTACTATGTAATCACCAACAGACATTTCAATATATAAACAAAAAAGATTGTTATATAAAACTGACCTTCTATTACATACCATTTGTTCAAATATATTAAATTTAACAAGGTAGTAATAAAAACACCCTACTTGTAGGCCCTTTGGATCTTTTTTGTTTTCTTCTCTGTATTTTTAATATTTTGTTTGTGTGTATGTATCTGTCACTTTTCACAAAATCACTCCCCACCCCCCAAAGAAGACTTCTCTTGTAACAAATAAGCATACTCACTGGAAACACGTCAACATACTGGCCAAAACACCTCAACATATTGCCTGTGTCTGAAAATGTATGTCTCACTCTGTGCCTCTAGTCCATCATTTCTCTGCCAAGAAGCCTGCGGGAGGCTTCATCATCAATCTTATAGGAACAAAGATACAGAGTTAGAAGATGCATCAGAGACTAATCTGTTTCATTTTTCATACAGGTAAACTGAGGCCCAGTGAGGTTAAGTGACTTGCTGAAGGTTACACAAGTTATAAGAATTTTCAGAAGTCTTTCAAAGTTGCTTCCCTTTACAGAAGGGGTATGTATTTTCACTCCCATTGTGTAGGTGAAAAAAGGCTCCTTCCAGCTCTGAATCTTAAGACTTAACTGTAAGCCTATAATCAGATACTGAATGAATAAACAGCAACAAGAATGATCTGGTGACATGTTCTCACAATAATGAGGGACTGTCCTCACTAGAGTAAAGCCTGGGGATGAGGGTGAGGTAGAGAATAAGGTCAGGGGAGCAGTGGAAGGCCTGATGATGGAGGGACCTTCCAGACAACAATTACAAATGGGCAGCTGCTGCTTCTGCTGCAGCTATACAACACCTAACCACACTGCCCATTGTCCCACCTCAGCTCTGGCCATCCAACTAGGCCCCCTTTCCCTCACCACCTTCCAGAGGCTGTCTTCCATTTAGGGAAAGAGAATTGCTCTAATTCTTTTTTGTAACAAATTTCCCAAATCTCCAAATTGTGCCAAGTCCTGTAGTTTTTATGTCCTTTGGAATGTTAAGACTTTTCCTTGGATCAATTTAATCAATCCGCTCAAAATGTTAAAAACGTGAGAAAGGTCATTGCAAGTGAATCTCCTTTGAAGGGAAGCTGGGCCCAGTTCTCTTTCCCTATTTCTTTCCCTCCCTCCCTCTGTCCCTCCTCTTTCTGTCTGTCTGTCTGTCTCTCTCTCTCTCTCTCTCCTGTCCCTGTTTCCCTGTTTGTCTTTTCTCTCTCTGTTTTTCTCTCTCTCTCTTGCTCATTCCCTCTTTCTCTACTTCCTTTCTCTCTCTCTCTCTCTCTTTCTCTCTCTCTCTCCCTCTCCTCTTTCTCTTTCTGAATCTGTTTCTGTCTCTGTCTCTATCTGTGTCTCTGTGTCTGTCTGTCTCTCTGTCTCTGTCTCTCTGACTTTCTCTCTCTGTCTTTCTGTCTCTGTCTCTCTCTCTCTGTCTCTCTGTCTCTCTCTCCCCCTTTCTTCCTCCTTCTCTCCTTGTGTTCCCCATATAAGTATCTTCTCTACAGGAACCATAGATCTAGAAATCTGGAAAGGAGCTCAGAGAGGCCATGTAGTCTTACCCTCCATTTTGCAAATGAGGAAGCAGAGGCCCAAGTTGATGAAGAGACTTGTCTAAGGTCATACAGTTAAGCATCAGAACAGAATTTGAACCCAGATTAATACCTCATTGAATATTCAATGCTTATTATATAGTTGGTACTGAGTGAATCCTTAAGTGTTTTATCTAATTATCATTATTCCCCTTAAAATCTTCAACAAAATTCAACAAGCACTTATTGTTCAACTGTGTCCAACTCTCTGTGACCCCATTTTGGAGTTTTCTTGGCAAAGATGCTTTCCTTCCAAAGGCCATTTCCTTCTCCAGCTCACTTTATAATTGAGTAAACTGAGGCAAATGGGATTAAGTGACTTGCTCAGGGTCACACAGCTAGTAAGTGTCCAAGGCTGGAGTTGAAATTGGGTCTTCTTGACTCCAGACCCAGCGTCCTATCCACTAAGCCATCTAGGCGTCTCCACACACTTATTAAGTGCCTGCTACATACAAGGCCCTGGTCTAAATGCTGGGGATACAAAGATGATCCAAATTATACCGTGACCTGCTTGAAGGAAAAGTTTTGTTTTTTGCCTTTCCTTATGTCCCCAGTGCTTAGCATAGTACTCAGCATGTAGTAAACACTTCATTAAATGCTTGCTGATTGACTGTAGGACAGTGCTTTGAGGAGCCTGCATCCTACTGATACAACATGCACATCAATAAATACAGAACAGAATCAGGTCTTATGTTGTCTCATTTTGGGTCCATTCATAGAGAAATCCTGGCATGCAAACTCCCTTCACTGATGAAGATAAGCGATTCTTCTCTAACTTTCCATCTTAAAGAGTTATGTGCAGGTACTATAAATGACTTGTCATGGTCACAATGTCAGTATGTTTCTGAAACAGGTCTTTCTGCCTCTAAGGTTGGCCATCAATCCAGTGAGATGCACTGTATCTCATCTACAAAGTTACACAGGAAAATTTCAAAAGGGAAAGAACACCAGAGACAGAGGGCAATCAGGAAAGGCCTTGCATAAGAGATTGCAATGAAAAGTGCTTTAAAAGGTAGGACACGTCTAACGCAAATCAAATCAGTTGCCTTCTCAATGAGGGGGGTGGAGAGGGAGGAAGGGAGAGATTTTGGAACTCAAAGTTTTAAAAACAAATGTTAAAAATTGTTTTCACATGTAACTGGGGGAAAATAAAACACTAAATAATAAAAACAAGTTTTAAAAAAAGAAAATAGGGATGCTAGGAGGTAGAGGTGAGGAAGAAGTATGCAACAGGCATGGAGAATCCTCTCCCCAAGGCATGGCGGTGGGAGATGGAGTATTGGCCATAGGGAATCTTCTTTCATCCACACACAAACCTATAAACAGGAATCCAATGCTGCTGAAGGCCTTCACCACCATAGAGCACAGCAAGGCCGGACATGATTGTCTCCTGGTGTCATCTCCCTGAGTCACAAAGGTTCACCCCACCCTGGGTCCAATACCACTGCCCATTCACTTCTATCTTTCCATTTATTGGAATGGCTGGCTCAGTAATTATTCTAGGATCAATTTTTTCCCTATCTCCCCGGGCACTGAATAGAGAGTCTCACACGTAGTGTCAGAATTTTCAAGTCCTCTCGATCCATGAATGTGGCTGTCAAGTCCAAGGTGAACAGAAGACAAACCCATTTCCAGGGCTCTCTGCAGAGTCACTGGTTTTATTTTGGAATCAGCAGCAAGGACTCTGCCAAAACACTCAAGGTCAAGAGACCAGCATGGTTCTAGGCAATCTGTACCTCTTAAAACAGTGACAAATATGTTATTTAATTTTAATGAGCTTTTTTGCATCTCAAATCTAATTACAGCATTATCAAGTACTGCTTTGAACTGCAGGTGGTTTCTCATTACGTGTGCGAAGGCTGCCACAAGCATTTTTCGTGAATACTAATAACTACTTAATTTTACTATCCGCTTAAAAAATTAAAAAAAAAAACTTCCAGCGACTTATAACGCTGGGCTTCAAAGCTCTGGAGGGTGAGACACATTGCAAGCCTGCTTAATTAAAAAAAATAAATACTGTATTTGACCACCCTCCAGGTTGACAGACTGGGAAGGCAAGGCTGGAATGAGATATGCTTGGAAGGTTTCTGAGGCGGCCTGTCCCAGTGCAGGCCTAAGGCATCCCACTCAAATGCCTGTTTGATTGCATTTCAGAGATAAGGGTGCTGGGAATGGATTTTCCAGGCGACAATCTTCCCTAATAGGACAGAGGCATGAGGGCCAAGGCTTGGCTCTCCAGAAATTGGTTGGGTAGAAAAGGCTGAGGAAAGAGGTTGGGGAAGAAAGGTCCATCTATTTGCTCCCTGCCTGGTCTGTTGATATGGAAGGGCCCATCCCTGGCTGAATCCTAAAACCTTTACAGGCCCAGGACTTGGATATCACCATGGCTCCAGCTCCCCTCTGACAGATTTATACTTCAGCTGGGTATTTACATTTGGCCTTGTTTGTTTCACAAATTGCAAAGGCCAAGTTGGGCTTTATCTGCTGCTAGCCAGTTTCCCAGCTTGTACATTTGTTCTTTTCTTTTTTTTTGAGGGGGGGTGGAGAGGAAGAAAATACAAGGTGGCAGGTGTTCCATAAAAGAATCATCATCTCTGTCTCTTCGCCCTCCTCTTTCTAATTTTTCATTCAGGGAGATTTAAGCAGCATCTTTGCAGCCACAGAGGGATACACTGGAATTGTGCTCAAATAAATTAGTATCCTGGAGCAGCTCGGGGAGGGGGCTTCCAGGGAAACCTGACAGTGTGGGGAGCTGCAGGGGAGCTGAGGCACTGGAAGCTCCCCAGGCAAGGACAGACTAATGCTCCAGAAGCTCAAAAAATGCAGCCATGACCTGGAGCATTACTAATTTCCAAAAGGAGGAGAGTAGGATGGGGGGTGGGGTAGTACCAAGACCTTTGGTGCTGGAGCATAAGGACCTGCATGTGAGTGCATGATCAGCCACATATTAGCTAGCTACGTGGACTTCATGACTTCTTTGAGCCTCCGTTTCTTCATCGGTAATGTGAGAGTTGGACTGTCCCACAGAGTCCCAGAAGATAGGGTTAGAAGCTACAAATAGGTCAATGTAATCTTGATAGAGTTGAGAAGTAGAGGGGGGTCCCTAACAATCAGAGCAGCCCTAAAGTGGAATGAGCCACCACAAGAAGAGGTCAAGTCTCCCCTACTCAGAGACCATCAAGATGACTACTCATTGGGGATGTCATAGTAGAACTTCCTTCCTCCATGGATGAACTGAAATATATGGCCATAGAGGTCCCTTCTAGCCCTTGACATCAATGATTCTGTGATTCCGTGACTAGGGAAGAAATGTGGCCACAGCAGAGAGAGCACTGACTTTGGTGTCACAGGACCTGAGTTCACATCCTTCCCCTGACGCTCACCACATTGGACAAGTCACTCAAACTCCCTGGGTCTCTGTTTCCTCAACTTTACAATAAGAAGATTGGCCCAGATGGCTTGGAGGTTCCTTCCAATGCTGCATCTATGACTAAATAACTTCTAAAGTCCCTCCCAATTATAAATCTATCATCCTGATTTACCCATGAGTTGTTGATCAGTTTCAGTGAAGAGAATGATAACTCTGCAAGGCCTTCAAAATCAATTAACTTATATGTCCATATTTTTTCATGCTATTAAAAAATGATGAACAGATGGAAACATCTTCTCCTAGTGTAGAACACCAAGTTATCTGCAACCTAGAGAGCTGGGTAGAGTACTGGCATGGCCATTACTGTGTCAAAGGCTGGAGGTTAACCTAGGTCCTCTTAACTCCCAGGCTCACTGGTCCTTTATCCACGATGCCATGCTGACTTTGGGTCTAGATTACAGGATCTCTTTGGCCTTTTTAGTATCCTCTGTGCTTGGCATGGTGCCAGGCACATAGTAGGTGCATAATAAATATTGATTGATTGATTGGCTGATTTAGATCTAAAAGGACCTTAAAGGTCATCTAGACAAGTGAGGGTAATGAAGTGCAGAGAAGTTAAGTCAATCAATCACCCAAAGTCAAAGAGGTAGCAAGAGGCAGAGTCAGATTTCAAATCCAGCGTTACTGATTCTTCACCTGGCATTCTTTCCTCTGCACCACATTGTTTCTCATATTCAACTACACCCCTTCCACCTCTAACATTCTGTAATTTCTGATCAAAACAACTGTTTCAAAAACCATGAATAGCAAGTCAATTCTTTTCCTGAAGTCAGAGCCCACTCTGTACACAACTTAAGAGGCTAATAAAGGCAAAGAGAGACGTTGGACTTGGACTCGGGAAGACTTGTCTTCTTGAATGCAAATCTGGTCTCAGACACTTACTAGCTGTTCAACCCTGTGAAGTCACTTCACCCTATTTACCTCAGTTTCATCATCTGTCAAATGAGCAGAAGAAGGAAATGGCCAACCACTCCAGTATCTCTGCCAAGAAAACCCCAAATGGGGTCACAAAGAATCAGTCACAATTGAAAAGACTGAACAACAACAATAACAACAAAGAAAACCTTGTGACTACGATATACTACCCACTACCTATGGACTATTCCAGAACAGAGATGGCCAAAGAACAAAGGAGACATAGGTAGGATATCATCACAGAATGTTCCTTCCAGAACATACCTGTAACTCACCACCCAAAATGCATTTTGCTTCCCTCTAAGGGGTGGAATGATGACTGAATACATAGACAGAGAAGTGGAGACACTAAGAAGGAAGCTTTCAGTGTCAACAAGAGCCAAAGTTTACCCTAAATTAATATAAGATTTTCAATCAAGCTTCCAGCAGCCCTCGGAATCTCACATTTGGAAAGGTCATTAGGGGCCATCTATTCCATGCCATACCTTAGCCAGAATACCTTCTCTAGTACTGATGTCAAATAAAGGTAGAAATGGATCCCTGCAGCTGCACTTTGACTTAGAAAACCCCAAATTAACATTATCTATGTTGGATTGTATTTTATTAAGCATTTTAATCCGGCTCATATCTCATTTAGCAGTTTGACATCTCTGTTGTACAGTCCACAGACAAGGAGACTTCTGGTGAGGGGAAACCAGCTGCCTCCCTCAGAAACCCATCCTACTTTTAGATACCTCTAATTGGGAGGAGGTTTTGAGGGTTTGATGTGGTTGTTTTCCTGGCATCAAGGAGAAACTTGCCTCTTTGCAAACTGCCAATTACTCCCAGTTCTGCCCTCTGGGGCCAAGCAGAATGAATCTAATCTCTCTTCCATGTGACAGCCCTTCAAATACTTGAAGACAGCTCTGATGTTCCCCCTGAGTCTTCTCTTCTCTGGGCTAAACATCCCTAGTTCCCCATTTAATTCCAAATAGCTCCCATAATTAAATCCAGGTTCCAATGCAGCCTATTTAAGCCTTATTTTTGTCTTTTTTTTATCTTTAAGGACCGGTGTTGTTGAAAGCTAGGGCAACTGCTGACAACCTCTCCTCTCTCAGCCTGCATCCCCATCCCCTCAGCCCTCTGAGAAGCAGCATTCAACAAGGTGTGTACAGCCACCTGAGAACTCATCGAAGTCACATCTGACCTCACATCAGCCTCCTCTGCTATACCCCATGAATCTGCCCCGTCAGTCTTCCCTCCTCTCCTCCCACTAGAAGTACCTCTGCTTAGGGTTTCTTTCTCTCTCTCTCAATATTCCCTCTCCCTTTTTCCCTCCCACCTTCTCTCTCTCTCTCTCTCTCTCTCTCTCTCTCTGTCTCTCTCTCTCTCTCTGTCTCTGTCTCTCTCTCTGTCTCTGTCTGTCTCTGTCTCTCTCTCTATCTATCTCTATGTCTCTCTGTCTTTTTTTCTTTTTTCCATTTTTCTTTTTTCTTTTTCTCACTCTTTCCTTCTCTCTCTCTCCCCCTCCATCCATCACTTCCTTCTCTCTACCTCTCTTCTTCTTTTTCTCTCTCTTCTCTTTTCCTCCCTCTCCCTTCTCTCCCTCTCTCCTCTCTTTTTCATTTTTCTATTTTCTCTTTTTTCTTTCTCACTCTTTCCTTCTCTTTCTCTCTCCTCCTTCTTCCATCACTCCTTTCTCTCTTTTTCTCTCTCTCCCTTCCTCCTTCTTCTCTTCTTCATTTTTTCTATTTCTCTCTTTTTTCTCTTTCTCTCTCCCTCCATCACTCCCTTCTCTCTCTTTCCTTCTCTCTCTCTCTCTCTCCCCCTCCCTCTCTCTTTCTCTCTCTCTCTCTACTTCAGAGAAGAGTTCACTGTAAGGTGGAAGAAGATCCTTGATGCTTGTCAAATTGATGCTTTGGTGCTGCTTGTCCCACAACAAGAGAGAGAAAGTTAATGGCCCAACACTGAGCCCTTTGTTTTTATAAGAGAACAAGTGGTTTATGACAAAGAACAAAGTTTCTTTTTTTACGAGGCTCTTCTTGATGCTCCCTCACCAAGCCCATTAAGTCTAGTTATCTCTTACAAAACACTGCCACACAGGTACTATTTCCACCGACAAGTTCATTTAAGAGAATTTATAGCCTAATTGTGCAGCTGTTGCCTTCCGAGTCAGTTTTAAGAGATTGTTACACAAGTACTGTCATAATTTAGTCATGTTTTCATCTCACAACTATACTGTAATTACTGTTGTTAACAGTGAACAGTAAACAAAAAAAGTACACAACAACTCCAGCAGAGAGTACACCCACCAACCATGACGCCAGCAGCTGGCTGCTGCAAGCACATACAGCAGGGGCTGGGAGGAAGGGCTCATTTGGTGACCCTGGGAAGAGCATGATGATCCCTCCATAGCACTGATTACAAGCAAGAATCTGGCCGGGGGAGTGACTGACAGAGACAGCACAAGCAATTCTGACACCTAAGGCAAGCAGCATAAAACAAAAATGGCCCTCTAATCAACCATGGGTAAGGCAAGACCCTGACACTAGCTTATGGGACATCTCAAGTCCACTGCTGAGGAGCCTACCACCAGGGAAGGAGCAGGGTGTAGCTCATATAATATAAATTTTCAGTTCCTTTAAATTTCAATAACATAGAGCAAAGCCCTAGAGGCCCCTCTCTACTGATGGCTCTAAGGTCATGTTTTCCCTAACTCTTCTCTTCTCTGGGCTAAACATCACTAGTTCTTTCCACCAGTCTTCATATTACACAAGCTCAAAGTCCTTCATTATCCTGATTGTCAAGTCTCCTTCAGAAGCTAAAAGTAAAACCAAAAAGAAATGTAGTATCTTGTTGAGAAGACACTGAAATATTGGAGTGATCTTATAAAAAAGAAGATGTTAGGCAACCTTCAGCACATAGTCTTGGGATATTCTCTTGTGGAAGGTAACTTGGTTTGGACCTGATGAACCCTGGATGTCCAGTATCACCAAAGTCAAAGTTGACCTTGAGATCACAGACTCTAGAACTTTAGCTGTCATCTAGAACTCATAGACTCATTGAATTTTCACTGTCATATAGTCTAATTCCTTCCTTTTACAAATGAAGAAATAGGTCTACAGAGGTGAAGTGACTTAGGACCTAAGAATAGAATGGGCCCCAGGGACCATCTAGTTAAATCCTTTATTTTACAGATAAGGAAATTGAAGCCTAGATATGTGATAGGACTTGTCCAAGGTTACACAAGTAGTGAATAGATAAACTGGGCTGTAAACCCAAGGCTACTTGCTCTTAATCCCAAACCCAGCATCCTTTCCATGTTATCACACTGGTCTTCTTTCTCTGGATCAGTGGTTTTCAACCTGTGGGACACAACCCCTTTGGGGGTCGAACGACCCTTTCACAGGGGTCACCTAAGACCATCAGAAAACACATATTTCCAATGGTCTTAGGAACGGAGACACCACTCCTCTATCCGTCTCCAGGCGGGTCCGCCCACATGCAGATATACCCACATACAAGTATTAAAGAGTCGTAGCATTAGGAAGGTTGAGAACCACTGTTCTAGATCCTCATGGATCTGCTCCCAGCTTCTGGAGACCTGACAAGTAGGATGACAAAGTGCCTCAAGTCTATACCATTTGTGAGCTGGTTAAAAGGACTGGGCATGTTTAGCCTAGAGAAGAAAAGACTTAGGGAATGGGGGTGAGAGATGAGTGGAACACGATAGCAGTCTTCAAGTATAGTCTTCCTATACCTGAATGGCTCTCATATACATAAGGAATTATTCTGTTGGGCACCTCTAGGAAGTGGGGAATGGAGGTCTCCCCTCATTGGAGGTCTTGAAGTAGAGGCTGACTAGCATTTGGATACATTGAGGTAAGAATGCTCTTTCTGGATCACCCCTGAGGTCCCTTACAACTATAAATTATGTAACAATGAGGTCATTCCCTTAGTCTCTTCTGCCATTTTGAAATCCCTACGAGGAAGTTACGTAGCTCTGGAATGACTTAGTCTTGCCAGGAATGATTCAGACCTGCTTATGGGGAACACGATCTCCTCTTCACTGGGTCCTTTCCTGCTAAGGGCAAAGTATGATCCCAAGTCCTCAGTGGGTCTAGGAAACAGGAGGGGTCAGCTCCAAGTCCACTGGCTAAAGGCTATGCACTTTCCTCGAGAAAAGGACCCAAGATGAAATGTATAGGCTTACTTGGTATCAGGTTCAGCCCCATATTTGTGTGTCTTCTTAAACAGAAGATATTCTTTAAAAGGAGATACCGCAATGCAATAAATCAAAAAGTATTTATTAAGCAACTAACATGTTCTAGATATTATACCAGAATGCTAAGTATGCAAGTACAAAAAATGAAATAATCAGATAGAAATACAATAAATGAAACAAGTCGCTACTTGTAAGGACTTTATATTCTAATGAGAAACAAACTAAGACATAAAAGAACGTATAGAACAAATATAAAGAGCATAACTACAAAGGGGAAAGAGAGAGAGAGAGAAAGAGAGCACTAACGGCTTTGGGGGTTGGGTAGGGGGCTGGTAATGAGGAAATGAATCATGTAGAACAAATATTCCTCACTTGTTGTGGGCCCTAGACCCCTTGTACAGCCGATAGAAAGCCTATAGATCCGTCCTCAGAATCAGGTTTTAAAATGCACGAGATACAATTCATAAAATGACAAAGGAAACCAATTATACTAAACTGCATTTATCAAAATATTTTTAAAATAAGTTCACAGAGCCTGAGTTAAGAAACCTTGAAATAAAAAGTGGCGTTCAAGCTGTGTCTTGAAATCTAGAAGTAGAGGGAAGGAAATAGTGTCTTTCAGACATGGGGGACAACCAGTACAAAAGCATGGAGATCAGAGATGGCAAGTCATGTGTGTGAAGCAGGGAGTGGAAAAATATGATTGGATCTCAGAGGGAAGTAGTATGCAAGGACTCTAGAAAGGTAGAGAGGAGGTCAGGTTGTGAAGGGCTTTCAAAAGGGAGTTCATACTTGATTCTAGAGACAATAGGAAGTCACTAGAAATGACTACATAGGGATGTGTCATGGTCCAGTCTTCATTTCAGGAAAACCACTTTGGCTTTGGCAGTCTGTGTGGAGGATAGCCTGGGGTAAGGAGAGATTTGAGGCAGGGGGGCCAATTAGGGAGTTGCAATAATCCAGGAGAGAGGCAACAGTATCTGAACTGAGATAGTGATGATGTGAGCAGAGAGAAGTGTGTAGATGAAGAAGAGGTTATGAAGGGAGATGTGGCTAGATGTGACAATTTACAGACTTTGTGGAGTCAAAAGTCCATGATAAAGCCAAGGTTACAAATCTGGAAAAGCAAAGAAATGATGTTATCTTGAATAGAGAAGGGGAAATTTGGAAGAGGGATAGCTTTGGAGAGGGAAGATAATGAGTTCTGGTTTATGAAGCCCAAAGGGCACAGGATTGGGGGTCAGGGGACCCAGGTTTGAATTCTATCTCTTCCATTTACCACTATGTGACCTTGGAGCACATCACTTCATCACCCTAAGCTTCAGCTTTTTCCTCTTTAAAATGAGAAAGCGAGCCTAGGTGATTTCTAAGTTTCCCTCCAAGCCAAACTCTAAATACTATGAACTGTAGTTTTTTTAGAATTAATTATAGGGAAAGAATCACTGGGAGGAGGGGAAGCCCCGTGATTATATGTCAGGCTAAAAGCATTGGGAGATAAAATAAGACAGTGCTTTAACTCCTATCCATGTGTCAACCCAGAGAAAGCAAGCCAAGTCACTCTGTTTCAACAGCCTCCCCCCTCTTTAATTCATGCTAATTCTCCTAAGCTGCTCGAAGGCAGCCTGCCCAGGGGGCTGATGCTGTGCTCTCTGAAAGTCAGCTAAACATCTGGCAGAGACTTCAGCCCTTCAGGCTGTTCTAAGAGTTCAGCTGGCCTCTACTTGCTAGTATGATCCCAGGCACCTTGGCTGGCTCACAGAGTGGTTTCCTGTGGGCTGGGTTGGGACTCTGTCCTTCCCCAGGCTCCCTCCAATTTAATCAGTCTGGCCCAGGTTCTTTGTACCATCCCATGCCTTATAGTGTGTTAAGAGATGCCAGCCAGACTCATTTCCATGTGACCCCCAGCCTCACCCAGATCTTCAAGGGTCTGGGGCTCAAAAGAAAGAATGGGTCTTGACAGTCAAAATAATCACTGCTTATCTCTGAGGCATCATGTGGAAAGAGCACTGAACTTGGAAATCAGGGGACCCGAGTTAGGGTCCATGCTTCAGACACTTACTAGCTGGATAAGTCAATTACCTCTCTGAGCTTCCTCTGTAAAATGAGGCGGTTGGATGTTGAGTCTCCAAGGTTGCTTTAAGCCCTAAACCTAGGGTCCTAGGATCTGTCTGACCTTGGAGAAGTGATGAGATTTCTTGGGGTTTCAATTCCCTCATCTGTACAACCGTCAATGAACCTATCTGTAATTATCAAATGATAAAATTTAAGACTGAAAGAGATATCAGGGACCATCTAACCCAATCTGGGCAAGAATAAGTGCCCCTTTGTCAGAATACAAAAGAAGGAAGTTGTCACACAACCTGTGATTGATGACTTTCAAGGAAAGGAAACCACAGACAGATTGGGACTGTAAGGGATATTGAAGGTCAGATCCAACCTCCTTGTTTTATAAATGAGAAAACGAAAGCCCAGAGAAAATTAGTGACTTGTCCAGGGCCACACTGCTCAGCAAGTGTCCAAGGTGGGTTTCAAACCTGGGTCATCATGCTTCAAAATCCTGTGCTTTCTCTCTCCACTACACTGCTTCTCACGATCTGAAATCCTTCTGGAGGCCAAAGTGAGCATGGCCACGCTAAGAATGAGGCTGGCAGAATGAGCCTGAGTTATTGATGCCTTTGGTGATAGGTTTGGGAGGAAGAGCTAAGTGAGACAGATAGGCCTGATTAGTGGAATTCCACCCTTTAGTAAGGAGCCACTCCTGAGGCCTCGGCCTTGGGGAGAGGGCAGGAACCAGCCCCCCACCCATACAGCTGCTCCCCATGCACCCGGGATCCGGCTCATTAAAAGATATTGGCCTTGATTAGTTAGAGCTGATTAGAGAAAGGTCGGTTGAAATTCAGACTACAGTGGCTAACAAGGCTGACATATTCCCTTCAAGATTGCGGGAGCCAGAGAGAAAAATTGAGGAGCCGGAGATAACAATCAATAGACACGAAGCTATTCTAACTGAGAATAATAAAGACTATGAAGTGAAGAAAAATCGAAACGGGAACCTGCAAAACAAGCGTAGGCTGAAAAATGTCAGGGCGGCCTCCGGGCTCAGGAGGGACAGAGCTGCTTGCTTGCTTGCTTTTTTCTAATCTCCTGGATTAAAGAAGGTGCTGAAAAAGGGATATTCTTTTCACACACACACACACACACACACACACACACACACACACTTTGTATCTCTCTCCTTGGACTTCTACACTTGACTTTGGTTTATGGCTATATTTGTCTGTGTGGCCTAACTTGTCTTACTTTGCCTGCTAGACTGTAATCCCCATGAAGGGGAGAGGGGAATGGGGGCTAAATTTGGATGGAAATGTGAACCAGAAGCTGAGCCGGGTCAGGAGCCAGGGCTTCTCAGGATGCCAGAATCCAAAGGGCTGAGACATAATCGTCAAAGTCAGGGGGCCAGAAGGAAGCTGTCAAGGCAGGGAGATTTGCATAGGATCTGGCTACCAGCAAAATGACTATTAGTCTGATGTAATCTGCAATCTGTAGTGGGGACTGTTCCTCTTTTGTCTTTGTATCCCCAGGGCCCAGCATGGTGTCTGGCACTGGGGAGGTGTTAGATTGGACTGAAATGAATCTGCCTCCTGAAATCTTCGGCCTTTTACGGCTACCCCTTATCTGGCTTGGGTAGAAGCCCTGGGCCAACTCTTGCATAACCCCTCCTGACTCGACCTTGCCAATGAGGCTTATGGCTTGGACAGGAGAAAGAAGGACATGCCAGGTAGGGGAAGGATCATGGGCAGCATTGGAACATGGAGCTTATGTGAGCTATTACAAGGCGCAATGAGGATACCAGCATCACTCAAGCAGTGGGAGCACAAGAAAAGAAGGTCGGGTAGGGCCAGCCAGATTATGGAGGGTCTAGGAAGGCAGTCGGTCAACGAGCATTTATTAAGCTTTTATTGTGTGCCAAGCACTGTGCCAATTGCTGAGGATCCAAAGAAAGAAAAAAACCACCATCCCTGCTCTCTCTCTCTGTGTCTCTCTCTGTCTCTGTCTCTGTGTATGTGTATGTGTATGTGGGGGGGGGGGGAGGTGTCTGTCTGTCTCTCTGTCTCTCCTTTCTCCCTTTCTCATACACATATAGGCACATATAGAGTCAGAGACAGAGAGAAACAGAGAGACACAGAGACAGAGAGACAAAGACACAAAGATAGAGACAGAGAAATAGAGAAACAGAGAGATGGAGAGAGTGAGAAAGAGAGCACTAATCTCAGAGGAAAGTCACTAGAAGTTGGAAGGACTAGGAAATACCTCCTGTAGAAAGTGGAATTTAAGCCAAATCTTGGAGGAAACCAGGTAAGATATAGGCAGAGGTGAGGAGGGAATGCATTCTAGGCATGGGGCACAGCCGTGCTTTCAAAGGCACAGAGATGGGAAATGGAGGTCACCTTGGAGGAACAGCAAGGCAAAAAGAAACTAGAGTTGATTTTATAGGCAAGGTGGGGCTAATATGGGGTCTTGGGAAAATGTAGTTATTTGGGAAAGAAAAGATGAGTTGACTCAGTTTGGTGCTACAGTTAGACCTAAATGACAGGAGTGCTCTCATGAGGAAGTTCAGGGAGGGAGAAACGTCTCAATTTGATCAACCTGCAGCGACTACATTCCAGGTTTCAGACTGGCCATGATATCTCTACCATCCTCCTGAAGAGACATCCTACAATTGAGGAAGCCCAGCATGCTACCACAGGGCACTGGATTTGCAGAAAAAGGATGTGCCCTCTATCCTGTACCTTTGGCACAGACTACAGGCTCAGGGCCTGAAGTCAGGAAGACTTTTTCCTGAGTTCAAATCTGGCCTCAGACACTTACTTAGTTGTGTCACCCTGGGCAAGTCACTTCACCCTATTTGCCTCAGTTTCCCCATCTGTAAAATGAGCTGGAGAAGGAAATGGCAAACTATTCCAATATATTTGCCAAGAAAACCCCAAATGGGGTCATAAAGTGTCCAAATGACTCAAACAATTGAACAACAACATGGGTGGAAGTACCTTGAACTATCTATAATTTTTGCATAAAGATGTATAACTCAAGAGTCAGGAAGGACTCCTAGGTTCAAATCCTAAGACATTCACTAGCTCTATGGGCAAATCTCAATGTCACAGAACCTAAGTGTTAATTAAACTTTTAAAATAGAGTGGAGTGGGGGTTGACAGCAATACTTGTGAATGAGGGACAGTGTGATATTGTATGTAGAGATCCAGCCTCTGAGTCAATAAGAGCTGGGTTCAAATGCTGCCTCTGACAGATTAGCTTTGTGACCCCAGACCTCAGACAATTCTATAAGACTGTAACCCCTAGAGCAGATGACAGTTTGCATTGGGAGAGGGAGTTTCTTCACTGGGAGTACCATATACCAAAGAAATCACAGACCTAGCCCCAGAATAATAACGTTAATAATATTTGTACTACTGATCTCACAGAGTTGTTGGGGTAAAAAGCTCTTGGTGAACCTGAAAGAGTTCTAAGGCACTGGAGTCAAACAAATGGGCCACTCGACCACACCTAAGAATCTCCACACGCTGCACACTAACTTAGACAACCATATGTAGACATGACCTATTATTTTTATTTATTTTATTAAATATTTCCCAATTACATTTTACTCTGGTTTGAGCATGCTTACACCTCTGTTCTAAATTGTGTTGTTATCATTATTATCATTAACAATAAATCCAAGGCACTGCCTCAGAATCACTGAATCTGAGAGTATGACGCCTACCATGATATAGGCACTGGGCTGGGTGCTGAGGATATAAAGATAGGTAGATGGTGCCATAGATAGAGCACTGGGCCTGGAGACAGGAAGACCTGAATTCAAATCCAGTCTCAGAAATTCACTAGCTGTGTGACCCTGGGCAAGTCACTTCACTGCTGTCTGCCTCAGTTTCCCCATCTATAAAATGGGAAATATATATAAAATAATATAAATAATATATAATATTATATTCTATAAAATAATATAAATAATAAATAAAATACATAAACTAATAATAGCACATACCTCCCAGGGTTGTTATGAGGAGCAACTATGATCAAATTTATAAAGTGATTGGTACATACTCAGCATTATACAAATGTTGGCTATTATTATTAATGAAAATTATTATTATTAAAGCATTATTATTCTAGTTATTATTCTTCAAGTCTAAAAACAAAACACGTCCCACGCTGCAGATTACAAATTGCATTGGATATAGTAACAGTCGCCTTGATAACAATCCTCGGAGCCAGCCTAGCCTGGCCCGTACAATTCTACCCTTGAATTCCCTGCCCCCTTTCCCCAAACAGGGCTAAGTGGAAGTAACAGCACCAGTTCTGGAGCCAAAAGACCTGCATTCAAATCTCATTTCTGACCCATGTGATCTCAGCAACTTTAAGCTCCCTTGGCCTCAGTTTCCTCGCCTGTAAAAATGAAGGCACTGAGTTAAGAGAGTTTCTGAGGTCCCTAACTCTCACTTCTCTGTTCCTATGATCAGGCCAGTTTTCTGCTACTGTCACCTGTGTGACTCTGAGCACACTGAGATGATTTCTAAGGTCTTTTCTCATCCTAAATCCTAAGAAGTTAGGAGGGGTTCACTTCCTAATAATAGGGACTCACTTCCCACTATCCCAACCCCCTCCTCTTATACACACAGTTAGAAAATCCTTCACCTTGGAAAGTTTCAGCCCATGAATCCAAAACGTTGTCAAGACTGAAGGACTGCCAACTTCTCTCATGGAAGGCAACCAATAATTTTACGGACTTTCACATCCATCGTTGGGGTTTTATGCGGGCATAATGCTCAGCCATTTTATGTTGGCTTATGTGATGTGTGTACCAAAAAGCTCATAAAGAGAGGGGAAAAAATTTAAATGAACATTGTTTAAAAAAGGCCCTTAAAAGGCTATAAAGTGCAGTGACTTTCATACCCTTGGGTTGTTGTATCCTAACATATAGAATAAGGTTTCTCACAGTCAGTTACAAGCCAAACTGATTCTGGGTAAGAGGGCAGTTTGAGGACAGTCCAAGGTCAGAGACAGTCTGGAGTTCAAGAGCAGGCTGGTTCCCTGGGGGTGAACACTTTGAACCACACATCTGAGTAGTTGAGAAGAATGCTTTCTCTGGGGTCCATTATTTCAATGTCTGTGATACCATGAATGTAGCTATTTCTTCCCATGACACAGTACACATCCCACCCATGCCTGTCCATCCTATGTAATTCTCATCCTTACCCTCCCAGGAATCCATCATGGCCAATCCACCCAATTCCCTGGAAACCTTCCTCCTGTTCACCTGACATCACACGGCTGCTAGTGGAGTATAGACCCTGCCCACTGATCATCCCTCCCTCTCACTATGTGACCAGACCATCTCCTGTCCTACTCATGCATCTCACTGATCACATCCCAGGGAGCATTCAGAGCTTGGTAGGCTGGCTTTTCTACAGTAATAGTATGGGGAAAGTTAAGCAATAAAGAAGAAAGAAAGGGAACAAAAAATCAGATAATCCATCTGTTAAGCCATAGATTGTATGATAGAATCACAGGATTTCTGAGGTGGAAGGGACCTCAGTGGTCATTTAATCCCTCCATCACTTATCAGACAATAGATTACCCAGACTTTGTTTGAAAGCCACGTGCTACCTTCCAAGCCTGCCATATTCCATTCACCCAGATTAAAAAGAAGTGAATTTACCTAAATTTAAGAAGAAACGTTCCTCTTTTTTTAACATCTATTCCACTTGCCCTCAAAGGGTATGCCAAAGTCAATAGCATGCCTCAAGCATTGCTAGAAGTGCCACAAAATGTTTAAAACTTATTCTTGTTACTGCATGAATATCTGCATCTCTTGACTCTCCAGGGGATCCTACATCGGCACCCCACATTGCCCTCATGGCAAAGATTAATGCTGTGCCATGAAAAAATAAGTCTGAGGACCAGTAGTCTACCAAATACTGCCATGTATATTCATTCTCTGGATGATAGGAAGAGCTCAGCAATCAATCAACAAAGCATTTATTGAGTGCCTACTATTGTGCCAGGCACCGTGCTAGGTACTGAGAACGCAAAGATAAAAGGAGGAGAGGTATAAGAAGTATAGCTAGAAGGAGTTAGAAGATCACACAGACATACAAGACAGACCAGAGGTCACCCCAGAGGAAAGTCCAATCATACAACAGGACATCCCAGCTCCTTTAGTCTTTTAAAATTTAAAGTATGTCACATGAATGAACAAATGGATAAAAATATTT
>CM053588.1:41112512-41134892 GCA_028646515.1 Pseudochirops corinnae | reverse complement strand
AGGAGAGAGAGGGAGGGAGAGAGAGAGAGGAGAGAGAGGGAGGGAGAGAGAGAGGACAGAGAGGGAGGGAGAGATAGAGAAAGAGAGAGAGAGAGAAAAGAGGGAGAGAGAGAGGAAGGGAGGGAGAGAGAGAGAGAGGAGAGAGAGAGAGAGGGAAGGAGGGGGGGAAGAGAAAGAGAGAGAGAGAGAGAGAAAGAGAGAGAGGGCAGAGAGGGAGAAAGAGAGGAAGAGGGAGAGAGGGAGAGGGAGAGAAGGAGAGAGAGAGGGAGGGGGAGAGCCTACCTCCTTCCTCGAAAACCCATGACCTCCTCTAATTTATCCAGCCATCCCACTACAGAGGTAATAGGACCCTGACCTTCTCTCATCACACCTAGGATGCATGGAGAGCTGGGCTGAGCTGAAAATTCCAAGTCCAAGGACAGCCACTTGGGGGTATCATTACTTGCTCTCATTCTTCCTCATTCTGTGACTTGAAGACCATTACACCCAATGGTTTTCCCAAGACACCTGCAACCTCCTTGACCATATCCTTCTCTTCCTGTCCCTATCTTGGCCACTCTCCTTTTCCTTCAGTCTTCTTCCCTGCCCCTGCCATGTCCCTACCCTTGATTCTTTTACTTTTAGCCTTGGGCCTTCCCGTGGGTGGTGAAAACATTTTCTTTTCTTTTCTTTTTTTTTGGCTTTTTGGAGGGGGGAGGGCAGGGCATTTGGGGATAAGTGTCAGAAGAGAAAGGTCACATGGCTAGTAAGTGTTAAGTGTCTGAGTTCGGATTTGAACCCAGATCCTCCTGACTCCGGGTTGTGCTCTATTCACTATGCCACCTTGCTGCCCCGAAAATATTTTCTAATAAAGACTTTGAACTTGTAGCCTTGACTCTGAACCCTAACTCAGGTACTTACTACCTGTGTTACCCTGAAAGCCACTCACATTTTCTGAGTCTCATTTCCCTTAGTTTTTAAACATGGTGATAATTTTAGTATATAACTTACAAGGTTGTTGGAAGGATCAAATTAGTTACCATGTGCAAAGTGTTTTGTGTACCTAAAAACTCTACCTAAAAGTTATTATGACTACTACTACTACTTACTACTACTACCACTAACACTACTACTACCGCTACCGCTACTGCTACCGCTACTACTACTACTACTGCTACTGCTACTGCTACTGCTACTACTGCTACTACTACTACTACTACTATTGCTGCTTCTGCTGCTACTATTACTACTACTACTACTACTACTACTACTACTACTACTACTAGTATTGCTGCTGCTGCTGCTGCTACTATTACTACTACTACTACTACTACTACTGCTACTACTATTGTTGAGGTGGGACAGTAGATAGAGCACAAGACTGCATTTAGGAAGACATGAATTTAAATTTTGCCTGAGACACTGTGTGATTCTTAGTAAGTCGCTTAACCATTCTGTGTTTCAATTTCCTCATCTGTAAAATGAATATAGAACCTACTTCCTAGGTTTGTTATGAGGATCAAATGAGATAATGTTTGTAAAATGTATTGCAAACTTTAAAGTGCTATATAAATGCTCCTTATTATTAATTATTAGTATTTCTACTACTAGTTGACATTCATATAGTATTTTACAGTGGGCATAAGTGATCTTGTTTGGCCTTCTCAACAATCCTGTGAGTTTGGTACTACCAAAAATGTTATTCCGTATTTTAACTATGAGGAAAGTCAGTCTCACATAGACTTGCACTCTACCCATATACTTTTCCAGAACCCAGAGTCGTTTCTATGCCAAGATGTGGTAGTGGACATAGACTTCAGCGACAGACTATTATTATTTGCAGCTGCTGCTCTGGATACTCAATCTCCACTCTTGTGTCCAGTAATGGAGCTTTGGTGAATACTTGCAAGCTCTGGCCATTGTTACTGTCCCCGTGTATCAGTCCCAGGCCCCAGACAGAGATAGCTAGCACCCTTGAAGTGAGAAGTGGAAATTAGATGAACAGATCCACAGATGGCCCTCTTTCCTTCTGGCTTCCCTACCATTTTCTTCTCATCATTCTCCTGTCTTCCTCTTCCCTTCAGGACGGGCGTCCTGGGAAAGCAGAGACCTGGTTGAGCGCCTTGCTGTGGCAACGTTCTCTTGTGCTCACCTTGTTGGGTTCAGAGCTTTGTTTCCCTTCTGGAGTCTCACTTAGCTGGAATGATTATCTGTTTTCCAAGAAAGAATGCTAATAGAGATGGTCAAATTGAGTTACGAGATGCCAGGAATCCTAAGCGGGCGGTGCAGCGGCCGAGTTACTGTAAGGCATCCCCCCTTCCCACCATCTGAATTATGGTCACTTTATGTGTTTCTGCAGGGAAACAAAGCTGCTTCTCCACTTGGCGTTTACAACAGTTTGATTTACAGACCTGCGTGTTTGCTGTGTTCGCATCAATTCTCTTTCTTTAAAAAAAAAATTAAGTCTTTGCTATATAAATGAATCTACTAACTTTCTAGGCTTTCTGTGTGTTTTTAAAAAAATTTTCTGTTCCTTTTTTGTTTCTGCTGGACTCCTTAAAAAAGGATGCATTGGCATCTGTTCTGGGTCAGTCAATCAGTGTTGGGGATACGAAGGAGGGCAAGAGCACAGTTCTTGCCCTCAGAAAGCTTCTGCTCTAATGGAGGAGATAACATACATAACTATGGACACATAGGCTACATACAGAGTAGGTGGAAGGTAATGGTGCAGTGGATAGAGCACTGGGCCTGGAATCAGGAAGACTCATCTCCCGGAGTTCAAATCCAGCCTCAGACACTTACTAGCTGTGTGACCCTGGGCTAGTCATTTCACCCTGTTTGCCTCAGTTTCCTCATCTGTAAAATATGCCAGAGAAGGAGATGGCAAACCCCTCCAGTATCTCAGTCAAGGAAACCACAAATGGGGTCACAGATAGTCAGACATGACTGAACAGCAGAATCTCAGAGGGAAGGCACTAACAAATAGCTGGTGGGAGATGGGTACGAAGAGGAAGGGGAGAGAGCCCTGCCCAGAGAAGCTTTTTAGTCTGTGTGGGGGAGTAAAGCAAGCACCCAATACTGATGACACCAGAATGTGATCAGTTCAGTTCATGATTTTACAGCCTGGTGGGACCTTAGAGGCAGTTGCCAGGGGCAGGGAACCTGCTGCTTCAAGGCCACATGGCTGAACCCAACCGCCACAGAACAGATCCCCTTAATAAAAGGATTTGTCGTGTAAAGCTTGGCCTCGGTCAGAAGGCCGTACCCAAGGACCCAGAAGGCCACGTGTGGTCTCAAGGGCGCAGGCTCCCCAGCCTGGTAGCCCAACCTCTTCATTTTGCAGATGAGGAAACTGAGCCCAGAGAGGACCCTGAGGTCACACATGGAGATGAGAAGCAATTCAACAAATAGTGATCGGATTACTTCCATATACTGAGTACTGTGATAGGCACTTGGGATATAAAGGCCTCCCCCCCCCATCCCCCCAAAAAGCAGCATTTTTTCTTTTTTTGTTTTTCTTTTTCGGAGGAGGAAAAGCTGGGCAATGGGGGTTAAGGGACTTGCCCAAGGTCACACAGCTAGTAAGTGTTAAGTGTCTGAGGTCGGATTTGAACTCAGGATTCACTGTGCCACCTCACCGCCCCAAAAAGAAGCATTTTTATAAAACTTTAGATTTGCAAAGCACTTAACAAATGTCTCATTTGACCCTCCTAACACCCTCGCAGGTAGGTGCTATTACTACCCCCTTTTTACCCATGAAACATTATGGCAGATAGAAGTTGTGACTTGCCCAGAGCCTCACAGCTGCTAAATACCCGAGGCTGAATCTGAACTCAGGTTTTCCTGATGCTAGGCCTAGTGCTCCGAGGGGGTTCCTATTCTATCGAGAATACAACCTGTACTTAGACTGTTTTTGTTTATCCTTCGTCTTGACTTAGGCATGCATTGATTTAAGTGAGGCAGAGCTGCACAAAGTTGTCAGCCTCACCCTCTCTTCCAGAGACACCCGAGTCCAGGGGCAAGACAAAAGTCAACACAACTGGAGATGGCCCAGATGCACTGCGTGACCTTGGTGTCTTCAGTGTCTGACCAAGCCCTAAGTAGTCCACAGCACCTGCTTCAGCTGCCTTCATGGCCATTAAAATAAATTGTTCTCATCTGCCATTTCTGCCAGGGAAGTTTTCACGTGCTTGGGATGAACATCCCCCTAACTCACCAACAGCTTTGAAGCCTATCAATCGCCTTTAACCTGGTTTAGCCTATCCGCTGAGACACGGTGTGGGTGTTGCTCATGCTACAGCTTCTTGGAGCCACAGGTGAGAGTTGGGTGATAGGTGGACACCAGAGGTGGATGAACAGCCCTGAAAACAGCATGGTAAGCCCTCACGCCAGAGGTGCTAGTCCTTCCTCAACACCTCATGTATCATGTAGTATCAGGAGAAAGGAAGACGTCTAAACTAAATGCAGTATCAATGGAATATTCTTCAGGTTTTTTTAAGTTGGAAAAGATGTTAGGGTATAGTCAGTATTGCTTCCACGGGTAAGCAAATAGGAATGAATACACAGTCACCTTAACAGGGAATGAGAGTGTTGAGAACTGAGGCAGTAGGTGGCGGATTAGGAAAAGGCCTTGTGGAGAAAATGGCACCTGGACTGTGCTTTTTGGGAAGCTGGGGACTCTTTGAGGCAGAGGGAAAGAGAAAGCACCACCACATATATGGGAAACCTTTGTTCCAAGGCTCAGAGATCAGAGACAGAGGAACAGCCCATTGGCCAGTTTGTCTGGAAGAGTGCCCAAAGAAGAGGAATAAGAAATAAGACTTGAATGGTAGGTGCAAGCCAGTTTATGGAGGGCTTTCAATGCCATATTATCCCCGAGGCAAATGGAAGCCACTAAAGATGTTTCAGCAGGGGCATCCCATGGTCAGATCTGCATTTTAGGTATCTACATTTAGTGGCTGTTTGGAGGATTGGAGAGGGAATTGCTGGACTCATGGAGGCCAATTAGATTATGAGAGTAGTCCAGGTGGAGAGGTGATGAGGGCCTGGACACAATTCCTGGCACACAGAAGGTGTGTAATAAATGCTAGTTGGCTGAATGAACAAGGGAGGAGGCAGTGTCAGTAGGTGGAAGGGGATGGAGAATGTTGTGCAGGTGGAATTTGACAATGCTTGGCAACTGATTACTGTAGGGGTTTGGAGGAAGAAGAGAGAACACATTCAGAGTGGGGCATCAGGGAAGGCTACTTGGAGGAGGTGGCATTTCAGCTGCCCTAGAACAACCAAAGGGATGCTAGGATCAGGGATCTAGAGGGACCCTTGAAAGAGTGCTCAGAGGCCCTCTAGTCCAACTGTCTCACTTAACAGATGAGGAAACTGAGGCCGGAGGAGGCCATGGTTGCCCAATGTCATCTGGGTCATAACTATCAGAGGAATCTTGAAGATGCTAACATCATGTTTTAGAGCTGGGATTCTTCACCATTTTGAGGGTAGTGGGCCCCTTGGATGGTATTTAGTAAAGCCCATGTATGCCCTCCTCAGAATCATGTTTTTAAATGCTTAATATAAAATACAGAGGCTTACAAGGGAAATTATACTGAAATATATTGATCCAAACATTTAAAAAACCAAAGAGAACAAATCAAGTTCACGATCCCAGGTTAAGAATCCCTGGTGTGAGTAGAGAATTTCATTTATAGGTGAAGATGCTAAAGCTCCAAAAGGGAAAAAAAAAAAACCCTGTCTACATTCATTTGGGTAGCGTAGAGTAGAGTCAGAATTTGAACCCAGGTCCTCTGATTGAAAATCCAGTGAGTGATATTATTATTTCAGGTAGGAGGAACAAAAAGAGCAATGACTTAGAAATAAGGAAACACAGATAACAGCAAGTAATCTAGAATTAACTAGCATAAGATATGTGTGCACGTGTGTCTCTGTACATATGTAGATACACACACATGCATACATGTGTATACATATACACACACACATGTACACACACATATGGATTAGTGGGCACTCCGCCCTCCGAAATAACTTGGGATCCATGGATAATCTTTAGCCTCAAACCAGGGAATGGAAATTTCTTTCCTCCCTGCCTCGATTGAATATCCACAGAGCTGCAGAGAAGGATGGTTTATCCAGGAGTGTCCTTCTAGGCTCTGTTTGCAAAGGGGATAGAATTGACATTGGGCAATTACCTTCAGGTAGAGTAGGTGTCAGGAGCCTTGTGCCTGGAGAGTGAAAACGGATCGGGTTCACGGAAACTCTTCATCCCATCCTAAAGTAGCTGCTTTCGAAAAGTCTGGAATAATTACTGTTTTCCTAATCTAAGATAACTTTACATTTATGCTTGACTGAAGCCCCAGTCACATCTGTCCCGGGAGCCAATGGGAAGCCAGTGTTTTGGGTAATATATGCAAAGGCCCCTCGGCTGCCCCGCATCCATCATCCCAAATGACGGAATTTACATCATTAATCATTGGCGGTAATAGAAAAGTCATTGGAATAGAATGTTGTCACAGGATAGATGTCTCCCAATCGCATATAAATGTCTTGGCTTTGCTGCAGCATTTGTACTTGAGAAATGCTTTGGCATCTGAGCGGCATTTATCTGGCATCCAGAAACCATCAACAATAGCCTTTCCCATCGACAGGCCCTCCTTAGTGGATACTATAAACTCTCACAGGGCCTTGCACTGCCCTGGATGGGCCTTGGGAAGTGGGTAGCCTCTCCCACCCCGTCCCTTCAGATGACAGAGATTTGGCAAGGGGAGGAAAGGTTTGTATTCAGTTAATTTATATTTAGTGGTAAGAGATTCATGGCTGGTCAGTGGTGGGGAAATTGATAAAATGCTCTGTTTCCAGTAAGCTGAAGGCTCCAGGGCTACACCAGCTTTAGAAACATGTCACAGGAAGGGACTCTTACCCTGTCCACTGCTCTGCCATGCTTATCACAAAGGTGGAAAAAAAGATAAAAATCTCTCTTGGCTTTGTTGATAGCTTAAGCAAGTTCTGTTTTGCTGAGGACCACGGACCTAAGAATAAGCAGTGTTGAAAGGAGGGAAGGAAGAAAGTAGAGAAGGAAGGGAGGAAAAGAAGGGAAAGAAGCACGAAAGAAAGCCACCAAAAAGTAAAACAATTTCAGGTCAATTTAAATAAAAAAAAATGAGGTCCTCAGCATTTTCCGGCTGGCATTTCTCTTTCTTATGAGTTGAAATGCTTTATCTTTGGAAAACTCCGATTTGCTGACACCCCTTCCTGGATGTTTGTGTGTTATTTCTCTGATGTGAGCCATTTGCTAGAAAGGTACACATGCTGGCTGAGGTCAGCTTATGGTGGCTGAGGGCTGGGGGCTGGGGAAAGGGAGACATTTTGTCGGAGCCTGGAGCAGTCATCTCTGTTTTGGCCTCCATAGTCTGGTGGTCAGTGCCTCGTCCTGTAGAGGTAGAGGAGGGCCTTGTGATTAAGCTGAGTGCTCCAGTCTCTGATCCCAACAAAACATTCCCAGGGAAATTTCATAGTGTTCTTGTTGGGGAGCAGCCATAGTCTGGGGGTAGGTGTCCTGTTTTACTCCAGAACTGATTGAACAAACCAGTAAACAATGGCAGGATTTTGTTTTATCAGAAGATGGGGCATCCTATAGTCATAGACTCTTAAAGCTGGAGGGTCATCCAGTCCAAAGCCCTCATTTTACAGATGAAGAAAGAGACCCAGAGAAGCAGAGTGGAGGGTTTTGACTCAAACAGATATTAAGTGGAAGAGCCAGGAATACATCATTGATCATTGATTAGTATCCAAGCCTTTAGATTCCAGGTTTATAGCTCTTTGATAAGCTGTATTCCATTGGTGTAAAAGGAGTTGCCTCATTTAGTTTTTCTTATAAGAAGTATAAAAATATAGAAATCATGAACTTTTAGACCTGGAAGCACCCCCAGAGAAGACTTCTAGTTCAGTCCCCTCCTTTTACAGAGCAGGAAACTTGGTCCTAAGCCAGAGAAGTGTCTTACCTAAGGCTACATAAGAGTTTGTGTCTGAGGTATCTGAAAACATGTCAGAAATTCCAGTCCAGTTCCAGAACTCTTCTGTGAGAGGAAAGTTTAATTCAATTCAGTAAACATATATTAAACACCTGCTACCTTCCAGGCTAAGTGCTTCGGACATAAATAAGACAGTCCCTGCCCTCAAAGAGCTTTCACTCTAATGGGGGAAGATAACACACAAAGGGACGATGGAAAGTAGGTAGGTGGGTGTCTGGGGGGTACCTAGTGCAGGGGCATGATGTTCTGCAGAGTCTAAACCAAGCAGAGCTGATGATGGAAAATGGAGAGTTTTGAATTTGGGGTGAAGAGATTATGGATGTCCCTTGGTTGATTACACATAGAACAAAACTAGTAGAAACCCTTTCCAAAATAGGTATATGATGGAGCACATGAACTATAACATATTTCCGATGAAGACCAAGAGACCCCAGAGGACAGTGACGAGACATACTACTTATCTCCTCCCTGGGGGTGATGGTCTCAGGGTAGAGGATTCAAGATACATTTTTGAACCTGGCCATTGAGGGAATTTGTTTTGCTTGACTATCTATCAATCCATCCATCCATTATCCATCCATCCATCCATCCATCCATCTACCTATCTATCTATCCATCTATCCATCATCCATTCATCTATCTCTCTATCTATCTCTCTATCTATCCATCTATCTGTCTGTCTGTCTATGTTTCTATCTATATTTG
The DNA here is from genome assembly GCA_028646515.1 of Pseudochirops corinnae. NCBI lineage: Eukaryota > Metazoa > Chordata > Mammalia > Diprotodontia > Pseudocheiridae > Pseudochirops > Pseudochirops corinnae. Next base: position 41,126,169 of record CM053588.1, on the reverse strand, counting down.
TTACAAGTTTTATTTTTGTTTCTGCTTTTTTTTTAATTGAGGAGGAGAGGAAGGAGAAGAGCTATAGGGATAGAATATTCCCCTCAGAATTTTTTGAATGGTTATTCTCCTCTCCCCCCCAAAACAGCAGAAGAAAACCCAGAAGGAATCACAGATAGGTTGGAAAGCTTTCAGAGTTACATTTTAAAATCATTGTATGTTTTTTTTAAAATTAAGCTGTATATGAATGAACAAATGAATTAATGAAACATTTATTAAGTGCTTATGGTGTGCAAAGCATTGAGGATACAAACAGAAAAGTAAGGCAGTGTCAGTTCCCAAGAACCTCACAATTAAGATATGAGGGATGGGTTGGAGAAACTACATGTGGAAGTTTCAGCAGCAAGTCAGGTCCCTTGGTCACAGATTTGCAGTTTCATGCACAATCCTCCTCTTCTGCTCGTCAGTATATATGGAGATGTTCATTGTATCTGGTGTTTGTTAAGCTCAGGCTAATAAGGAAATAAAATAAAAAAATATGAGTTGTACTCTAGCCCTGAAACCAGCATTAGAATGCCCCGTTGGAGACCCAGCTCTGCTGCTTAGACATGGCCTTGGGCTAATCATCTGACCTTTCTAAGCCTCAGTTTCTCCATTTGGCAAATAGAGGAATTGGAGTAGACGGTCCCTTCCATCTCCAGGTCCACGTTACTCTGATTGTTGTAATTGCCTAGAGTCCAAGGTGGGATTCCAGTCTTGACTCCAAGTCGGGAGCTCCTTCCATTCTATTATACTGACCCTACTGCCTTGGAGTCCATTCTCTCAGCTACCCCAAGGCCAGTTTCTTTATAATCCTAGCAACTTAGCCTGGTTCTTGGCACATAGTAAGCACTTAATGCTTATTGATTAATTGACTGAAATAAGCATCCCAGGGCTAATAGGAAGCTCCACCTTTAGTTTCTCACATGGACGCATTATATCGAGTTACTTGCTAATGAGCAAAAGAGGATTTCAGCAGGGACTGCTCGGGTTCCCTGCATACAGAAGATACTTAATAGATGTTGGTTGAAGAAGTGAGTGAATCAACACCGCTAATTCCAGCCTTTCCATTTACTCCCCAGGACCCCAGGTAAATTACCACTTCTCTGAGCCCGTAAAGTGAGGGAATTACATAAGATGCCCTTTGAAAGGGTTCCTGCTGGCCCTCTATCTACAGTTCCTGGGTAACATGGGGCAAATCATTCTTCCTCTCTGGGCCTCTATTTCCTCATCATTTGTAAAATGAAGGGACTGGACAGAATGCTCTCTAGAGTTCTTACTAGTTTATAGGGATTTGTGATCTCTGCGTGACCTAGGGCAGGTCTCTCTGGCTTCTATTTCTTCATCTATCTATGAAGGGGTGGGATGTGATGCCCTCCAAGGTCCCTTTATACACTGCTTATGCTTCTGGGATCCCACGGTAATATGAACAGAAGTGTGACTTAAAATTTTTATGCCTGGAGCAAGGACCACAAGCTTCCTCTGGACAAGAAGAGCTCTCATTTAGGTGGGAGGATGGACACCCATCTGTAAGGGAGAGATGGAGCCCTTAGGATACCAATGGGAGGCCGCCATGCTGGGGGTAAAGGTAAGGGGAGAGAATTCATCCCAGTCACCATCTGGTGGTTTCTTATTTTAACTAATTATTCTTGCTAACTAGGTCCCAAGTTCTGTTATCTCTATGTTGATCAAGGCCTTCATACCCTCCAAGTATGATACCTCAAAGTTAAGCCTCAGTGGCCCTTGCCCCATTAGAGCTCCTGTGGCCAACAGTTTTGTAGAACACCCATTGTGTGTTAAGTCACCTTGCTAGGCTCAGGGAAGGGTCAGACAAAGAGGATTACGGGTCAGTCCCTGCCTTCTCAGGCTCGTGTCACTGTTTCTCCATGTGGAGAAACCAAAGGGTTCATAGCTTTGGTCCATGTTCTGTCCTTTCCCCCCAAGAGAAGATGAAAGGCATCTGTAGAAGAATTTGCTGTTTCCTGTCCCAGCTTCTTTCCCTCCCTCCCCTACTGGTTTTCAGCTCTGCTTTTTCTGATCTGGGCCCATGTGAGGAGGAAATATATATTTAGACAGTTCTGTACTTTCCGTGGTAACAGTCACCTATTCCTGGTGAAGAATGAGGAAAATGGGTCAGCGGTATTTACTAAGAAGCTCGTTCCAGCTCCTTTTCCAAGGCTATTTATAAACTTAAAAAAAAAGTTAGCAAAGTTTTTAAAAGGAGAATGGAAGCTAAAGTACATGTGAGTACCCTTGCTATCACTACAACTGAAAATCTAGTCTTTTAGAATGGAAATGAGTTACTTAGAGCAGATAGAAACCTTGCAAATAGTGATTTTGATGGGTTTTGGCAGACTAAGGTTTTTTTCGCCCCTTGTTCTGATTTCTTTATAACTTTTTCATATGACGTGCTCTTTCTTGGGCGTCAGGGGACCCAGCTGGGCAGTGGTTGAAGTCAGGTTAAGTTCCAGTCTTCATTCTCCCTGTGTCTGGTGTCATGACAACTTTCTCTGGGCTTTGAGGCTCGGAGAATAGCCGATGCTAATGAATGGGTAGTGATCTGGGCCAGCCTTGTCCACTGGGGCAGGATGATGTCACAGGCGCAAAGAAAGGCCGATCTCCTCCAGCCTGGGGACTTGAGGAAGTTATTTCTGAACCTGGGCATTCGATTCTTAGTGCTCCAAGGTGGAAAAAGGCCACGAGGCATCACTGCTTATACTGGCTTCCAGGCATACAGCACACAGTTACTGGAAGAGATTAGCCTTGGGGTCAGAAGACCTGGGTTCAAATTCCACTTCTGACTCTCCTTGAGCGATCGCAGGTCAGTCCCTTAACACTTCAGTTTCCTAAAGCGTACACACCAAAGGAAGGGCATTGATAAATTTATGGGAGAGTAGGATAGTGAAAGGACTAAAGATCATAAAATATGAAGATTAATTGAAGAAATTACGAATGTTCAACCTGGAGAAGAGAAGACATGAAGTTGTGTGGAGGCGTGATGCTTGATTTCTTAGACACTGTCTTCCACCCCTCTGCAACTATGGATTGCTTCATTCTTCAACCATACTTTCTTCTGATTTCTTTTTCCCAGAATTGCCATTGTCCTTCAGTATCAGCTTCTGGTTTATGCTGGGCTTTTCATAATCCACCCAGATGCTAGTGCCCTTTCCCCACCCCAGATCGCCTTGTGTCTACTTTGTATATTCCCTTAGTGGAATGGGCAGATGAGATTTTGTTCCAGTTGCCATGATGGCAGCTGAAGCATGTGCTATGGAGCACTCAGAGCTTGACCAGGAATGGAAGACAAACACTGCACCCCAAATCATTGCTAGTCATCCGGACTTTTGTCCTGCCACTGTACTTCATTGACTCTGGAAGCGAGAGTGAGCCTGGTGACTTTGAGCAACTCTGCCTCACTTAAATCCAACTCACCCATGAGTCAAGACATCACCCCATGATGTCATTGGTCATCTTTGAAAATGAAGGACAATCAACATTATTATGTAGACACATATACACGTATATACACATATATACAGGTATATATAAATACACAAATATACACATATATTCAAATATGTGTATGTATGTTGTTTCCCTGGATAGAATGTAAACTCATTGAGGCTAGGGAGCATTTTTAGTTTTGTCTTTGTAGCCTCAGTGCCTAGCCCAGTGCCTGCAATAGAGGAGGCTTTTAATTAATGCTAATTGATTGATGTGAAGGACTGGAATGCAGAAGACTGCTCAGATTTGATATGGTTTTCACTAATAGGGCAAAATTAAGAGTGACAGGCAGAAGTTGTGGAGAGGCAGATGTCACCGCTATGGAGGGAAATGCTTTGTAACAGTTAGAGATGTCTCAAAGTGGAAAGAGCTTCTTTGGGAAGAGAGTAAGCTCTCTGTCACTAGGGGTCTGCAATCAAACTCCAGATGACCGCTCATGGAGAATGCTATCAAAAGTGTACTTGTTCATGCTTGCATATATGCTCACTTAAGTGGCCTATCCATCCATCCATCCATCCATTCATGACTTGACTTGAATAACTTCTGAGACCGCTTCCAACTCTTCCCATTGCTTAGTATAAATTTTGAATGTCCTTGTGTCCCTCCATATTGTATTATGTAAACTTCCTGAGGGCAAGAATGGTTTTGTCTTTGGATCTCCAGCACCCAGCACAGTGCCTGGAAAATAATTGGAACTTAAAAAGTGTTTATTAAATTGAAATGAATTGGGAACAGGTACTGAGCCTTTCCTACCTACATATAACATAAGTATAAAGTCAGTAATGATAATAATAGCTAGAATTTATATAGCTAGCATGCATTTTACAAATATCATCTTGTTTTTTCTTAAAACAACCCTGGGAAGTAGGTGCTATTATTATCCTCATTTTACAAAGGAGGAACTGAGGGCAAGTTACTTGCCCAAGGTCACATAGCATGTATCAAAGGCGGAATTTGAATTCATGTCTTCCTGACTTGTGGTCTCAGTGTTCTGTCTACTGAACCACTGAGGGATAGTTGCCTCAATAAATATAAACACAGAGTGTTTCAAAAGTCTCAGGGTAGTTTTAAGCTACTAGATCTTGGGACTTTTGCAATGCTCTGTATATACACAATAGTTAGGTACAAGGTAATTTGGAAGAGAGCGCCCTTGCTGTCAGGGAGCTCAGGAAAGGAACGGGGTTTGCAGGGGACACAGAGCTAGGAAGGATTGTTAATACCTTGCATGGCAGAGTCAGGAATGGCCAGGGCACGAAGGACAATGAAAGGGAATCAGGCTGTAAAAGTAGTTGAAAGCCAGATTGCCAGCCTGGAGAATTTTGTAATTTATCCTAGAGATGACAGGCAGCCATTGATTTTTTAGAAAAAGGGTGGGGTGGGGTGGGGTGATGTGGCCAGATCTGTGCTTCAGGAATACTCATTTGGCAGCTGTGTGGAGCATGAATTAGAAACAGGGAGAGGCTGAAAGCAAGGGAGACCAAGATAGAAAAGAAAGCTATTTCAATAGCCCGTGTGAGAAGTGGTGAGATTGAGCACTGGGGGAAGCTTTGTGAAGAGGAGAGAGGGAGGAAAGGGTCCACCATCACTGGCTAACTGGAATGGCAATGGTACTCTTAACAGAAAAAAGGAAGTTTGGAGGATGGAAGGGGTTTTAGGGAATTTATAATGAGTTCTATTTTGCACATGTTGAATTTCAGATGCTGATTGGATGCCTCAGCAGAAATGTCCAACAGGCAGTTGGTGATGTGGAACTGGCTGGAATTCAAGAAAGAAATTAGGGCTGGAGATATAGATTTGAGAGTTGCCTGCAGAGAGGTGATAATTGAAGCCATGGTCGATGAAAAGATCACCACGGGAGAGAGAAAGTATAGAGACAGAAGATAATAGAGGATAGAGTCTTGGGAGAGGAAGAGAGGATGACCCATATTTAGTGGATGAGAAGAGGAGGATGAGTAGGATAGTCTTGGGAGGGGAAGAAAGGAAGGACCCAAACTTAGTGGATGGGAAAAGGATGAGTTAACAAAGAAGACTGAGAAGAATAGTCAGGGAGGAAAAGAACCAAGAGAGAGAGGTGTTATGGAATCTGAGGGAGGAGAGAAACTCACAGTTTAGCAGGAAGATGAGACGTGAAACAGGTAATGAAACAGTCATTATTGCATGATAAATGAAATAGAAGTGCAAAATAAAATCTGAGATATAAGGGAGATATAAGGGAGCAGGTTGTAAGTGATGTGATGGGTGAGGGGAGAGGGATTGTAGATGGCTTCACCTCGGAGGTGACATTTAAGTTAGAGAGTGGGTGAGAATTCCAAAGGTCAGAGGCAGGGAATGGAGAACAATGAGCATGTTCACCAATTAGTGGTCTCTGTTTATACTTTCCTTGGGGAAGGTCATCATTTGTTCCTTTAAGGCAGACTTTATTAATTAGGTATAGAGTAGCTTTCTTGCAGTTTCTCACACATAGCACTCCATCTCCAAACTCTGTGTGTGATGCCAGCTGTCTCCCCCCCCCCCCATTTCTGGTATGCCCTCCATCCTCACTTTCTCATCTTAGAATCTCTAGCTTCCTTTAAGGACCACACCCTAAATTAGGCTTTTACTGGTCCCCTCACTGCTAGCCAAAACAAACCAACAAGCATCCGTTAAACTGGGGGGTGGAGAACGAAAGATAGTCTCTTTCCTCAAGGAACTTAGAATCTAAAGGGGGAAGCTGAATAGTGGGGGCTGGACAGGAGTAAGGTATCCTCACGGGGCTGTGTGTGAGGGCCATAACTGTCCTGGGTACCTTCCTTAAAATGAAAGTTTTGGGAAGAACTGATCGAGAGGAACATATGGAATGATCTTCCAGCGTGAGGAGACTGCTTGAATGCAGTGAGTTTCCTGGTGCGAGAAGGTTGCTGTATCCTGGTGCAGCAAAAAGTGCAGAGTCAGGAGTGGCGTCCAGAGAGGAATGAAGGAGCATGTGTGCCTTCCTCTCTCTCTTCTTCCCCTCCACATTACCTTATATTTATTTTGCACACACACACTTATATACAGGGATGTGCTGTTACATGTTTAACAACCAGCTCTCAGAAACCCACTTTTTAGTTTAATATGCACTATTAACATTTTCTCCATGACTCTCTTAATTCTAGACTATCAACAGAACAATAAATCAAGCCCTGACTTTTGCTGATCTCCAGTTATAAATGCTCGTGCTGAACATTTAACAATCCCGCTTCCTCCGGCCAGTTTTGCTCTGAACTGTTTCTAGCACATATGTGTCCTGCTTGTGTGTGTGTGTGGTACCTCTGTCTGTCATGTGGAAACTCCTTGAGGGCAAGGACTAATTCCTTTTTTTTTCTCTTTTGTGTCCCTAGCACTGTGCCTGGTACCTTTTGTTGTTGTTCAGTCATTTCCTTCATGTCTGACTCTTCATGACCCCATTTGGGGTTTTCCTGGCAGGGCCACTTGAGTGGTTCACCATTTCCTTCTCCAGATCATTTTATGGATGAGGAAACTGAGGCAAACAGGGTGAAATGACTTGCCCAGAGTCACATAGCTAGTAATCGTCTGAGGCCCGATTTGAACTCAGAAAAATGAGTCTGCCCAGTAGGTGTCAAGTAATAACACCTAATGTTTCCATAGCACCTACTGTGTGCCAGGAAGTGTCCTAAGCACTTTACAATTATTGTCTCATTTGATTCTCACAGCCACCTGGGAGGCAGGTAGTGTTATTATCCCCATTTTAGAGATGAAGACACTGAGGACAGACCTGTTTTGACTTGCCCAGGGCAGAATTTAAACTCGGGTCTTCCACACTCCAGGCCCAGTGCTCTATCTACGATGCCACCTTGTTGCCACGCATGCTTGAGGAAATTCATTCATTCTCATTTCCTCGTGGCTTCTAATAAGCTTGAATCAAGATGGAACATGTTGGCTAACCTTTGAAAGAGAAGTGTTACTAGGACCCTAATTAATGCATTTTGCCGTATTTCCCCCTGCTCTGGCCATTGACTTATTTAGAAGCCACACTTAAGCAGCCAGATAATTAGTGGAATTGAGCGGGTGAGTGTCTGGCGAGAGAAGAGTGAGCATCGCCTCCCCCCCTCCCCTCTCCCCAATTTGCAAAGTCCTTCCCTTTGCCAGAAAAACAGGAGGCCAGGTTGGAGTTTCTGGAGAGCTTTGTTATCAGCCTGTCGGCACATTTTTTCTTACCTCTGTTATATTTTTCCCCGGGGGAACTAAGGAGCAGAAGAAGGTGATGTGGCAGATACGTGGCTGATTGTGGGCACTATTCTGGGCTGGGGAGATGGCTTGCTGTCTGCGTCTCTTATTGTTGGCTGCTAGGTGTGTGTGTGTGTGTGTGTGTGTGTGTGTGTGTGTGTGTGTGTGTGTACAATACCTCACCTCCTTTCAACTGCATTTTGGAGCTCACAGGAGTGGTCTGAGGCCCCCAGTGCCATTACCCTCAGTTTGAAATGGAAATTGCTCATTTTTCCTTTCCCCCCTCCCCAATATGGCTTCAGCTTGAAGTGCTTTTTAGTGAGGCATTGTTGGGGAGGAGAGAACTGGGACCTGGAGGAGAGCAGATGTGCCAGGATAGCAGGCTTTACCCTGGGACTGTTCACTGCCCAGGAACCTATCCCTGGTGGGGAAGAAATTGTTACAGATCTAGAAGTAAGACAGACTGGGTACTCCCATCTATTGTACCTGGCTGCAACCAAAGACAGGCAGAGAATACAAATCAGGCCACCAAGCATTTATTGGGCACCTACCAACAAGTATTGTTGTATTTATTAAATGCCTGTTTTGTGCCAGTCTTTGAAAGATAAAAAAGAAGCAGTCCTTCCTCCCAAAGAACTTCCATTCTACTGGAGGGACTGGGGAGGGAGGGCAGAGGACAGCAATGGAAGAAGGTCTGGGTTTGGAGTCAGAGGGATTGGGTTCAAATCTACTTTGTCATTTCTACCTGTGTGATCTGAGTCACGTCACTTAACTCTTGTGGGCCTCAGGTTTCTCTCTTGTAAAATGAGAGGGTTGGATGAGATGGTTCTAGATCTATGATCTTAAATGTCTTGTCTGGGCCTCAGTTTCCTCATCTGTCAAATAGAAGAGTTGGACTAGAAGGTTTCTGAGGAAGACCAGTTAGAAGGCTATTGTAATAGTTTAGGTTGCAATTGATAAAGGCTCAAGGAAGACAAGAGATTGTGTTCCACAGGATAAATTCTGTGGGGGAATTAAAAGGACAAAGGAAATTCTATGTACACAGATGAGTAAATACCAAGAATATTAAAAAGTACACAGTAATTTCAGGCTATACAGAGCACTGAGGACATTGGGTAGGTTGGATCTGAGCTGAGCCCTGATGAGAGCCAAGGATTCCAAGAAGTGTAGGTGAGTAGGGAGAGTTTAACCAGGTATAGGGTGCAAGGGTGTGGAGGTGGGAGATGAAATGTCATGTATGGGGAAGAGAGGCTAAGGTGAGTTTGTCTGGAGCATAGAATACAAGGGAATGGGGAGTAATGTGAGATCAGCCTGGAAAAGATAGATTGGAATTAGATTGTGAAGGACTTTAAAGGCCAGATAGAGGAGCTTATATTTTTATCCTGGAGGCAATAGGTAGCCTGTGAAGTTTCTTGAGCAAAGGACTGACATAGACCTATGTTATAGGAACATCGTTTCAGCAGCTGTCTGGAGAATGGATTGGAGGGCAAAGAGATGGGGGGAGAAAAACCAGTTAGAAGGCTATTGCAATAGTTTAGGTTGAAACTGATAAAGGCTCAAAGAAGACAAGAGATTGTGTTCCATGAGACAAATTCTATGGGAGAATTAAAAGGACAAAAGAAATATTGGTCCATCCTTGATCAACTCTGAGTTGAATTTGAGATTCATTAAAGAAAAAAAAAAGGGTGAAAATCTTCCCAGACCAGCTTTTATTCTTGAATCTGATGATAAACAGCTCAGAGATCTGGTTAGCCTGTAGGAGTGGCGAATTGAAATACAACCAGAGGAAGAGGTATTGTCAAATAACAAGGTATTATGGAACCAATCAGCTGTGAGTTACCCACTTGGCAGTTTGGAAGTAAAAACCTTTCCTCCCTTACAAGGCCAAGTGACTCTTAATTCATCCCGGGAGATTTCACGTTAAAATGTGTTCACTGCCAGCTGACAAAAGACGTGAGTCCAGATTTATTACACGGGCACCTGCAGTAAAAAAATGACGGATGACGAAAATGTATTTAATTATCATTCAGTGCCACATCTCTGTCTGCTCCAGTCTCACTGCTAGCTGTTGGCACCCACTTTATTTTAAAGTCAATGTGCTTATCTGGAGAAAAGCCTGCTCTCCCTGAGTAAATTGACTTGTGGGAGGAAGGAAATGACGATCTCCTTTAGACCCAGCTGAACAAATGCAGATTTGTGTTGTATTCCCAGTCATTAATTGTCTAATCCGCTTGACATCATATCAACTCTGGGACGAGGCTCTGGCAGAGAAAACTTTTGTGAAAAGTCAACTTTTCCTTGCCCTTTCTGAGCTGAAGTGAATGATTTCCTGGGTCTTGTTTGTAAAGTGAGAGCTGATGGGGTGCTGGGGACTGGGGAGCTGTTGACTCTTTAGAATCACAGAACGCTGGAGCCAGAAGGGACCTGAGAGGTTATCTAGTGAAGTTCAACCTCCTTCGAGGATGATAGGGGTTAGAGCTTCCTGGACCATATGAACTAGCATGGACCCTGTTGGCAGTTTGGGGAAGCCTATGGATCCTGTGTTTTTAAATGCATAAAATCAAACATAGAATTACAAAGAAAGCCAATCATACTGAAATTCAGTTATCAAAATATTTTAAAAAACAAGTTTATGGGTCTCAGGTTAAGAACTCCTATTACAGACTATTCTAGACTAACCCCGTCAGAGGATGGATATATAAATGAAAAAGTATTTAGTAAGTGAGTATCACGTACCAGCATAACTGGATTTTCACCCAAGCCTGGGGCGTTAGCATGCGGTTATACATGCAGAAAGAGATGTGACTTCAGACTGGTGGAGAGAATGTTGTGCATGATGTATCTGACGAAGGGGGAAAGCTGATGCAAGAGTTCTTTGAGGGAGATACGAGAAGGGACAGAAAGATTTTGGAAGTTGCAGACATGTAAGGACTATCCCTGACTGCCAACTTTCCTCTGTAGAGACTTTGGAAACTTTTACCTTGGATGAGATTGAGACCTTCGTTTGAACTGAATTCTTATCTCACTCTCACTGAAGAGGTCATTTGGTCTTATGTATTTTCTGATATATTCTCATCTGTATAATTCCAATTTTTGTTTGCTGTTTTGCCTGGGTTTAGTTGTTACTCACTTTTTGTGATGGTGTTTTGTGTAACTAGAGTTTGGTGAGAAGGGGCCAGCCCAGTAGGCATAAACTTGGGCAACCCTTCCTTCTTAAGAGTGGCCAGGGAAGTGGCTTTTGTTTTAAATCTCTAAAATCCCTATAACCTTAGCAACCAGTAATTATGAGGGGAGATAGATGTAGGCTAGTCTCATGCCACTCTAGGAGATGGGAAATTCTTCCATGAGTCAGAAGAAGTCAAATATTTTAGAAGGCCAGTGTAATCCTGTCAAAAGGGCACTGGACTGGGAGATCTGGGGTCTAACCCTGGCCTTTAGAAAAGGATGGGCCAGATTCCAGACATACCTATTTGTACCACCGTTGAGACACTGTTAGACAATCCATGAACATACTTATCTTTTATGGGCACACATACATACTATGCAAAATATATTAAAGTGAGACAGTCCTCTGTCCTCAAAGAGCTTACATTCTTGTTTTGTTTTTTCTTTTTGGTGGGGGGAGAGCAGGGCAAATGAGGTTAAGTGACTTGCCCAAGGTCACATGGCTAGCAAGTATTGAGTGTCTGAGGCTGAATTTGAACTCAGGTCCTCCTCACCCCAGGGCTGGTGCTCTATTCATTGTGCCACCTAGCCACCCTTTATTTTTTTTAAAGGGCTTTTGTTCTAATAGGAGACAACACGCGCGTATGCACATGAGCCATACATGACAACATGTATGTGTGCATGTATGCATAGTGGTCAGGAAGGCAGTATTTAGAGAGTGATCCATGTTCAATCACTTGACATACCCTTTCCATGAATAATGGTAGTAAGGTAGTATAGCTTCAATTACTGAGCCGAGGGCAAGAGGTGGAAAGGAGAGTGAGGAGTTATCCTTTTGGAGGCAGGAGAGATGGCAAGATGGCCTAGGGATGGCATTGTCTTGTCTGGTAATATGGCACCAGCTAGGTGAGTTTGGGATTAATCACTTACCAGTCAAGACCGCTCAATTGAGGGCAATTTCTGGAGGACTGGTCTGGATTAGCTATTAGAGGTAGAGAGAAGTTGGACCATGGCAAATCAGATGGCAAGAAAGGATGGACTGTTAGATGGGATGTAAAGCATGGCCTTAGGATTATTCTGTTCTTCTGTTGTTTCATTCATGTCTGACTCTTCATGACCCCATTTGGGGTTATCTTGGCAGAGATAGTGGAATGGTTTTGCCATTTCCTTCTCCAGATCATTTTACAGATAAGGAAACTGAGACAAACAGGTTAAAGTGATTTGCCCAGGGTCACACAGCTAGTAAGTGTCTGAAGCCAAGTTTGAGCTCAGGTCTTCCTGACTCCAAGCCCGGCACTCTATCCACTGAGCCACCCAGAATTGGAAGAGATGCTAGGGACCAATATAGTTCAGCTCCCTTGTTTTTACAGAAAAGGAAACTGAGTCCAAGATAAGTGACATAATTAATTAAAGTCCTATAATGACAGAGCCATAATTAGAGCTCAGATCTCCTAGTTCAGTGCCCTTTTGACAGGATTACACTGACTGTAAAAATTTGAGTTTCCTCTGATTTGTGGGAAGAGGTCAGCGAATAACTTGGAACAAATATCCCCCACTTTTTGGCCACAAGCTCCTTGTGGCTGTTAGCTTTTGCTAAGAGTCTTTTAAAACCCTTTGACAGGTGGAATCCCAGCAGCCTTGGGCACAGTGTATGAGGTCCCCTGAACGGAACCTCCCACATCCTTGTGAACCTCTGGCTTAGTTACTGGAAGCCTGTGCTGTGCTTGTGAGCCTAAGATTATATGGTTTGTGGGGAAAATAGCCCAGAGAAGAGGAAATATCTAATGTGGCAATTTTCCTGCCCTATCTCTTGTTTTCACAAGAAGCCACTCCATTTTTTTGTGTGTTACGGCAGTCAGTACAATGGGATTGAATTTCTTCACTGAGGGGAAAATATAATACATCTACTAACAGTTTGGGTGTAGAAGAGTGAAAATATTAAAGCTTTCTGATGAGGGTTGGGGAGAGCCAGTGGCTGGGGGAGGGTGACAGAGAATCGAGTAGGACTTTGTGTGGGTTTGGGAATGAGGGTGGGTGTTGCTGGCTCTTTGGATGGTGATGGCTGGTGGGGTGGGGAGGGGCTGGAAAAAGGGGTGTTCTCAAGAGGCATTGGCCTGATGCTTTTCCTGTTTTCTTTTTTTAAACTTCTGTTTATTTTTAGTTTACATCATTCATTTCCATGAGATTTTGATTTACAAATTTTCTTCCCATCTTTCCCCTACCTACCACCCCAAAACAGCGATCCCATTGTATATCACAATATGCAATCTGCTCTCTCCTATATCCTCCCCCCATCACCCCTCTGACTTTCTGGTAGGGCAAGATGAATCTCCCTACCTAAGTACCTGTATATTTCCCTCCTTTCTATTCCGCCCCCCCACTTGTTCTATTCTCCACTTTGTCCTTGTCCCTTTACAGAAGTGTGTGCTTCCAAAAACCCTCCCCTCACCCTGCCCTCCCCTCCATCATTCCTCCTCTCATCCCCTTTCCCCCTACTCTCCTGTAGGCCAAGATACCCAATTTAGAGTGTATGTCATTCCCTCCCTAAGCCAAATTCAATGAGAGTAAGGTTGACCCATTCCCTTTTGCCTTCCTGTTCTTCCCCTCCATTGTAACAGTTGTCCCTTGCCTCTTCTATATGAGATGATCAACCCCATTCTGTGTCTCCCTCTCTCCTCTCATACTATTCCTCTCCCACCTCTCAATTTCACCTTTTAAAATATTATCCCATCCTATTCAATTGATCCTGTGCCCTCTGTCTTTG
>CM053588.1:41090127-41112012 GCA_028646515.1 Pseudochirops corinnae | reverse complement strand
CCGAGCTGACTTTAGTGGGAAGTATCTTTGTGTGCGTTTTGGAGTTCTAGGATTGGTTTAGTCCTATTTTATGGGTATTTTGGGGTGGCTATGTGAGAGCTGCAATATGTTGCTGCTGCTACACTGCCATCTTGGCCTATAATCATTATTCTTAATACTATGTACAAGGAAATCCATATTACTGACTCTCAGTGGTCGAAGGAAAAAAAAAAGAACTAGCTATTATTTTAAATTTGGACATCCCCTTCTCCACAAGCGCTCACCTTAGCCTCATGGTCACTCTCTGAGGTGGATGCTCTAGGGCCAGGGTTGGGGACCCCACAGCCTTGAGGCCACATGCGGCCCTCTAGGTCCTCAAGTTCAGCACTTTGACTGAATCCCAACTTCACATAACAAATCCCCTTAATGAAAGGATTTGTTGCCTGGAGTCCAGACAGTATCAACCCCATTTTAAAGAAAAAGAAACTGCATTTCAGAGAGCTCAAAAGTGATTTGCCCACAGTGACACAGGGAATAAAAGTCAGAGGTAAGATTTGAAACCAGGCCTCCTGACTCCAAGTTCAGGGATCTGTCAATCAAATGGTCCTTCTAATACCTCTCTAGCTAAGGTCTTTGGAACTTTCCATGTATTAATCAATTTTTTTTCCTGTCTTCTCACTCTTTTTTTAAATAGAATTTTTTTTTGGTCATATGGGCTGGTTCTCTGGGAGAGGAGAGAGAGGATATGGGGAGAAAATTAGGCAATGCAGAAACAAAAGATATCAATCAAAATTAATTTAAAAAAGAACAAGGCCTCACAGAGATCTCACCACTGAGAATTTTCCAAAAAAAAAAAATCACAAGACACTTGATTATTCCTGTGTGTCTTGAGGGAGTTAGTGAGCAGACAGTGTGGTGAACTCTATCTCTGGGTTCATGAGGATAGCCAGGCAGCAGTTTCTCTTTCAATGCAGTCTTATTAATTCATATTCCTCTTAATTCTCCTCACACACTCTACATTGCTCTATTTATCTTTCCCAGTAGCCAACACTCCATCCCTTGTCTCAGTGCCTTTGTCCAGGTTTGTCCCCTCATCACCTTCACTGCCTCTTGGAATCCCTACTTTAATCACCTCCTACATCAAGCCTTTTCTGACCCCCTCAACTAGTAGCACTCTCTCCCTTCCCCCTCAAAGTCTCTTGTACCCAAGTCTTGGGGTTCACACATCAGAAGAACCTTCCACCCCTGTGGCCTCTCCCTCTGATTAGATGCTTCCTCCTTGAACCTCCATTTAAGGCCTGGGACCCAAACCAACCAGGTCCCATTCCTTTCCAGGATGCCCTCCTGACTTTCTCTACCATACTCTACATTTTCAGGTTGCCTTTTATGTGTCTTCCTCCATTAGAATGTAAGATACCTGAGGGCAGAAACTGTCTTTTTTTTCTGTTTTTACTTGTATTCCCCACAGTGCCCAGAGCTTAATAAAATGCTCATTGACTGACTGACCCAGCATGAATTTTTTACTTACTTACCCTTGTGGGTGTCATTCTACTCTAGAAGAATGTAAGTTCCTTGAGGGTAAGGGCTGTTTCATTTTTTCTTTGTATCTACAGTGCCTGGGACACAGTAGGATGCTAATAAATGTTTACTGAATTGAATGATATTGAATTGAATCCTATACACACTGAGTTCCAGAGCACTGCATACTAGTTGTACTGGTACTTCAAGGATGGAGGACAAGGCAGTATGGTGTAGTAGACACAGGGCTTATCTCCAAGTCAGGAACACCTGGATTCAAATCCAACTTCAGTCACAAACCAGCTGCATGACCTGGGCAAGTCATCTAACCTTGCAATGCCTCATGCAGCTCTCTAAGACCCTGCATTGCAGGAAAGATACCAATTTCCACTGGAGAGAAAATTTCTTCCTTCGGAATTCCCCTATACAAATGAAATCATGTGTCTGATCTTAATTTTTTTTTTATTTTAAAGAGTAAAGGACTGGTAAAGAATCAGCTTCCATAGCTCATCAAAGTCACCCTAACTGAACCAGCAGGGACTGATTCTGATGCGCCCCATCAGTCTCCTGCCTAGGTGTTCAATCCTGCAGTCCCTAGGCCCCTTTGGTTTTCCTCCCAGGCAGCATTTCTTCTTCCTATCTGTGTCATTTTCTCTCTCCAGGTCTCCACTCTCAGGATTCACATGTGGTTTCTCTGGATGAGGCTTCCTCATGGCAAGAGTTTCCTATGTCTGGAAATCTGTCAGGAAGCAAGCTTTTAGACCAGACAGGAAGCTGGAGGGGACGCCTGGATGACCGTGGGTAAAGTCAGTGCGTTGTTGGTCTTGAAGCTAGGAGCATCTCAGTTCAAGTCTCACCTTAGATGTGTGATCCTGGGCAAATTACTTAATTTCTCAGTGCTCTAGACCAGTAATGGCAAACTCAAACAGAAATGGATCCTCAAGGCCACATGTCAATTTAGAAAACCACACATTAACATTATCTATGTTTTATTGTATTTTTATTTATTTTTGCTAAATATTTCCCAATTACACTTTAATCTAGTTTGGGCCCACTCAGGAGTGTTGTTGTTGTGGCCAGCTGGTCATGCTCTTCACAACTCTGCATTACAAACACACTGCCTCTAGAGTCTAGATCTCCCCACGTACTGCCTTTTTTCCTTACCCCCACAGTTCTAATACGGCATCTCCTTAAAATTTACCCCACCACAAAAGCCTCGGGGTGTCAATTTGAGCTGTAAACCACTGGTAAACACACGTCTTGAAAAAACACATATATACTCAAATAAATACACATCGGCCCAATGAACCAGAGAAACACAAAGTTCTTGGCATGGATCTCTTTAAGCTTCCATTAAACCTGCTTCTAAATGTTTTTAATTAATTGAAAAATAAATCAGAAGGTGCTAAAACTAGAGATAGGCAGGCCGAAGCTTCTCGGTCAGCCCTGGTGCTCAGTGCCCTGGTCCAGCTGGCTGCGGCTTGAAGTCTCCCTGTTTTTCTCATTCCATAACCAGCTAGAGCTGAAGCTTCAACTTATTTGGTATTCGAGTGGCATTAGGATTCAGTTGGGCTTTTTCAGGCAGGAGTACAGTATGTCTTCATTGGCACTACAGCAGGCTCATAAATTAAGATAAAAAGCTGGTTTGATGGAGACAAGAGTGCATTTTGGAGCAGGGGAAAGTCGTAGGCAGAAACAATGCCCACACTGGTGCAGGCTCCCAACAACTCCTAAGACCAATAAGTTCTCCCTCCCTTCTCTGCGTAAGCCCTGTGCAGTACCCACTACACTAAGGTAGGAGCCCTGACCCAATCTAGAGTCACCAGGGCACAGGCACGCGCGTGCACGCACGCGCACACACACACACACACACACACACACGCCCCTTGCACTGTTTCTCAAAGAGGAGAATTGACAGACTGCCAGCCCCATCTTCCCGTCACCCATCTGCATCCTGGAGATCTCTGACAATCAGACAGACACTCATCTATTTGGGGTAATTCAGGCTCAGCTTTGCCTTGTTTGCAAGTCAGAAATGAGACGAATTGGTAATGATAATGAGTTAACATTTATATAACACTTTAAGGTTCACAAAGCACTTGACAGATGTTACTTCACTTGATCCTCATAATAACTCTAGGAGGTAAGTGCCCATTTTACAGATGAAGAAACTGAGAAAGGCTAAATCATTTGCCCCAACAAGCACAGCTAGTACATGTCTGTGGCAGGATTGAAATTCAAGCCTTATTAATTCCAGTTCCAGGGTTCTGTCCACTTCAGCTTCCTCTTAAGAGGCCATTTGAGATGGCTTTTAGGGTTCTTCTAGTCATATGTATTTCTAGCTATACTATTTCCAGCACTTTGTGGCCTTGGGTAAGTCACTGAACCTCTTCGGGATTCGGTTTCCACCACTTTAAAATGAAGGGATTCAACTAAATCCTCTCTAAGGTCCTTCTGAGCTTTCTTGAGGATTCTGTAGATGAGTGTATATTTGAATCAACTTCATTTAAAAGCATCTATTAAGCACCTACTGAATGCATGATCTTATATTGGCCTCCATTGGGGGATACTAAAGATATAACAGACATGTTTCCTGCCCTCAAGAAGCTTACAATTGAGCTAAGAGAGGCCAAACATAGACGATTAGTAACACCAAAGCCATAGTGTCTACGTATCATCCACACAGGGGGATCAGGTACCCCTGATCCCCTGTTCCCATCAGGCCATATTTGGAACGTGCGCTGAACATTCTGAGTACTTCATTTTAGAAAGGATGGTGGCGGACTGGAGTGGGTCCAGAGGAGGACAACCAGCAAGGGCAGGCGACTGGATACCATTCCCTACAAAGATCAGCTGAAGAATTTAGGGAGGATTTGATGGCTATTTTCAAGTATTCAAAGAGCTGATGGGAAGAAGGATTACATTTAATCTGCCTGGCCCCAGAGACCAGAACTAGAAGTAGTAGGTGGGAGCTACAAAGAGACAAATTAAGGCCAGATTCAAGGAAAAACTTCCTACGCATCACAGAGCTGTCCAAAAATGCAATGGGCTGCCTGGGGAGTCTGGGGCTTCAAGCAGAGAGACTCAACAGCCAACTATCCAAGGGAATGTTCTCAAGGAATTCCCTGTTTAGTTGTGGGCTGGCCTAGAGGAAGCTCCTTCATCTGGTTTTGGGAAGAGTCTAGAGTCAAAGGCCCTGGTTTTGGATCCCAGCTCTTCCATTCGAATGACCTTGGGCAAGTCCCTCCACCTTGCTCAGCCTCAGTTTGCATCTGTCAATAGTAACAGCCTTCCAGGAGTGTTGTGAGAATCAGATGAAATAACTCCTATAGCCTTTTGCAAATCTTAAAACACTATCTAAACACTAGCTATTATTGTATTATTAACTCCAAATCCAGGGGTCTTTCTACCGCATCACTCAGTCTGAGTATAGAGAGTCTCAATTTCATTTGTAAAATCAGACTTGGCCCAATCCTTTGAGCTCTGTTGTGTTCTAAGGGCCTTCTGAGTCCCATACTCTAGGTTCTAAGGGCTCATCCAAACCAGCTCTGTGTCCATAGAGTCTTAGAGCTAAAAGAGGCTTTAGAAGGGATCTCAACTGAATCCCCTTTTGGGGGGGGTTTGGGTGAGAAAGAATGGACTAAATGGCCTCTAAGTGCCCTCCTAGCTCTAAGACCTATACAGGGGTCCTATGTAGGTTCTCCACCCCTGAAGATATGCTCAAGTTCTTTCCAATTCTCCAATTCTTTCAAGTCACAAACAGAGACTAATATGTTGATGGTGGTTTTGGTGGCAACTGAGGTTAAGTGACTTGCCCAGGGTCACATAGCTATTAAGTGTATGAGGAGGATTTGAACTCAGGTCCTCCTGACTCAGCCAGCGCCTATCCACTACACCACCTGGCTGCCCAACACAAACTAATACAAAGAACAAATCTTTAAGGGCTTAGCAAAGCCAGAATAAAGGAGAAGAAAGAGCCAGGTTGTGGTTGAGTCCAGGAGCTGGGGGGCAGGGGGTCCTTGGAGCAGGGAGATTTTGGATCTGGTCATGAAGGACATATCAGCACAGACAAACTGAAGAGAGAGAGAGAGAGAGAGAGAGAGAGAGAGAGAGAGAGAGAGAGAGAGAGAAGGAGGAAGGGAGGGAAGGAGAGAGAAAGAGAGAAAGAG
Organism: Pseudochirops corinnae; assembly: GCA_028646515.1. NCBI lineage: Eukaryota > Metazoa > Chordata > Mammalia > Diprotodontia > Pseudocheiridae > Pseudochirops > Pseudochirops corinnae. The sequence continues at coordinate 41,106,346 of CM053588.1, read as the reverse complement.
AGAGAGAGAGAGAGAGAGAGAGAAAGGAAGGTACTTTAGGCAGGGGCAGGGGGATAACTCTATCAGATGCTCCAAGGGAGTGACCTTCAGGAAACAAGAAACCTGCAGGCTTGGCTCCAGAGAAGGGGCAGTGAATGGGAGGGAAAATTGATGAGGTTTGAAGGTAGAGGGGCCCCACTTGATGGTGGGCCTTGAATTCTAGGCAGAGGAGTTGGATTTGATATGACAGGTGGTAGGAAATCACCGTAGATGTCTGAGCAGGGGAGTGACATGAGGAAAACAGTGTTTGAGGGAAATTATTTTGGCATTTCTGAGTAGGAGAGCTTGGGAGATGGAGAGAGGGAAATCAGGGAAATCAGCCCGGCTGGAAGGGATGAGTGCCTGGGCCGAGGAGGAAGGTGCAGAAGCTGAGATACTGGGCTGATGGCAGAGCACATTGTAATTCTGTTCAGTGACCCTACTGTGTGCACAAGGTACAGTGCTAAGGAGATGGAGATTCAAGGACAAAGAGGCCCTGCCCTCAAGGAGTTTCCATTCTACCACTAAAGAAAAAACTGGCTTATCATATTTAACGATAACATAAAAAATCACAAGGTACAACAGCTTGGAGCAATCAAGACTTTCCTTCCAGAGAGCTTTTGCTTATATTATATCAACTGTCCTCAACACCCAAATCAGATAGGAAAGTGCTGAGTGAAATGTCCATTTTAAAGATGGAGAAATTGAGGCACAGATTGAAGGTTTCATGGCAATTCATTTATTCAACCTTTGGTAAGCATTGTTAAGTTTCAGTTATATGCAAGGCACTGTGATACTGAGTAGGGCTACAGAGCAATTTTCTGACACTAGTTGTGTGACCTTGGGCAAGTCACTTCACCCTGTTTACCTCAGTTTCCTCATCTGTCAAACGAGCTGGAGAAGGAAATGGCAAACTACTCCAGTATCTCTGCCAAGAAAACCCCAAAAGGATTCATGGAGACTCAAACATGAATGAAAAATGACTAAACAACGACCCAGAGATAAAAAAACACCACCTTAATCCCTGCCCTGGAGTAACTTACATTCTACTGGTGAGGAGATAACTATCATACAAGGTAGGTAGAGGATTGAGACCAAAAAAAAACCATTCAGACAAAAGTCTAGAAACATCCTAGAACTGACTGGGAAGCCAGATTCCCAATCCATGACCACAGGAACATGATTACATGACAGTGACTTAGTCTAGCCATGGAACACACAGGTACAAGTGCTCACTAACTCCAAACACTTGCCCTCTGAGCCTCAGCTTTTTCATCTGCAAAATGGGGAATGGGAATAGGGAAAGGATCCAATCCACAAGGGTTCTTAACCTGGGATCTGGGATTTACAAATACATATATTTTTTGCTAACTACAAGTCACCCCAGTTGGTTTCCTTTGTGATCCCCTGTGTTTTATTCTACACATTTAAAACCACGATTCTAACAAGGGGCCACAGATGGCTATAGGGGTCCAGGACAGGAAAGGTTAGGAGTCCCTGAATGCTCTGGTTCCTTCCATCCATTCTAAGAAGTCAGAGTGTAAGCTGGCCTCTGTAACCTCCTGTGGCCTTGGGCAAAGTGACTTTCCTTCTCTAGACCTCAGTCTCATTAGGAGAGGGGGGTGGACTAGATGGTGTTCAAGGTTCCTTCCAGCTCTAACCAGCTCCATGATCCTCTGGTTTCCAGACAGATCCCCACTGCAGGGTGCACAGATGCCTCACACTTACTATAGGATGTAGTTATGAGAATCCACCGTCACCCTAACTGGGTAAGATTAAGAAATGGCAGCATTATGGGCCTCTGTGGCTATTGGGGAGATCTGATAGCCACATGGATGTTCAGAGATATCTGGGTTCTAATAGAAATCTGGCTCCAATCCTCCACAGCAGAGGTGGGTGCCTTCTTTCTGAAGGCACACAGTGGAGCAGGCACTCAGTGAGCAGTCATTGAATAGGATTGGGGCATCTTCACATTTTGTGGAGTGGTGAAATGAACACCTGACAGGAACATGAGAAGAAAGTATGAGATAAGGAAGAAGAAACAAATCTTCTACCTGAAGACCTAATTCTCCCTGGGAGTCAAGTCTGTTTGTTCAACAGGAGCTGGAAACCATGAGATCTACTATAGTCACTGTGACCATCATGCAAAAAGTCCCAAGCAGGGGCTAAAAGCCAGGACACTTGGGTCCTCGTCATGGCTTTGCTTACTGTGTGATCTAGGTGAGTCCTTTCCACCCTTCCTGGGACTCAGCCATGTGCAAAGTAAGGGTCCTGGGCTCAGTCCTTCGAGCTCTGATACCATGTTCTAAGGGCCCATGAAAATAAGTCACTCTAAGTCCCTCCTAGACTGGGAAAGGGAGCTTAGAGGTCATGGAACCAAACTCCCTCTGTTTATAAATGAGATAATTTAAGCCATGAAAAATCAAATAATTTAAGTCTCGTTTTAAGAGACTTATCCAGAGTCACACTGCTGATAAAAAGGTTCAGTCCACCCCACCTCTCTCTAACCCTAGGTCTGAATTTCTAGGTTCTAACAGTCTCTCTTAATTTAAAGTTCTTCTCAACTCCAAGATGCCCTGGTCTAAGACCCGTCCCAGCTCTGACACTCTGTGTCCTACGGGCCTTCCCAGCTCTGACATCCTGTGTTCTAAGACCCTTCCCAGTTCTGACATTCCCTGTTCTAAGGACCCTTCCAGCTCTAACAAACTAGGTTCTAAGACCTCTCCCAGCTCTGATGTTCCCTCTTCTAAGGGCCCTCCCAGCTCTGACATTCTGTGTTCTAAGGGCCCTCCCAGCTCTGACATTCTCTGTTCTAAGGCCCAGCCAGCTTTGACATCCTGTGTTCTAAGGGCCCTCTCAGCTCTGACATCCTGTGTTCTAAGGTCCCTCCCAGCTCTGACATTCTGTGTTCTAAGGCCCCTCCCAGCTCTGACATCCTGTGTTCTAAGGCCCTTCCCAGTTCTGACATTCCCTGTTCTAAGGACCCTTCCAGCTCTAACAAACTAGGTTCTAAGACCTCTCCCAGCTCTGATGTTCCCTCTTCTAAGGGCCCTCCCAGCTCTGACATCCTCTGTTCTAAGAGCCCTCCCAGCTCTGACATCCTGTGTCATAAGGGCCTTTCCAGTTTTGACATCCTGTGTTCTAAGACCCTTCCCAGCTCTGACATTCCCTGTCCTAAGAACCTTTCCAGCTCTGACAAACTAGGTTCTAAGACCTCTCCCAGCTCTGATATTCCCTCTTCTAAGGGCCCTCCCAGCTCTGACATTCTGTGTTTTGGGAGCCCTCCCAGCTCTGACATTCTATGTTCTAAGGGCCCTCCCAGCTCTGACATTCTGTATTCTAAGGGCCCTCCTAGCTCTGACATCCTGCGTTCTAAGGGCCCTCCCAGCTCTGACAAACTAGTTTCTAAGACCTCTGCCAGCTCTGACATTCCCTCTTCTAAGGACCCTCCCAGCTCTGACACTGTGTTTTGAGGGCCCTCCTGGCTCTGCTTATATATTCTGTTATAAGCCCCCATCTGGCTTTAAGTCTATGATTCTTTGCTATAACCTCCCCTCTTCCACTGTGTCCCCTACCCCCCTGTAGAGAGAGGGCTCTTTACTCACAAGCAAGAAAAAAAAATATGAATTCTCATCATCCCTCTCAGGGCAGTAGAAATACCAAGGTTATTTTGAAAAGTACTAGGAAATGTTAATTCCCTGGGGCTCTTGATGTAAAGATAGACTAAAATTGAGAGGCCATCGAGGGGCCCGCAGGAGACTGGCAGGAAGAGAGATTCACTTTAATATTTCATTAGTAAGCCATTAGCAAGACAACAGACATTTTCACACTTGGTGACTTCTTGGGAATAATGTCTCATTCAGGCACAAATAGGGGACAATGTTCTTCCTTACTCTGGGCCCCATGTTTTAACTGTCCTAAAGCAGCCACTTGGAAAGAGCCTGACCTTCAAGGGTGTGAATATCAGAACTGATGAACTGAGAGGGCAGGAGGTCCTCTGAGAGCGTCTCTCTCTCTCTCTCTCTCTCTCTCTCTCTCTCTCTCTCTCTCTCTCTCTCTCCCTCCCACGTGCTCATGTAAGGATCAGGAGCCAGACAACTCAGCTGGAAAATTAGAGACAATGAGTTTCCGCAGCCTTCACACCAGCATCCCTTGGGCGGAGTGGCAACAGACGCCCCACTCTGACTCCCATCAGAAAGACCTCCGAGTCACATCACAGAGCTTCTGGGTTCGAAGGAAGCTGGGGACAACTGAGCCACCAACCCAGCAATCTCCTCGATCACTCAGCAAAAAAAGGGTCATACTACTTGAAGTTTTCCAGGGATGGGGAACTCACCACCTTATGAGACTGTGTACTCCAATGGTTGGTTAGTTTTTTTTTTTTGCTTCTATCTGCCCTAAATCTACCTCTGTAACTTCCACCCACTCTTCATTCTACCCTTCCAAGATCTATAATCTTGGATTAGAGAAGGGGGGAGTGGAGGGGATCGAGGCACTCCCAGCACAAAAGCAGATTACCTCTCTTTTCTGATATTGGAGACCATCACTGAAAAGCTGCTATGGTCAAAATCTTCCTTACCTTCCATCCTTCCAGAACATAGCTAGATTAGCTTTGTATGTGCAGAGGTATAGTCTGTTCCTGGGTACAGAGTAAAGAGAGCTAAATGTGGGAGTAGATAGTTTGGGTTTGAATCCTGGTTTGGCCACACAATACCTTGAGAAAGTCACTTCCTTAATGAGTGTGGTAAAAGATGAAATGACTAAGGAAATAAATATTCATGCTTCCAAGCCTATCAATTTATTAAACAATGCATGCCAACTGCCCAACAAACCAGGACCAGTCACCTTCCTCAGTTTAGGGCTGGACACTAAATCCAGGGGAAGATGGACTTCTATGCATTAAAAACAATTACTCTAGATCAATTAATTAAAAGAACACAATTAACCAGTATACATTAGGTAATCTGATTTCTAATTGGAGGACAGATTAGGGATTTTCCAAGTTGGGAAAGGGAGAAGGAACAGATGCAATTCCCTGAAATCAGAAAAATCAGTGCCTCATTCCTCTCCCCCACCACCTCCCACCCCACAAGGGTCTATAAATAATCAAAGGAACATGGAAACAATAACTGATTAATCAGTATAAAGCCAGTTATCAGGTAAGGCATATGGATTGCTTGAGGTGGACAACTGTGAGAAAACCTCTTGCATCAATCTTTGGATCTGACAGGGTTTCTGATCGGCATAACTTACTCAGGGGTGGGAAACCTCAAAGCCACGTGTGGCCTTTGAGGTCCTCAAGTGCAGCCTTTTGACCAAGTCCAAGTTTTACAGAACAAATCCTCTTACAACAAAGTCCTCTTCCAGTTTCCACAGTAGGACACAAATTGGATTAGACTCCTAACTGAACAGAAAGGGAGCTGAGCTAGCTCCAGAACGGAGTCACAAGATGGAATGAGCATGAGTCATTCAATTCCCAGGACCACTTGGTGTTCTCATCCCCTCTGTGTCTTCATCCATAAAGTGGAGGGACTGGACTGAGTGACCTATGAAGTCCCTTCCTGCTCTAAACCTGTGATTCTAGACCTGTCTGGTTTTCTCACTTGCAAAATGGGGGAAAATGACAAGAAAAATAACCTACAAAGGACAAGGCAACATTCTCAGTACCGGGGATACAAAGTCAAATGAAAAACAGACCCTGCCCTGCTTACATTCTACTTGGAGGTAGGGATAGGAGGAGCAGGATTCCAGAGTTGGAAGGAACCTCAGAGACCAGAGTTGGAAGAGGACTCAGAGACCCCGAGCCCAACAGATGAGGAAACTCAGGCCCTGGCTGATCAAGGTAACACCCAAAGGTGACCCAGGGAATGAGCGTCAAAGGTGGGATCCGAAGCCAGGTACGCTCAATGTGGAGCCATCCCTCCTTCCACTGCATCACATACCGCCTCCCAAGACCCATTATAATTTGAGGAAGGGAGGACACTGGCATTTCAGGAGCTCTTCCTGATCTCCCAGAGAAGATGGCAAATAAAACGAGCCCTGAAGGAAGCTAATTAACATCCACAGGACCCACTTCGAAGGGTTCTTGTGAAGCTCAAATGAGGTAATGTCTCTGCTCTGGTTGACATTTAATGATTTTTACACGATGGAAACCGTCAACTTGCATATTTAAAATAATGTATAAATACATTATTATTTTAAAATGAGGTAACACATAAAGCATTTTTGTTTGATTTCGTTTTGCTTTTGCCCTAATCTGGCACACTTCCTAACTCTATGGCTTAACTTCCCTATGCCTCAGTTTCCTTATTGGTAAAAAATGGATTTAATAGCACCTCCTTCACTGGGTGATTGTGAGGATCAAATGAGATACAGCATCTCATAAATCTTGATACAATACACATTTTCACATACCTTCTATGTGCCACGCATCGTGCTAAGCACCAGAGATATAAAGCAAGGCAAAAACGGTATCTGCCCTCAAACTGTACGGAACAGAGGCTCAAGCTGAATTCAACTCACAGACTTTTTCTCATTATTCACCTTAAAGTGCTATATGTTGGCTGTTGGCATTGTTACTGGGCTGAAGACTAACACTCACTCTTGTCTAATCATGATCATGCAAAAAAAATGCTTCTGGCATTCTAAATCACCAGGCAAGTTCATGGTTAAACTCCTCCTCTGTCCCTCTCCTCCCTATTTGCCTAGTTAGATAAAAGACTGTGGCTCTATACAAGACTTCCATTGTTGCCTCATCCCAGACAGCTGAACAAGGCCATACTGGGGGCTCAGTATGGGGCTTCCTGGCCCCCAAAGCCTACCCTCACATCTGCAGCATCCCCTAGTGAAATCATTCAGGTTCATCAGAAGCCACTGGGTCACTGAGAGAGCTGAATTATCAGCTGATCTGACCCCAGTCCAAAGACAGAGTATTAGAATCTCTGGGGACATCCTCCCAAATTCCCTTTAATTTCAAGTAAGAGAAGCTGGTCTGGGGCCAGCTTGCTCATGGAATGCCTGAGCAAGGATAATTAATGCAGTCTCTTTGTATCAAAAGTATCACCTTGCCTCCTAATCAGCAGATACACAGCAATTGAGGGTGACAGCCAGACTGAGAGCCACCGGGATACAGCCCTCTTTCAGGCCAATGTCTCACCTGCCACTTCACCTTCCTCACAGCTGACTAGCCACAAAATGCTCCTTGCAAGGAGAACTGACTGTGTTGGAAGCCCTGGCCCAGTCCTCACCCTTGCAGTGGACAGATGCCCACTTGCAAGCAGCCAAGGTTCCGCGTCTAGATCATCTTCGTTCCAGAGACACCAAGAACACTCTCACTCAAATCCATTAAAATTACAAGAGGAAGTGTCTGAGTTTGGTTGGGCTGGGGTTTTGGTTTGTTTTTTTCCTAGTTTCCTCATTAAATATTCAGCTTAGGTTTCTGACCCTGTTTGCTGTGCTTATGTAAACAAAAATACCATGAGATGGATTGAGGGGACATGGCGACCTTCCTAAACAGTGACATGTGGGAGAACTGGGGGAAATTGTGCAGAACAGAGATTCAAGCTGAATTCAAAATAATCTGCATTTTTTCCCTTCAAAAAACAAGACTGGCATCTCCCTGACCCAAACAGGAACCAGTTTCAACTTTCGAGCCTAGAAGTTCTGAAAAGCCTATTCTGTAGATGGGGTAGAGGTCCCCTAGCCCAGTCTCATTTTACAAACATCCCAGAGAAATTAAGTGACTTCAACATAATCACACAGGAGACCTCTGGGACATAGAGCTGAAGTTATTGAGGACCTTAAAGGTATCTTGGTCCAACCCCACATGACAGGAGAGGAAAATGAGGCCAAGAGAGGTTAAATGTGTTGCCCAGGGTCATGCAGATAAGAGGCAAAACTTGTATTCAGGTTCTTTGACAATAAAATTAGGTGGCACAGTGGAAAGAGTATTAGACTTGGAGTCAGTAAGAAAGATATGAGTTCAAATACTGGCATAGATGCTTACCAGCTGTGTGACCCTGCGCAAGTCACCTAACCACTCTCAATTTCCTCTGAGGGGGTTGGGCTTGATAGCCTCTAAGTTATCTTCTAGCTCTAAACTTATGGTCCTCTGTCTACTATGAAAGAAAGAGAAAGAGAAAGAGACAGAGACAGAGACAGAGACAGAGAGAGGAAGAGGGAGAGAGAGGAAGGAAGGAAGGAAGGAAGGAAGGAAGGAAGGAAGGAAGGAAGGAAGGAAGGAGGGAAGGAAGGAAGAAAGGAAGGAGAGAAGGAAGGAAGGAGAGAAGGAAGGAAGGAGGGAAGGAAGGAAGGAAGGAAGGAAGGAAGGAAGGAAGGAAGGAAGGAAGGAAGGAAGGAAGGAAGGAGGGAAGGGAAGGGAAGGGAAGGGAAGGGAAGGGAAGGGAAGGGAAGGGAAGGGAAGGGAAGGGAAGAGAAGGAAGGAAGGAAGGAAAGAAAGAAAGAAAAAAAGTAAAAGAAAGCCAAAATAAAAAGTGAAACACCACACAAGCAATGGGAAAAAATAGAGAAAACGCCTCCCAAAAAACCCAATGATTTCAAGGGTTTGTGAGATGGCCAACCTTGGACCCACAGGGAGTTTCCCAGAGCTTGGCTGTCCTTCTGGTGACCAGCTGAAGGAGAAGCCCAGGTGTGTGGCTTCAGCAACTTTAAATTAACAGCTAATAAGCACAACTTTTTTTTAATTCTTCCCCATCACTGAGCCTGAACCACACAAGAGATACCCTGAAAAAAAAACTGACTTAGAGATGGCTTTAAGAGGAAGTCGTTTAGTTAACTCACCCCAAATTAACCTGGCTTAACTGCCAAAACCTGGTCATGTTTTTTTTATCTGGGCCACACACTGGGTTATGTCAGAAGCCTGAGGTAACAGGGCCATGGCAGGCCTGTCTCTAATCCCAGAGGGTGCCTCTGGGCTGCTGTCTCCCATTTGCCCACCTGGATTTTTGTTAAAAATCCACAGGGACCTTCTACTGGATTCATTATCAAAAGTCACTGACTGAATCCCTCAACCTAGTTAAAAATCTTGCTGTGGACCTAGGGACTCTCGAATCCTATCTGAGGCTCATAAGACTCAGGAGCAGATGTACTCTTAGAGCCTGAAGTGGCCTACAGGGTCATCTGGCCCACCCCCTCACTTTACAGAGAGAGAAACTGAGGCCCAGAGAAGAAAAGAGACAACCTGGTTGATTCAGCCCCTGACTACCAGGGTGTCCTGTTTGTCAAGGATTTGGGCACTTTCTTGAGACCTTCCCTCATAAGGACGAAATGCTCCTCTAGTTCCCTCCCTACAACCCCAACCCCAGCCTCCCACATCTGCCAGCTGGAGGAGGGCCTCGGAGGGCAGCTCTCTCCTTTCTGGAACCTCTCTGCTCCCTGTCCCTGGAAACAAAAAGAGAATGGGATCATCTACTTAGAATCAGAAGGTATCTTAGATAATAATGCTAGATGGTTCAGAGGATGGAGTGTTGGCCTGGGAGATAGCACACAAATAAACAAAACATTGCCTTCCCTCAAGGAGCTTACATTCTAATTTGGGAAGAAAACTCATAAAGGGACGCTGGGAGGTGCAGGAGATGGCCTGGAAGAAGTGAGACCTGATTCCAGGCATCTATCGGAGAAAGGGAACCCAGAGGCGGAATCCCAGGTCCTTGATGGGAGAAGGATGATGGCCAACATGAGGCATTGGGGTGTGGAGATGCCTGGGAGGCTAAGGTGAAAGTTCGCTTCTCTAATTAGGCTGCCCCTCTGTTCTCTTCCTCATTCTTATGACTCCCCAGACAAGCTCCCATTCCTGACAAACACTGCTCTCTAGGTATGATGCTCCCCTATTAGGATGCCTTGAGGGCAGAGACTGTTTCAATTCCATATCTACATCTTCAGCATTAGCACAGTAGTTGGCACACAGTAAGCTCTTCATGGAGCAGCTACACGGTGCCATAGTGGATAGAGGTCAGGGCATGAAGTCAGGAAGACCCAAGTTCAAATCCAGCCCAAGACATTCACTAGCCGTATGACCCTGGGCAAATTACTTCACCCTGTTTGCCTCAGTTTCCCCATATGTAAAATGAGCTCCATTATCTTTGCCAAGAAAACCCCCAAGTAGACTCACAAAGAGTCGAATACAATTGAACAACAACAGCAAAAGCTCTGAGTGTTTTTTCATTCATAACGGTTTTTATCGGAGCTCTACCAAATATGATGAGAACAAGAACCACAGTAATAACAAATAGCTCGCATTATATAACGCTTTAGGTTTGCAGAGTACTTTATATTTTTTCTGGTCTTCACAACAACCCTGAGATTGCTTTTTTCTTTTTTTGGAGGGGGGAAGGCAGGGCAATTGGGATTGTGATTTGCCCAAGGTCACACTACTAGTAAGTGGTTAAGTGTGTGAGGTCACATTTGAATTCAGGTCCTCCTGACTCCAGGGCTGGTGCTCTATTCATTGTGTCACCTAGCCGCCCAACAAGACTGAGATTGATGGCTATTATTATTTCCATTTTACAGAGGAGGAAACTGAGGTTCATAGCAGTTATGTGACTTGCCCAGGGTCACAAAGCTAGAAAGCATCAGAGGGAAAAAAAAATTCAAACCAGGTTATCTCATTTTACAGATGAGGCTTTACAGAGTTTCAGAGAAGTTAAATGACTTACCTAAGCTCCCTTAGTTCACAGGGATGGGGTTTGAACCCAAGGCCTCAGGCTCCAAATTCAGTTCTTTCTCCCTGTCATAGTGACATCCTGACACTCTCTCCATCCTGAAACACTTCTCAAGATCAATCAATCAACAAGCATTTGTTACATGCCTACTAAGTGCCAGGCACTGTGTGAAGACCAGGGGAAACCAAAAGAGGCAAAAGACAGTGCCTGCCCTCAAGGAGCTTACAACGTAAGGCAGCAGTTCTCAACCTTCCTAATGCTGCGACCCTTTAGTACTCATATGTGGGCGTATCTGCATGTGGGTGGACCCACCTGGAGACAGATAGAGGAGAGGTGTCTGGTTCCTAAGACCATCAGAAATACGTGTTTTCTGATGGTCTTAGGCGACCCCTGTGACCCTTGTGAAAGGGTTGTTCGATCCCCAAAGTGGTCGTGACCCACAGGTTGAGAACCGCTGATTAAATGGATAATGCAGACAAATATATAAAAAGCAAGTCATATACAGGATAAATAGGAAGTAATTAACAGAGGGAAGGCACTAGAATTAAGAAAGGCTAGGGAAGGCTTCCTGTAAAAAGTGGGATTTTAGTTAAAATTTAAAGGAAACCAAGGAGGTCAGTAGCTTGAGTGAAGGAGGGAGAACATTCAGCCAGCAATGAGAGATGGAGGGTCTTGTTCATGCAAAGGCCAGGAGACCAGAGTCACTGAACTGAAGAGTATATATCAGGGAGTAGGAGGTAAGCAGACTAGCCAACAGAAGGAGACTGGGTAATGAAAAGCCTTGAATGCCAAGCTAAGCATTTTGTATTTGATCCTGAAGGCACTAGGGAGTCTGTTGAGATGAAGTAACATGGTCAGACCTTTGCTTTGGGAAAATCACTTCAGTGGCTGAGTAGGGGATGGACTGGAATAGGGAGAGACTCGAAGGAGGTAAACACCCCCCCACCCCCCCACCCCCCGCAGCATGGGAGGTAATGAGGGTCTCTGCAGGCACAGAGGAGAGGAGACAAATTCACGAAATGTTGCAAAGGTGAAATCAGTAGGCCTTGGGAACAGCTCATAAATCACCCCAATTTTATCTAATTTGGGGGTTCATGTAGAACATGAAAAATTTTAGGGAGTTCTTTGGAGTATGTCCATCCCTATGACTTTGCTTTGAGAAAAGGTCTGAGCGGGAAAGACAAAGAAGCAAATGAAGGAGATGTGGCATTTGCATTCTGGAGAATTTCAAGAGCCTCCATTCTGAGCTGGAACATTAGGTGACTTTACCTTTCCTGCCCTTTGCCTTCTAATATGACTTCAAGACAATTAAAACTTCTGTGGAAATTCCACATCGAGGGTCTGAGATAATAGAAACAGCCCAAAAAAACCCTTGTATTTAAATAAAAAGAAAGCTAGCCCAAGTTCTTTTTCCTTAGAATAAAACAAAACCATGGCAGTCTGGTCTGCCAAATTCTAGCCCCTTCATTCAAGGAAAAAAGAAGTCCAACATGATTATGATATAAAATGACCTGAATGCTCTTGGTTATTATTGTACATTACATTATGCCTTGATCTGGTACTTTTTAATTAAATTTCAATTGATCAAACGGTTTCAACAACGAGTTCAAAATGCGACTTGTATGATATTGGAAATGCCGGATTCCAGCTAACTTAATACTGTACTCTCGCCTGTCGATAAGAACTCCCAGTGAAAAATTGCGCATTTGGGAGCCCTGTAAAGGGCCAGGTTCTCTGTGTGGGTCCTTTGCAGGTGAGGCAAGCAGCAACCCCTCCTGTGGTTAATCCCAAACACTCATTCAACAAACATCACTTTAAGTGCTTTCTCCTTATAAGATATTGTCTGTGCTAGATCCGATCCCTGGGAAGTACAAAGAGAAGAATAAAGATACATGCCCACAAGAAGTTTCCATTCCCTCAGAGGGATAGTTCACGAACACAAATAAGTCTAACACAAGATTTAAGGGTGTAATAAGAGGTGAAGGAGTCAATGGGTACTGAGAAGATCAGGGAAGGCTTCACAGATCAGGGACCCTGAAGTTGAACCTTGAAAGAAAAGAGTTTCTAAGATGCAGAGATAAGGAGAGGGACGGCATGGTATAGTAGACAGGGAATGGATGGACGGACGGATGGATGGAGGGATGGATGGATGAATGGATGGATGGATGGATGGATGGATGAATAAAAAAAGCATTTATTAAGGATTTACTATGTGCCAAGCACTGTGCTAAGATCTGGGAACATGAATACAAAGAGAGACAGTCCCTGCCCCCAAGGAGAGAAGGACAACACATATAAGGCAGTGGTGTCAGTCAGGGACCTTGAATGGAGTGATGGCAATGATCTACCTGCTCAGAAAGCTGGTGTTGATTTGATTACGTTCTCCAAGCAAGAAGGTCGGAATCTTGGCTCGGCTGCTTCCCATCTGTGTGACCTTCAGCAAATCAGCTGAACCTCTCCGGGCTTCATCTCTAACAGCTAACACTTATATAATTCTTACTATGTGCTAGGCATTATGTTGAGCGCTTTATGAATAGTATCTCATCTGAGCCTCACAACAATCCTGGGAGGGAGATGCTGGTAGTATTCCCATTTTACAGATGAGGAAACACAGAGGCAAGCAGAAGTTCAGCAACTTGCCCAGGAAGTGTGTGAGGCTGGATTTGAACACAAATCTTCCTGACTCCACTCCTGGCATCCTATCCACCAAGGGCCCAAACTGTATGGCCTCTGTAGTACCTTTCAGCTCTAAATCTAGGACCCAACAAAGACAAGCCTAGGCATGGGTGGGGAAAGAGCTTATGTAAATGCCCATACAATATATGAAGAGTCTGGACCTTTAGCATTACCCACAGGCTTGAATAGAGAGGGTGATGGGAAATGAGTGGGTGCTGGACTACAGGCAACCAGAAGCCACCAAAGGTTTTTGAGGATGGGGAGTGACATGGCCACCTCTGTGCCTCAGTTAGACCATTTATCCCATTTCACTGAAAATGGCGAAATGGCAAACGTGTATTTTAAAAAAATTAAACAAAAATAAATTTGGTTTTGAGAATGTCATGACACCACCTCCCCCAGGATAATGACCAATACCTAGGGATGTCTCCAAAGCAGGAATCAGATCCCAGGGCTCTCACTCAGCAAGAGTTTCAGACTCATGGGTCAGGGGCTAGTGGTTAGTAACACAGCCCCTAGTTATACTTACGTACAGGTATAGGACCTATAATTTAACAGGTAAAGGGAACTCCCAGATTAAGAAACTCTCTCCACCAATCCAGGTTGGCACTGTCTTTGCAGTCTGCCAAGTTGTTTAGAACACCAAGAGATTAAGAGACTTGCCCATGGTCACAGGAGGTATCAGAAGCTCTACCTGCTACACTAATGGTCTCTGACTCATGCAGTACATAAGGATTCCTGCTGACCACATATTGACTTGGAAAACCAGAGATAGGTGGCACAGTGGATAGAATGCCAGGTCTGGAATCAGGAAGACCCAGGTTCAAATCCAACCTCAGACACTGACCCTGGGTAAGACATTTCACCATGTTTGCCTCAGTTTACCCATCTGTAAAACAAGCTAGAGAAGGACATGGAACCCCAAAAGGACTCACAAAGAGTCAGATATGACTGAAAACAACTGAACAACAACATATTCTATTGTGTTTTTATTTATTTTGTTAAATATTCCCCATCTACATTTTAATCTCGGTCAGGCCACACTCAGGAGGATTGCCAACACCAGGTTTGACACCTCTACATTATGCCATTGAGGCACTACCCACTGACTACCCTACTCACACTTCCCCTTCTCTCCCCCCCCCCCAAAATAGCAAAGAAGCAAATTTAGGTATCGTGTCAGAAGAAACTTCCCTGTGTGCAGAATTAACAGTGGGACTCATTTCCTCAAGAGGTGCTGACCTCTGCCCCACCTCGAGGTCGTTAAGGGAAGACTGGATGCCCACTTGTCAGGCACACTGAAGAAGGGATCCCTCTGCAGGTTTGCTGGTTGACTCGTGGCCTCTGAGGCTCTTTCTAGCTCTAAAGTTCCGTGATTCAGCGATCTGCCAGCTCAAGCTACTTAATATGGAAAGACACAGTTGTGATGGAGGGACAAGACCCAGCTGAGAGCTGGCTGAACCTACAATCAGCTGAGACTGTTTATTTGGGGTTTTTTGCTTTTTTTAAATCCCAGTTAAGTCACAGACACACTGTTCATTCTCTTCTCATTAAGTCACATGGGGTTATTTGTAGAGATGCTGCTTCAGAGCTAGAAGGCCCCTAAAAATCATCTACCCCAACTCTCAGTTTGCTGTTGAGGACCCCAAGCTGTAGGGCATTTGAGCAACTTGCCTAGAGGAAGAGCTGAGACATGAACCCAGAGGTCCTAACTCCGTCATCCTGTACCAGTCCAATTTCTTATATCACAGGGCAGTGTGCCCTAATGGATAGGGCACTCAAATTGCAATCAGCAAAATCTAGGTTTGACTTCCGCCTGACACTCAACAGCCACATCTAAATCATTTCATGTCTATGACACTCAGTTTCCTCATCTATAAAGCAGGGATAAAGTATCAGCTGGATTTATCCCACAGGGGCCATGGGAGCTCAAATGAGGTAATAATACAGGGTGCCGCAAGTCTTAGTGCCTTTTTTTTTTTACCTTAAATCGCTTTGGTAGCTTGATTTCCTTAAAATTTTAATAGCAAGCTAAAAATTGAACTGAGAGTTTTGGAATCCCCTGCATCTGAAGAGTACTCTGCAAATTTCCAGGTATTATGTAAACATCAATTGCTATCATCAACTTGAAATGCTAAAATTGTATCTTTCCCTTGGTCACATTTGCCACCCATATATGAACGCCCAAATTCAGTAGAGAGACCTTCCTACAAATGAGGTCTCTTTCTGGAGCCTTAGATGGCTTCTCTCACCAGCCCTTGAACACATCTTGTGTCCAGCAAAGCCTTTGGCTCCACAGCCAAGTTAATTACTGACTTACAGAGCTGGAAAAAAGCACAGAAATAAATCACTGCGTCCAACTTTGGAAAGGTCCAGAGGTATGAAGCAATTTGCGCAAAGTCACAAAGCCTATTAATGGAAGAGCCAAGACTAGAACCCAAGCCTTCCAACTCTTCACTCATATCATTCATGTCAATGCACACCCATTCAGTCAACTCCAATGCCTCCCTATCACCTCCAGAAGCAAATCTAAACCACTCCGGCTTTCAGAGCTTTCAAAACCTGGCCTATCTTTCCAGGCCTCTTATTCCTTACTCCCCTCCAGGTATTCTTCAATCCAGTGGCACTGTTCTCCTTGCTCTTCCCCCATCAAGACAGTCCATCTCCCAATTCTGAATGTATCTATCTTTCCCCATGCCTAAAACTCTCTTCCTCCTCCTCTCCAACTTCTGGCTCTCCTGGCTTCCTTCAGGCCTCAGCTATAAGTCTCACTAATTACATATGATTATATATAATGTTATGTATAAATGCATAATAATGTAATATATACCTTTATCTATTATCTG
>CM053588.1:41064013-41089627 GCA_028646515.1 Pseudochirops corinnae | reverse complement strand
GTATTGGCATGTTTGCTCTTCCATCAGACTGCCCCTTTAGAGCAGGGATTGTTTTTGTCCATTTATCCTCAGCATTTAACAATGTGCCTGGCGCACAGTAGGTACTTACTAATAGCTTCTCGTCTGACCAATACCTAACAGACCAAACTCCTTATGATCTTCTGTGGCCAGAAGAATATCCATAGCCAAAGGAGGAAAAATTTAAAAGCTCAGAAGATCATGGTGCCATCAGTGATAAATATGAAGAATTCGGAGACTCACTGGAAGACTTAGATGAGCTGAAGCAAAGAAAAAGACACGGAGACTACAATAATATAAACAGGAGAAGCAAGCCTTGGAAAGGAGCTGAAAAAATGCACTTCTCTCCTTTCTTTCCAGAGGTGAGGCACCATGGATATGGACCACTGCATACACTGTCAGATCCCATTGATATGTTGGCTGGTTTTAGTGAACTTTTTTATTCGTTGTTACAAAGGACAGCTCACAGGGGAGGGGAAGGATGGGATACATTTGGGAATGAAGTAGATTTTAAAAGAAAAGCTTTTTTTGGCGAAAAATATAAAATTCAATGGTTCATCATCTCAGAACTGTGAGAGTTAAGATTTGGGGGGAAAAGAAAATTGTGGAAAGGGGAGAATCATTTAGGAGTCAATATGAAAAAAAGAACAGAACATCAATAAAATACATAAAAAGGAACCAAATTTAGGAGTAAGTGGAAGGATCAGAAGGGGGGAAGTCACGGCTAGAGGGGGTCAATCAGCTATCATCTATTAAGTTCCTACTATACACACCAGTCACTGTGCTAAGCATTTGACCCTTCTCTACTGGACCCAACCTGCCCCCAAATCCACTGTGGATTACTCAGCACATTCAGCAAATCCTAAATGTTGATGACACCGCTGGGCTCTAGGACATTCTATCACTCTGAATATTTCTCAGACTCAAGGACACTTTGGAAACCACACACCAGAAGCAAAAAAACAAACAAACACCCTAAAAGCAATTAGACTAGACAAGTTGCTAATATTTGGATATTGGATGCTTGGAAATAATTTGTTTCTTGAACATGAATCTCAATTTCATTTTCGGGTCTCTGGGTGCCCCTCCCCCAAACTCCCCCATCAGAATGTCAAAGATGTGTTTAGGTGACAGTCTGCGGTAGCGGCTGTAAAGGTCCTTTCTCCCCTCCATTGCATCAGAAATCCAAGCAATTTTTTTTTAAACCCTCTGCAGGAGAGGTGAAAAGAGGCTGAGTCCTGAGCCAACTCCTCCTCTCGGGCCATTGGGCCTTTCCTCTTAAATAATGACTTCGCTTTACCTGTCCTCATTTAAAGGCATCAATTAAAAATGCACAGTTCCGTCATTCCTGGGCCAAGCCGCCTGGCGAGCCTCCTGCCCAGCCTGCAGCAGCACCCGACACCATGCTCATTTTCTGTATCAGTGGGGTAGAACGAGTCAAAACGGAATGATTTTATTTTGCAATGTGTGCTGCTCCCTACAGCTACTTGTCATTGTAGTTAAGGTCAAAAATAAAAGGATTTCTGCCTGTTAGGTTGGGAGTAATGAAGAAGATGGCAAGAGCAGGATGAACTCCACCCTCTCCTCCCCACTGGGCCACTGGCGCACACTCACCCCAGCCCACAACTTCCTTCCCACAGTGGGTGGGCCCGCTTATTAAGGTTATTTGGAGCCCAAGCCCCAACATGGCTAGTGGTAAAGGCAAAAAGCAAACTACTCCAAGAAGGGCCTTCTTTCCTCCTTTGCCCCTCAGGTCAGTTCATATCGGAATGCTTAGACAGGCATCAGGTCCCCTGGTTCTCCAGGATTTCCTCCTCTCCCCTCTATGTTCAACAGGCACAGAAAGGTCAAGGAGGATACAACCATCACGACCATTTCAACAGGTCAACCCCACCCTCCCCCCACCACAGGCCAGTCTGACCCACACAGGGGGAAGGTGGGCCTACGTTTTGTGCTCTAAAGCCCCTCCCAGCTCTGACACTCCATGTTCTAAGGACTCTCCCAGCTCTGACATTCTGGGTTCTAAAGACTCTCCCAGCTCTGACATTCTGGGTTCTAAAGCCCCTTCCAGCTCTGACACTCCATGTTCTAAGGACTCTCCCAGCTCTGACATTCTGGGTTCTAAAGACTCTCCCAGCTCTGACATTCTGGGTTCTAAAGACTCTCCCAGCTCTGACATTCTGGGTTCTAAAGCCCCTCCCAGCTCTGACACTCCATGTTCTAAGGACTCTCCCAGCTCTGACATTCTGGGTTCTAAAGACTCTCCCAGCTCTGACATTCTATGCTTCTTCCAGCCTTCAGAATCACATGCCAATGCTAAGAAAATAGTTTCTTCTCTGGCCCATACCCCAACCTGAAGATTGCAGTGCCTACATTCTCTCCCCTCCTCTTCGGGGACATCTGGAGGATAAATGAGATTGGGTGGCAATGCCTCCAGCTCCTGGGATAAAAGGAGCTGAGAGAAGCTTTGCTCTTCTGAGGTTCACTCAATAGCAAATGCTATGTGAGCTCCCAAGTATTCTCTTCTCTACGCCAGGCAACAGGCACAGTCCACCCTGCCTGGTAGCTTGGAGCATCCCCAGGCTTCAACAATAACATCTTCCTCATCAGCTCCAACCAGCCTGGCTCCAACCTTGGCCTCCCTTCCCGTCTCTCTAAAAAGCATAAAGAGGAAGGGCCTTTGTGATATTGCCACATGAGAATCAGGTGAAGAAGGAAGGGGGGATACAACGCCTTTAGGCATTTTTTGAGACAGCACCTACTATGCGCTATGCTAAATGCTTTACAATCATCAACTCCTTTGATCCTAACTCGGTGGATGCTCTTGCTATCCTCATTTTAAAATTGAGGAAACTGAGGCCAAGAGCAGTGGTGCAATTTGTCCAGAAAATCGTTTCTCCTCTGGCCCATACCCCAACCTGAAGATTGCAGTGCCTACATTCTCTCTCCTCCTCTTCGGGGACATCTGGAGGATAAATGAGATTGGGTGGCAATGCCTCCAGCTCCTGGGATAAAAGGAGCTGAGGGAAGCTTTGCTCTTCTGAGGTTCACTCAATAGCAAATGCCATTTGGGTCACACCGCCGGGAAGTGTGTCTGAAGTAGGATTCCCAGATCTCCCTGCTCCAGGGTCAGTGCTCTCACCACTGTACCTCCTAGCTGCCCAAGGATTACCCATGTTCTGCCAGGCCTCAGAGGGCAGAAACAGGAGCATTGCCCATGAGCCAACTTAGGCTTGGAGTCAGGAGAAACTTCTTCACTAACCTGAGCCGTCCATCCCAAAGTAAAACTGGGGTGCTATGGGAGGCTGGCTCCCCCTTGCTGGCCTTCTTAAGCAGAATTCGCATGACCATGTGTCTGATGTCACGGAAAAGGAATTCCTGAGGATGGCTTGGATTAGAAGGCCTCTGACGTCCCTTCCCACTCTGAGGCCCTGAGTCTGCATTGTGATAACCACTGGCAACAGAGGTGACATTGTGAGGTCTGCAATAAGCTTTACACACATTAGTATCTCATTTGACCCTCATAACAATAATTCTGCAAAGGAGGAGCTATTATTCTCCCCATTTTACAGATGAGAAAACTGGGGCTAAGACAGGTTAAGGGACTGATCCAAGTACACCTGGCAGGCTACAGACCCAGGGCTCCATGATTCCAAGATTCTATCCACTGTCCCACACTGCCCTTTCTTTTATACAAAGAGAGTTGTTCCCACTAAGAGAGGAGAGACTAAGTGATGGCTCCAGGAAGTTTCCAGCTCTAATCTTCCATTCTGGTTTGGAATGAAAGACTTTGCCTACAGGTATCTTATAAAACTCAAAGAAACCAACTTCTTGTTATTCAGTCACATCCAACTCTTTGTGACTCCATTTGGGGTTTTCTTGGCAAAGATACAGGAGTGCTTTGCCATTTCCTTCTACAGTTCATTTTACAGATGAAGAAACTGAGGCAAACAGGGTGAAGTGACTTACTCAGGATCACACAGCTAGTGTCTAAGGCCAGATTTTGACTCAGATCTTCCCGACTCCAGGCCTGGAGCTCCATATACTGCAGTACTGCCTAGTTCCCACAAACAGGGCTTGATCCCCTGTATATAAGAGTTATATACAACTCAGTCTGTCCCCTAGTTCAAACCCTCATGCCTTCTCTTAGGGAGTATTGCAAACAGCTTCCTTATCTACCCCAACCTGAACCAAGGATCACGCCCTGGGGGCCTGGACCCTTCCAGCTCGGGCACACCTGTCTTAGGGCCCCTGCAGCTCCAGTGGCCACTTCGGGCCATACCTGATTCTATGGTCACACACACAATCTTCCCACCTTGCCTCCACACTTGTAACCTCCACTGGCCCCTTATCCCCACTTTCAAGTTGTGGAATTATAATCAAATCAATACCCCAACAATCCTAGAAAGACTATGTCCATCTACACCCCCATACACAACATCTTGCCTCCAGAGTATAACCCTCTGTAGGATAGGGATTGCCTTTGGCCTTTCTACGCATACCCAGGGCATAGCATAGTAGGCGCTTAAAAATAAATGCTCTGACTACACATGTATAACCTATGTCAAATTCTTTGCCTTTTCAATGAGGTGGGGAGAGGAGGGAGGGAGAGAATTTGGTATTCAAAATTTGAAAAAAATGTTAAAATTGTTTCTACATGTAATTTGGAAAAAAATATTAAGTTAAAAATTAAATTTAAAGTCTTAAATTTTTAAAAGCATTAAATTAAAATAAATAAACGTTAACTGATTGACTTTGCACAGGTGGTCCACCGTGTCTGGAACACATTTCTTTCCTCACCTTGAGCTCATGGGATCCCTCATTTCCTTCAAGACACAGCTCAAGATGCAACAGCCTCTGCTACAGGGGTCTTTCTTGATTCTCAACCTCTTGCTGTTGTTAATGCTTTCTCCCTCTTGAAATTACATAATTTTATGTAATTTTTATTTACCTTTCTGTATACATATCATGTTCCTGCAATAGAACGTAGGCTCCCTGAGCACAAAACCTGCTTCCTTTTTATCAATGTATCCCTAACCATTAGCACAACGTCTGATACTGGTAAGAGCTTGATATTTGTAGAATGTAATTGAAGATTTTGGCTCTCTGAAAGTGAAAAATTGCCTCCTCAGAGACCCTAGAAAAGTTTGTCCCACAGGGCAGGAACTGTGTAGGTGGCCCAGGGAATCATTTGGAGCTTGGATGCCAATGCTTTAAGAAGTTCTACCACTCAAGGTCTTAAGTCATGCCTGTAAATCTCTTGGACCAACCAAGTCCTCTTGCCTCTGGGGAACAATAGGACAAAAAAACAAAACACAAACTATGAGAAATGATGATAACCAAAGAAAATGAAGCTTAAATTGAGTCAAGTTAGATGAATGGGATTGTCTGAAACTCCAGGGAGTAAGGGCCTTTTGTTCATTGTCTGTTTTTCTTTCTTTGTCTGGTGATTAAAAGGATCAGAGATTCCAGGTGAAAAAAAAACTGGGGAAGGCCCATTGTAGTTGTCTAAGATGAGAAAACAGAAATGCCACCACAAGGCTTCCCCCCCTTATAGTGACAAGGCACAGCTTTCCGCCCCTTCCCGAAAACCAAGTGCTGCTGGTTTCAAATGGGGCAATTTTATGTCATTGGGGAGCTCCGGCTGCTATGATAACTTAGATGAATTTCAAGTTATTCCTTTCACGCACAATCTCTGAGGAAATTGGCTAGTTCTTTCTGTCCTGTAAAGGCTGTAATGCTAGGGGCAATGCTAGAGGAACAGGAACACATCGGAATAGGAAGAAGCAGCGTGTTGGCTTATCTCTACACATTTTATTGTCTGGATATTTACCATGAGCCTCTGGTAACGTGATCTTTCCTCTGGCCTGGTAAACAGACTCTGAATTTCACATGTGACCCTTCCCAAAGATCTGAATTGGCAAAAAATAAAATAAAATAAAATAAATATTTGTAATGTTTCTAGACCCCAGGGACTGATGGGGTTTTTCTGTTTTCTGTTTTCTTTGTGCTGTTTTTCCCCAAGAGCAAAAAGCATGTGAGAAAGGTCTCGATGACAGGTAATCAGAAACAAGCTTGCAGTTGTGTTAGTCATTTTAAAAAATAAATTTTAAAAATTCTCACTTTAAAGTTGCAGCAACAGAAAAGTCACCTGTTTGTGACAATTATTATACATAAACAGGAATGAGGCAAATTGATTCATTAAAGGTTTGACAAGGACTGGAGTATAAAAATTAATTTCTGCCACATTTTTTTAAAATCCTGGAATCCTGGGTTGTGGGTAATTAGACTATTGACTTCAGTGACACCTCCAGTTCTAGCCCCCCAGGCTGGTAGCTTTTTATAAAGCCGACTGTGTTTGGCCAGTGGTCCCAGGCTTTTCTTCCAAATCTGAAAAGCTACATAAACTGTTTCTTAAGAGAATTAACTCTCTGAGCAGTACATCGGCATTCACTGGATACAAGGCAAGTGATAGCCAGGTTCCCAATTATGTCCAACCTTAAATCATACTGCTTGGTGTGATTTTATATCCAGCCCCACGGGGAGTTAGGCTAAGGCATATATTTGGCTGGCTTTCAAACCACAGCAACAAAACATGTGCTGGGGAAAATGATTCAAAAATATTCAGAAAGCAGGCATTTATTTGAGATGGTCTGTTCACGTGAGACAATGAGTGCTTCCCAGAATAGGCATCATCCATCAAGAAAGGCACTACAAACCCAACACAACCTGGCTGGAGTCCGACTCTCAGCCATCACACTGCAATTATTATTATGTATCCTCTATATTACATCAAAGACGCAGCCTGAGCCTTGGATGGCACCCACCATAGCAGTTAGGTGAATTCCCATGACGCTAGGCAGAGATTCCAGAGGGCAACTTGGCCACAGCCCCTCTGTAAGCCTAGAAAAAGGTAAAAGGCAGAGGTCACATCCCTAATCTCTGTTTTCATGCAGGAACTCGAAAACTGTATGGCAGAGAAAGCCATAGCAACCACGAAGGATTAGAATATCAGAGCTAAAAGGAACCTTCAACTCCCTCCTCATACAGATAAGAAAATTGAGAGTCAGAAAGAGGAAATGATTTGCCCAGGATGATATAATTAGTTAATGCCAGAGCTAGGACTTAGTCTTGGCAGAAATTCTAGCTCTCCAGGAATCTTAGCCTGAGGGCTCCCCCTTAAACTAGTCAATTCTATAATTCTTGCTTTGGAGGTGGCATGACTCTGTTTCCCTTTAGATATTCTAGAAGCAGCTCCAACCCAATATAGCCAAAAGGAGGCTGATTTTAGAATCAGAGGGCCTGAAGAAGGATGGATCTCAGAAGCCAGCTAGTCCAACAGTTAAGAAAACTGAGGCCCAGGGAAGGGGTCCCTATCCCAAGATCACAAGGGTAGTATTAGAGATGGTCACTGAACCCAGCTCTTCTGCTTCAGCCACAAACGTTCTCTTCAACGTACCATGTTATCTTTCCTCTTCAGTCTTCATTTTGATTGGGCCTCACTATTTCTGACTGGTATAGCGCCATTCACGCTGTCTCCCACAACACAAGCTTGGTTTTCCCCTAGATGCTTCCTCCATCCTTACTCTGAGTATCCAATCAGTTACTGAGTCCTCATAATACAATCTCTGCAAGATCTCTTGCATGAACACCTTCCATCATCACCCATCTGGATATTGAAATATTGGATACTCCTTTTAGATCTATTCTTTCCAGCCTCCAAAAAAAAATATATAGATATAGATATAGATATATACACATAGTGAATTCTTATTGCCTATCTGATAAAGCTTAAATTTCTTTACTAAACTTTCTAGATCCTACACAATCCGGCCCCATGTAACCTTTCCAGATTTACCTCCTATAACTCTCCCCCACGCATCGTTGCTTTAGCCAAAATGGGCTCTCTGTCCCCTAAATAAGCATGTGCTCTCCCACGTCCCTGCTTTTGCTTTCCTGTCTCAGCACTGCCCTCCTTCCCCATCTTGTCCTGTTTAGAGTCCAACTCAAAACATTCCACTCTGTGAGGGAGCCTTCCTTGATCTGTAACGACCTTCCTACTCAGACCTCACCAAACATCGTGTTTTAAAGACTCTCATTATACATTGTGTAGGACAGCTAGGTGGGGCAGTAGCTAGCGTGTCAGTTCTGAAGTCAGAACGACCTGAGTTCAAATGTGACCTCAGATACGTCCTAGTTGTTTGATCCTGGACAAGTCACTTTACCCTGTTTGCTTCTGTTCCCTCATCTGTCAAATGAGCTGGAGAAGGAAATGGCAAACCACTCCAGTGTCTTTGCCAAGAAAACCCCAAATGGGGCCACAAAGAGTCAGACACAACTGAACAACAAAACATTATGTAATATTGTGTGTTGTCATTACTCATGTTTGCATTTTATCCTCTGATTAGGCTGTAAGATCCAGAAAGGCAAGGACTGTGCCTAATTTTAAATCTGGCAGATAGTAAGCCCTTAATAAATGTGTGAAGAAAGAAAGAACAGAAGGAAGGAAGGAAGGAAGGAAGGAAGGAAGGAAGGAAGGAAGGAAGGAAGGAAGGAAGGAAGGAAGGAAGGAAGGAAAAGATGAGAATGAGAGCTGGGATCCTTCAGAAAATAAGCCTCGACTGGACCAAAAGGAAAATCCACTTGAGAGAAAACTCATACGCATCACCCTCACCCATTCCCTTTCCCCACCAGCCATCCTAAAAATTGTGAGCAGCAAAGGGTCTGAAAAAGGTTTAGCGGTGTCGAGCCAGAAGAGATCTTTATAATGAGGTCCTACCCATTCCTCTGACACACAATGAACCTGACATGCAGAGGGGATAACCTGCTATTTGCCTAAAGTTACATGGACAGCACACAGCAGAATCAGAATTTGAGCCCAGACTTTTAAGCTCCAAATGCTGGCGTTCTTAATGCTGCCCAGCATTGTCCTCCTCCCTGAATTCCCCCCATAGTCTATTAGCTATGGTTCTATTAGCATGAAAGCCTATTTGTTTATTCCTCAACAGTGAGGCGCTCTTAAAGATTCATTCATTGATACATCAAACATTTATTAAGCTGATACAATATGTAAGGCACTGTGCTACACTGGGAAAGACACGATAAATAAGTAAACTCATATGGATCCTTTCTTGCTTCTGGTGATTCATGGGAACTTCTGGTGGTCCTGGGCAGGGGGACAGGGGCAGCTGGGGGGAGGCATGGCTCCACGCAAATAGCTCCAGATTGGGAGTTGGAGAACATGGGTTCAAAGCTAGGTTCTATCATCCGTTGCCTGTCTACCCTTGGGTAAGTGAATTCCTCTCTCTGAATCTGTTTCCTCACCTGTAAAACGAGAGGATGCCAAAGGTCCCTTTCCAAGTTCTAAATTTGTGATCAAAGCTTTATGCAATTCCCAAAGCAACTGACAATCTTGTAGGAGTGATGAGACAAAGACAAACAGGACCATCCCCTTAGTACTAAGTTCTACCATTGACTCTATCTGGCTGTGATACCCTGGCCTCAACCTCTCAGAACCTGAACTGTCCCATCCAGAGAAGAGAGTCACAATTTCTCCATATTGCTACACTCTGGAAAATTATGAAATAAAGAAAATGTAAATTAAAAAATAAATCCAGCTTGAACAGAATAACCATTTCCTTTAAATACAGGGACCTGGAACTTAAAAAGGAACAACAGCATGATATACAGGAAAGATTGGGATTTGGGTCCGAGGACATGGCTCCTCCGTGTGACCTTGACAAATCACGTGACCTTTCAGCCAAAAGATGAAGGAATGGGTCCAAATGAGCTCTACCATCCCTCCCAGCTCTAGGGCCTATGAAAGTACCATGAAAACAATACTGCCTTTTTAAGTATTAAATGCTCAAGTTTCCAAACCTCTCAATTTTAGGTTCCTGGTGGTTTTTCAAACCTTATATTTAGTATTCCTAAGTAGAGCATCTGCAAAATAGACACAGTGTTATAGGTCAGGGGTTGGGTGGCCTGAAATTTCAGCAAATGCTTCATCTTGCTAGTAATGGGATAAAAAGACCAGGAAAAAAAAAAACAAGTCTCTTTTGGGCAGAAAAACAAGAAAACCTCATGGTACAGTGGAAAGAAGCCCAGATTTGGAGTGAGAATGCCTACTCTCAAATCTTGGTTCTGCCCCTTTAGTAAAATTATAGACAGCATTTCTATACTACAGTGAGTCTTGCAGAGCATTTTACATATATTACCTCGTGGAGCCTCACAACAACTCTGAGATAAATAGGGACCTAGAACTAGCACCAGAAGGGACCTCAGAGGCCATCCTCCCTTTGTCATTTTGGTCTTATTATTCCTATTTTACAGATGAGGAAACTGAGGCTTAGAGAGGTTAAGTCAACCAGCCAAGCCAACAAACATTTACTGAACACCTACTATAAGCCAGGCACTGTAACTCATATAAGGTCACTCAATTATTAAGTGTAAGATGTGGGATTTTAACCTTGCTTTTAGGCAAGGCATACAATCTTTCAAGGCCTCCATTTCCTCATCTCTAAAATGAAAGGGTGGAACTAGATGTTCTCAAAGGTCTCTTCTGGCACTGAATCTATGAGCCAATGACCCTCAGGACACCAAGGATGGAAATATGGATGGCATTTCTTTTCAGAGATTCCAGGCTTATCATGCTGAGCAACAAAGGCATATGACCACTGGGGCTGAAACTCCATTACTTTTAAAGACAAAGGGCACGGTTTCACTACTGGTCAACAAAATAAGGAAAAGTAATTCACACACACACACACACACACACACACACACACACACACACACACACCAACATGACCAACCACTAGAAGCCAGGCACGTACAGGCATATGATAGGGACACTTTACCAGTTGAACCAGGAATGTTAATTAGACAGTTTAATCCTAATAAAAGCTGGAAAGTGAAACAGACAGAACAAATCCAAAACAAGGAATCAATGCAGTCAACTGAAGGATGGAAAGAATTCAGGCACAAGTGATCCAAAAACTTTTGGGACAAGCAGTGAATGATTTTTTTTTTTAGCCTATGTGCATGAGAGAGAAAATAGCTTCAAGAACAGAAACATGCAGACTTGCCAACTGTGAGTTTTTGATATATAGAAAAACAATGAATGATTTATAAAGTTGCTAATTTGTGTTACTTAATCTTTGGAAGCTGTTTGTATTTACAATTAAATGAACCAATAAATGTGATATATGCCAGCTAGGGAATCATAGACCTCTCTGTTTGAATGATGAACACAGTGCTAGGCACTAAGCTCAATCCATACTTGCTGCCTAGATTTCACACAATGGAGTTTTCTCCTTGAGGAATGGCCAACAGTGCATAACGCAGATGACTCATTTTGTCCTATCACACTTTTGGAGGTGGAGGGCAAAGATGGTGGTTGTTATTCAGTCATTTTCAGACGTGTCTGACTTTTCATGACCCCATTTGGGGTTTTCTTGGCATCAAGATATCAGAGTGGTTTGCTATTTCCTTCTCCAATTCATTTACAGATGAGGAAACTGAAGCAAACAGGACTAAATTCTATCTGTCTTGTTCTAGGGATTCTGTTCGAGGGACAAATTCTGATTTGTGTAGGGATTATCAACCCCATATTTCAGCACAGTATCCAAGTAGCAGAGAAACATCCTCTTTCTGGAGGTGGTGAGATCTTCCTCTTCATGGATGAAATTGTAGTGACTGTCAAGTCTCAGGACATTGGATAGCCTCCTAAATGAGGTCCATGATCACTCATAAGAGGTCTAATTATCCCCAAAGAAATGAGAAAATCACATAGTTTCGGAATGGGAAAGGACCCCAAGGAACATCAGACCTAACTCACACTCCCACAAAAATCTCTGCAACCACACATTCAGCAAGTGGTCACCTAGCTTATGCTGGAAGAACTCCAATGAGGGAACCCACTCCTTCCCTCAGTACCACATTCCCTTTGAGGATGACAGGAAGTTTTGTTTGTTGGGAAGTTTTTCCTTAAGTCAAACCCAAATCTGAATTTGCAGTTTCCACCCACCACTCCTAGTTTGGCCCTCTGGGACCAAAAATAACACAACTTATCCTTCTTTCATGTAGCAGTCTTTTAAATACTTGAAAGTCCCCATCATTTCCTCCATTCCCCACTAGCCCTCTCTTTTCTAGCCTAAACATCCCCAGGTCCTTCAAATGATCCTCATGGGGTCTTCAGCATCCTGGGTTTTTGTTTTAAGTAGATGAAAAATGCCTCTGAAGTGCATAGACCATGATATGCTATACAATCAACAGAAGCAGTCCATTAGTAGAGAAAGATGGGTAGGGGTAGAGGTAGAGGTAGAGGTAGAGAGAGAGAGAGAGAGAGAGAGAGAGAGAGAGAGAGAGAAAAGAGATTAGATAGGTAGGTAGATACAGAAAAAGAGAGAGGGATGATATGATATAGATATAGCTACAGATTATATGTAGATAAGAGGTGAGATAGAATTAGAAAGACAGAGATAGATATAGAAAAAGATAGATGATATAGGTATGAATGCAGATTATATATATATAGATGAGACATACATAGATAGAAATAAAGATGGAGATAGAGATATGGATATAGACGAGACATAGACCATAGATGATGTATATATGAATACATATTAGAGAGAGAGGGAGAGATTATAAGAGATGGTGATAGAAATAGAGATGATAGAAAGGCACTGAATAGAGATGACAAACTGGGCCCAGAATTGAACAGGAGGAAGAGCATGGATTGTCTTTGGGAAACCACAAGGTGCTCCTAGTGACCTAAAACAAAGGTCTGTCTTCTCTTCTCAAAATTCTCCCAGTGATGCCTATGGCTGTGAGTCATGGATGCCACAGTCTCGAGAGAATTCAAGTTGGAGAGGCATGAGTAGGCTGCCCAACACATTGGAAATGAATTACTACACAGAAGAAGAGGAGGAAAGGAAGTCATTAGAGAGATGGGTGATTGGGGAAAAAAAAGGTCATGCATGAGCTAAAGTCAAGGGACAATTATTATTATTATTATTATTATTATTATTATTATTATAACTAAGCTACTATCATAAGGTTTGCAAAGCACTTTTTATGCTCCCCTGGTATACATACGATGTCAAGACAGTTAGAGGGATTTGATCCCAAGTCTTCCGGACTCCAAGTCCAGAGCCCCATCTACCCCATGACACTGCCAAACCATGCCGGGGAGCCCTGACCTAGAATGCAACACTCTTGAATTCTTTGATTTGATCCATACCTAGCCAATGATACGCTTGCTGGAGCACCCACGAAATGAGATCACAGATACATCAAACAATCCATTTCCTTAGGACAGCATGGCGGTACTCCTGGGCCCTGGAAGTCAAGAATCTACTTGCCCTCTCCAGAGCTCTCCAGGTTAAGGATAACTCAAGGCCAGGGTACTGTGGTAAGACCCTTGCTTCTCTTACTCCTCCTTTCCCACCACCATCTGGAAAAGCAGCACGGCATAATGTAAGCATCACTGGACGTGGAGTCAACAGAGATCGGGGTTCAAATCTCCACCCTGGTTGTGTGACTGTGGATAAATCACTTAACCTCTCTGGGCCTTCATCACTTCATCTGTAAAGTGGAGATGACACAGCTAGTACTTCTCTTTCAGGGTTGTTAGGAGGCTTAAATAATTGTGCAAAGGGCTTTGCTATCCTCGTCATCATTTACCCCAACCTGATCCCAGATCTTGTGGGTGGATCTGCACTCAGATCTAACTCTGCTTTACTCAGGGGTCCATTTAGAGGTATTTGTCTGGAAACGGTGGGACTTATCTGCCTCGTATCTACCTCAGCTTCTTACTTCTGGGCAGGCCACATCTCTTCTCTCTGTGCCTCAGTTTCTTAATCTATAGAATGAGGAAGTTAGACTCAGTGAACTCTTCTTAGGTCCTTTCCAAGTCAACAAATCAAGTAGACTAGCACTTAATTACTGGCTTACAAGTGCCAACTAAGTCTTAGGAATACAAACACCAAATCCCTGCCCTCAAGGAGCTTACATTCTAATGGGGAACACAAATATAGAAGAGGAAACTTTAAAAAGCAGGCACTGGGTAGGTACCCAGTGGAGAAGTTTGGAGGGAAGCCTGCTGAGAAATGAAGAGATGAGTGGCCTGGGGGCCCTTCTTGAATGGGGCTTCTGGAAATAGGCATCCTCTCAGAAGGAAGGGATGCAAGTATTTCCTAAAGCGTGAATTCCAGGACTGAAGTGATTTTCCAAGATGAAGAGATTCCTGGGGCATGAGGGAGGAGTCTGGAGTGATCTCTATACAATGATTCAGAGCACAGTTGATCCCATAGTTGATCAAAAACTTTCTCCTTACCATTCTTTGATCACCGCAGTCCAGATGTATTCCACCCAGAGTTGGGATGAAATGGGCTAGCTTTGGGAACTGCAGGTCCAGACAAGCTGCCTTGTCAAAAGGGGACTGGGGCCTTCATCAGGCACTGGAAAGCAGACCAATAAATCCAGTCCCATGAGCCAAAGCCAACCAAGTTCTCCTACTCCCAATCTAAGGACTCCATCCCTAGGTGTCAGTTCTAAAAAGGACCATTTCCCTATAAACTAACTGAGAATTTAATGCTTCTGCTTGTGCAAACCAACTACTATAATGCTCTGATAAAGACTGCAACGGGACTGAAAGGAGTCACAGGGGGGAGCTTTAGCCAAGTAACACAGGTCTCCAGAGCTCTACAACTGGGTCCCCAACTAGCCTATTTGAGACCAGCAGTGGTTGTTTCAATGGAGTATGAGGGCTACAATGGCATAATGTATTTGAGACCCAGTGAGTTGGAAATGCTATTTTTTCCTAAGAAAGCTGAATGGTACCATGTGGTACCAAGCTCAATTAACAATTGCTAACTCTAGCCTTGCTATCCCTTCCCTGCTTAAAAAAAAAAAAGAAAGAAAGAAAAGAAAAGAAAAGAAAAAAAGATTTGAAGAAGCCACAGGCTACCCAACAAAAAGTCATTTTTTCTGGGAAATAATCCATGTTTTGATTCTGTCCAAGAGATTGGGAAGTACACTAAATAAGTGCAGGGGGAGATCCTCCAAAGATTACAATAAGGGAAAAGAAATCCACAGAAGCCACAAAGAAAGAGGAAGATCTCTGAAATTCCACTTCAGTCCAGGGCAGAAGGCATAACAATTATGAAGGTCAAGGTGGCTATCTACTTTCCCTCTGTCATCATCCAAATGTAAGGACATTCCCAGAGTCTAGCTAGAGCAGCTAGGTGGTACAATGGATACAGCCTGGAAGACCCAAGTTCAAATCCAGCCTCAGACACTTGCAACTGTGTGACCCTGAGCAGGTCACTTGACATCTGCTGCCTCAGTTTCCTCATCTGTAAAATGGGTATAATAATAAGCCCAACCTTCCAGGGTTGTTGTAAAGACGAAAAGAGATCATGTTTGTAAAGAGTTTTCCAAAACTTAAAGCACTATGTACATACTAGGTACTATCATAATTATTATTGTTCTCTCGGCCTCAGTTTCTCATTTGTAAAACAAAGGAATTGGACTAGATGTAGGGTTCTTAAATTTTGTGTGTATGTCCTGTCCCTCTCTGGCAATCTGGTGAAACCACTGCTTTTAAATGCTAAAACAAAATGCATAGGAATTACCTAGGAAACTAATTATATTAAAATAGTTTCTAAAATATTTTCAAGTTTACATACCCCAGGTTGAAAAGCCCATTATACATAGGATTACAAAGGAAACCAATTATACTGAAAGATAGTTATCAAAATATATTTTTTTAAAAGTTCACAGAGCCCAAGTTAAGAACCCCCAGGCCAGAGGGTCCCTAAAGCCCCTTCAAGCTCTAAACTTATGTTTGAGTCCTAGTTGTTATTCAGAGTTGCGTCTAATTCCTCATGACCCCATTTGGGGTTTTCTTGGCAGAGATGCTGGAGTGCTTTGCCATACCCTTCTGAAGCTCATTTTACAGATGAGGAAACAGAGGCAAACAGGGAAAAGTGACTTGTCCAGGGTCCCACAGCTAGTAAGTGTCTGAGGTTCGATTTGAATTCAGGTCTTCCTGACTCCAGGCCTGGCACTCTCTCCACTGTGCTCCCTCCCTGCCTCAGTGATTGAGTCTGACCGCTCACATTTTAGATGTGAAGAAAGCAAGACCTCCACAGGCATCTTGCTATCTTCTCTTCTGTTAGTTAAACATACCCAGTTCCTTCATTTTCTCTGCATATGATACTGTTCTAATCTGCTGAGATCTTTTTGGACCCTGACCCTGTGATTCATCTTTAACTGTCCTTCCCAGCTTCACCACATTGGCATGTTTCTATGGTTTCACTAAAGACAGTGAGTACAGTAAGAAAAATGCTAGATTTGGAGTCAGAGGACTGGGTTAAAAAAAATAAAAAGACTAAACAAAAAGTATCTTATAGTGAAGGGTATGCTAGACTAGGAACCAAAGGACCCGGCTTCAAATCCTGACTCTGCTGCTTACCACCTGTATCAGTAACACCCCATTTTCCATCACCTCCATTTTGTATACTTTATTCCTCCCTTAGAGGGGAATCTCCTTGAGGGCACGGACTGTCTTTCTTTTTCTTATTTGTATCCCAGCACTTAGCACAGTGCCTGGAAATATAAATAAATGCTAAATAAGTATTTACTGAATTGAACTGAACTGTATGAACTTTCTTTGTATCCTCAAGACGTAGTTACCTTGCACACAGAAGGCACTTAATAAATGCTTGTTTACTGACTGATTTTATAATTCTTTCGTCTCTTTTGATCCTCACAACAACCCTGTGGGGGAGTTACCTTAAGTGTTAACATCCCTATTTTACAAGTGAAGAGAACATGGTGAGAGATAAAGGGACAGTCCTCATTAGCTAGTAAGTGCCAAAAGTAGGAATCAAACCCAGCTGTATATTTCCTGTGTGTATATATATTTTTTCCTGTATATATATATACATATATATCTGTAACCCCAACTTCAACTCTCTTCCCACTATACCACAATGCTTCCATCTTGTCAACCAACAAGCATTTATTAAGAACCTATGATGTGCCCACACACCATGAGGAGTACTAGGGAAAGAAACACAAAACAAATCAGAGCCTGCACCCAGGATTTTTTTAATTCAATTTTATTTTATTTTCAGTTGAGTTCTCTCCCTCTCACCTCCTCCTCCTCCACTCACTGAGAAAGCAAGAAAAACAAAACCCATTACAAACCTGTATAATCAAGCAAAACAAATTCCCACATTAGCACAATTCCCACAAAGCAGGAAAAACAAAACCCATTACAAACATGTATAATCAAGCAAAATAAAATTCCCACAAAAAAAAAATCTGCTTCCATCTGCACTCTGCGTCCATTCATCACTTCTTTCATCTGGAGGTGGGCAGCATGTTTCAACATGAGTCCTCTGGAAATGCAGTCAGTTCCATCATGTTGATCAGAATTTCCCAAGTTTTTTCAAAGCTGTATATCCTTACAATATTTTTTATTGTATTTTGCAAAGTGTTCTCCTGGTTGTATTCACTTCATTTTGTATCAGTTCAGACAATTCTCCCCAGGTTTTTCTGAAACTGACCCTTTTATCATTTATTATAGCATAATAGCATTACATCACATTCACAGGCCATAACTTGTTCAGCCTTTCCCCAAATGATGGACATCCCCTCAATTTTCAATTCTTGGCTACCACAAAAAGGAGCTACTATAAATATTTTCATACATATAGTTACTTTTCCTCTTTCTTTGATCTCTTTAGGGTATAAACTTGGTAGTGGCATTACTGGGTCAAAGGGTATGCAAAACTTGGTAACTTTGGGGGCACAGTTTTAAATTGTTTTCCATAATAGCTAGACCACTTCACAGCTCCACCAACAAGGCATTAAAGTCCCTGTTTTCCCACATTCCTTCCAGCATTTGTCATTTTCAATTTTTCATCAACTTTGCCAACATCAGCTTTGTTTAAATTTGTATTTCTCTTAATAGTGATTTAGAACAATTTTTTCATATGGCTATTGATAGCTAGGATTTCTTCCTTCGAAACCTGCTTATTCATATCCTTTGATCATTTATCAAGTGGGGAATGGCTCTTACTCTTATACATTTGAATCTACACACACATGTATTCAATATCTTAGAAATGAGACCTTGAAAAGAAAAATTTGCTGAAAAGATTTGCTTCTCTTCCAATTTTAGATGAGTTGGTTTTGTTTGTACTAACATTTTAATTTTATTAAAACTGTCCATTTTACTTCTTGTGAACCTCTCGATCTCATTTGGTCATGAACTCTGTCACTGTCCACTGATCTGAGTTTACCTTCCAAAAGGTGAGAATACATATACATATAGAAGCACGTGAATGAATAAATAAATGAGTGAATAAAGCACTTATAAAGTACTATGTACAGAGTACTGTACTAAGATCTGGGAATATAAATATATGGCCCTACTCTGAAGGAACTCGCAGGTAAACTGGGGAGGCAACCCACATGGAAGGCTTCAACTGTAAGTCAGATGAAAAAGTCCCAAGGTACATCAGCAGATGCCGATGATCCCAATGCTTCTTTAATATCATAGTAAGTATATACAATGACTCTGACATGAAGGTTACATCCATTCAGACCACACAAAGAAAGGTTGGCAGGCAGTGGTTTAAACAGATATTTGCAAAGATCCTTAAGGAGACGCCTGTTTGTGTACCTCCCTTCAAAATAAAGGCTTCATTTCTCAGTATCTCACATTCCCTGCTTTGAAGGAGATTGCCAGCACCCAGCTCCCAGGTGAGCCAGAGAAAGGTGATGCTATGGATGTCACATTTGGGGCCTCCTTTTACCAGGCTTGAACACTTTTTCTACCCCAAGCTTGTCATCGTTTAAAATGTGGTGTTAGTTAAGCAGTAATTATGCAAATGTAAGCAGCCATTTCTAATTTTAAAAGGGAACTCCTTTTAGAATTTTCACATCCAGAAACGTTTAAAATAGCTAGTCCACTGATGTTTTCATTTTATTCAAAATGTTTATGTGGATTTAAATACCGGTTGAGCTGCAACCAAAGTAAGTTAAACATTTACTTTCTATTAAACATCAAAATCAGAAGATTAAAAACTTGCTTTATATGTAACAGAAAGGAACAGTCCAATCAGCACAGCAGCAGCTTAACTGGTACTTAATGCCAAGCAATGCCGGTGTTGAGAGGGAATCAATTTGGAAAGGGAGGGATTTCTTTAAACTCTTCAAAAAAGGAAAAATACATTTGAACAAATCTTTTAATTATAATATCTTCCAAAGAACCTACAAAGCCTTTTTTCTTTCCAAACCTAATGCTTTTTTAAAGACAGCTCTTGCTTCTTAATTCCACATGAAATATTTGGTGTGGCATAATTAAGTTTTATTTCATGTTATTTTTAATGGCCTCACAGAAATAGAAGGAAACAGCATCTCCCCACTTTAAAGAAAGATTCCGACACCTTCCTCTATGTACATGGTCTGAAGACAGCAGGTTCTTTGGTTCTAACCTAGAATATTAGCTCCACTTCATGTGCCCAGATAGCTTTAGTTCTACATATGCCAGAGTCCAAGAGAGGATGGTAGAATGGGGATACTGGGCTCTTCCTATGGAGGAACCTTTAAATATGATTTAGTGGAAAGGCTGTTGGCTCATAGGTTCAGATCAAAGCTCAGTCATTTTCTACCTCTGTGTCCTTGGGTAAATTGCCCCGCCCCTTCTGAGCCTCAGTTTCCTCATCTTTAAAATGAGGAGGTTGAATAAGATGGTCTCTGAGGTCCCTTCTGGCTCTAGAACTATGACCCTATGACCTTAGGCAAGTCACATAAGCTCTCCAGACCTCAGTTTCCTTATCTGTAAACTGGGGGGGGGGGTAGGCTTCTAGTTCTAAATCTATAATCCTACAGAGAGGTATACCTCAGTCACAGAAATAAAGAATGCCAGAACTGGAAGAAACCTAGTCCAACCGCCTCACTTTGCGGAAGAGGCAGCTAAAGATCAATTAACTCCCTCCCTCATGAATACAGCTTAAAAATGGCAGCAGATTGGGCTTGAACCCGGGTCTAGCTCCATATTCAGAGCTCCTTCCTCTAGAACATACCCCATTTTCAAATTAACACTGTCTGCCCAACCACCCAAATCCTCTTCTTTTTCTACCATGTCTCCTACGAGACATGAATCCTGATTTCTACATGCTTTAGTATAAAAATTGTCTCTCTCTCTCTCTCTCTCTCTCTCTCTCTCTCTCTCTCTTTACTTCTCTCTCGTTATCTGGTAACTGAGAAAGGGGAAGAAGAAAAGAGAGGGTACAAGAGCCAACTCTAAGGAAAAGAATTGACTAATCAGAGAAGCAGATGTGGTGTAGTAGTCAGCATTAAGCTGGTGGTTCCTTAACTAACACAATCAATTCCTTAGAGCCCTCTCAAACCAGAATCAACACAGGAAAAATGTGTAGATTTTTGAAGAGTTCCTATCTCTGAGCAATCTGCACAGTTGAATTCAACAAACATTTGTTATGAGCAGGTGAAGCATGTGGAAAGGAAAAAAAATCACTTAATGACCTACAGAAAAGGAAAGTTTCTCATCTTAAAAATGAAGGCATTGGGCTGGACTGCCTGTAATCCATGATCATGTGAATCTATGATACTAAGGGCCCCTCTAGCTCTGTATCTGTTACACTGGAATTACAATAGAATTCAGCTAGTCCAACTCCACCTTGTACAGGAGGAAAACAGGAGGAAATGAGACATGGTGGAAAGGATCCTGGATTTGTAGTAAAGAGAACTTAAATCCAAAAGCTAACTCTTGCCACCTATGTGATCTTGAAAAAATTATTTCTTCTCAATGAGCCTCAGTTTCCTCATCTGTAAATAAGAGGCTTGAATTATATGAACCCCAAAGTCTCTTCCCACTCTAAATCTATGATTCCATGAAAGTCTAATGACTAGGAAGCACAGTAAACAGAGTACTGGCCTTAGACTCAGGAAGATGAGTTCAAATACCATTTCTGATGCTTACCAGCTATGTGTCCCTGGGCAAATCACTTAACTTCTTGTTCAGTCTGTTTTTTCCTCTGTAAAATGGAGGAAATAATCATGGCATCTACCTCACAGGGTCATAGTGAGGATCAAATGAGATACCAAGTATAAAGAGCTCTGTAAACCTTAAAGCTACTACATAAATGCTGGTGAAATACTGAGGAAACGGATCATTGCAGGAAAATGCTGGCCACGCTGACACAGGATCAGAAACGTGGATGTTGAATGATGTTCTATCGAAGTTAAGAGAGGCCCAGATGTTACCTGAATTCATCCACTCATTTATTCAAGAAGCATTTATAATGTGTCAGATGTTGTGCTAGGCTGTGGGAATCTGAAGATCAAGAAAATTCTGTTCCCAAGCCCTTAAGGAGCTTCTATCAATAAGGGGAAGCAAAATGCATAAATATTTAAACACAAAATACATATAAAATAAATGGGGGAGGAGGAGTGGAAGGCACTAAGATTTAAGGAATTCAAGACAGGATTCCTGAGCAGAAAGGAAGGAAGGAAGCTAGGGATCCCAAGGCAAAGGTGTGAAGGTAGTGCATTCCAAGCATAAGAGACTACAGACAGAAGGTCATATATTGGAAAACAGTAAATAAGACAGTTTGGCTGGAAGACTGAGTACACGAGAGGAAGCAAGGTAAATTATATTGGAAAGATAAGTTGGAGCCAGATTTTTAAAGGGTTTTAAAGGCCAGATAGAGGCATTTGTATTTGATCCAAAGGAAATAGGGAGTGATATGGTCAGAGCTGGGACTTAAGAATAATAATTTGGCAGCTGTGTAGAGGATGGATCGGGGAAGGGAGAGACTAGAGGCAGGAAGACCAATTAGGAGGTTTTTGCAGTAGTCTAGGCAAGAAATGATAAGGAGCTAAACTAAGCTAGTGGTCATGAGTGTAGGAAAGAGACTAATGCAAGATATGGTAGGGATAAAATCAACAAAACTTGGCAACTGATTGCATCATGTTGGGTGAGGAAGAAGGAAGAGGTCTGCAAACCCAGGTGACTGGGAAGGATGGTGGTGGTGTCTTTGACAGAGTTAAGGGTTTGAGGAAGACAGAAGGGCTTGTGACAAAGATATACAACACTCTTCTCTGTCCCATGCATAGACAACTTATCAATTCTTCCAGTACCTACCTCCCATGCATGGTTGCCCAACCTTTCACATAGTCAACCTGCCCTTTGTTTCTGGTCATCTCATCAATTAGCTGAAAGGCATCTGACTTGAAGAGAGCAACCCAGAGAACCAATATTATGCAAAACATTCTATCGGCAGGCTCCCAGACTTTGTCCAAATATGTGACATTTGAATATTTAGTAAAAAGAACAGCATGCCCACCCATACTAACAAGGTTATTAGCAGCAGCTCTAGGGGATTTGTACTGGATACACTAGTGTTCTTGGTTGCCAGGCTCGAGAGAGATGTCTTCTTATCACATGAGTGTAACATTTCACATAGCCAAGAAAACCATGGAACTTTTCTCTGCTTTCTTTTGTAACTGATGGGGTCCTCTAATGAGAACTGCAGGGCTTTGAAAAACTTAACAAGCAACCCGATTTATCTATGTTGTTTTTTAAGGTATTCCACATTATTTTCTGCTTTGTTCTCAATGAAGACAGCAAAACCTTTGCCAAAATATAAAATAGAATAGAATTTAAAAGTATTTCTCAAAATTGAACAATACCAGAATTATAATCATTTTGATCAGAAAACAGCCCTAACTGCAACAACGGTATAGGTTATCTCTATTGATCAATGTGGGATTCTATTTATTTTTTAGTTCTTCATATCCTCATCACTTAAGGTAGCTGGGTAGAAAGCTAGCTTTGAAGACCTAGGTTCACATCTAACATATGACACTTACTGGCTCTGTAATCTTGGGCAGGTCACACGTTTTATCTCTATGTACCTTAGTCAACTCCACAAGACTCAGTATCATAGGTTTGGGGCATCCTAGATCTGGAGCAAAAAGGGACCTTCCTGTCCAACCCCTTCATTTCACAGAGGAAGAAACTGATGCCCAGGCAAGAGAAATGACTTGCTTAAGGTCACACGGATAGCAATTAAGAGAGATTTGGTGTCAGAGCTGCTAAGCCCAGAGAGTCTGTGCTCTTTCTATTGTTCCAAGAAGCCTGTCTGAGCTATGGACAGTTGGATCTGAATTGGTGAAGGGAAATGCCCATGCTGAGGAAATCATGGATCATTCACCTATTCCAGATCCCTGTAATGAGAATGGGAATTTGAAGATCTTCCCTGCCCCTTAATAGACCTAGGGGAAAGTCTGAAGACCTCCCCTGTTTTGAAAGTAAACTCTGCCCCCTAACAGGCTGATAGTCACATGGAGCCTGTGATGGAGGGAATTTGCTGAAGGGAAGCAGAGCACACAGGAACCCGGTGGTCAGAGCTAGCAAGACAGTGGGGAAGAGAGGACACTCAGGCAAGGAGTCAGATAGGTTCATGAGTAGATATTGATCTTGTATTGGTTTGTGGGAAGGCTGAAGGATGCTGTGACTCTCAGCGTTATTATGGCTTCTTAAT
Source organism: Pseudochirops corinnae (assembly GCA_028646515.1). NCBI lineage: Eukaryota > Metazoa > Chordata > Mammalia > Diprotodontia > Pseudocheiridae > Pseudochirops > Pseudochirops corinnae. The sequence continues at coordinate 41,066,018 of CM053588.1, read as the reverse complement.
GTCTTTGGTACTATGATAGAATCGGCTTACTGGCTTTGGGATTTGGTTCTCTGGTGTCTAAATAAATGCTTCAGTTCTGTCTTCTACCTGGAGAATCTGGTATATTTTGCAATTGACCATCATGCCATACTTGTAGTCACTGTCTTTATCTGATCATGGGTGCTGTACATATTGCATTGGCGCTACAATCCCCAACTCTAGCAAAGAAGTCTTGTATTTGGTAGATCTTTGATGTTTGCTGAACTGAGTTGAAAAAATGTCTGATTTTTAAAATAAAAAAATAAATAACTCAGGACAACAAAACTTATCAGGCTGGGGTTAGAAATTCAGCAGATTTGCATTAAAAATGTTTTTGTCCTTGGTATTTACTTAGAAAAACTGTGGAAAGCTTCATTCCCGCTTTCTGACAAGCCCTGAATATCTGGATAAAGCCTTTGTTTTCTATCTTTTCTTTACCTTGACCAATTGAGTACTTTTTTTTAAACAAATCATGTGAAGATTCTCATTCCAGAAAAGTAGCTAAAACAGATTTGTGATAATCCAAATCATATTTGTACAATTTCCAGGTGTAGATGTGATGTCAAGGTTCATTTGAAAACCTAAGACTTCATGAAGAAGCTGTGGCCAGAACAAGAGTTCTGCAAAAGTCTTGCTGGGGTGAGGAACCTGCAGTTTCAACATCACATGTGGCCTTTTAGGTCTTTGGGTGTGGCCTTTTGACTGAGTCCAAAGTGTTACAGAACAAGTCCTTTTATTAAGGTGATTTGTTCTGTGAAGTTTGGATTCAAAGGGCTGCATTTGAGGACCTAGAGGGCCACATGTGGCCCTGAGGCCACAGGCTCACCATCCCTATAACACTGTTAACAAAGAAAGAATACCCTAGCCCCCAATATTCTACCTGATAGAAGAGAGCAAGCCTTTGTCCATTCAGGCTCCACGAACACAAAAGTATAACTAATTCAGTCAGGCTCCAAGCTGAGGCTACCCTTGGCACCTGTCTGTCAAAGGTCCCTCCACTGCTGCAGAAAGCAACCACTTTTATGCCTTAGAGGAGACCCTCTTTGTGAGCTGCTGTGGGAGAAAGCCACAAAGGTAGCAATTCTTGTGCTCCAAGTCTTTTCAATTTCATAGAATATCTCATATTCCTGTTTTCCAGCCAAGCCCCCGATGAGGAATTAGAATAGGGCTTCAGCCGAGAACCTATGAACTATACTGCCTGAGGAAAAAAGCTTACTAATCAAAAATAAAGGGTAAATGAAATTTTGTTGCTGAGTCATTTTTTTTCAGTCATACCCAACTCTTCATGACCCCATTTGGGGTTTTCTTGGCAAAAATAGTGGGGTAGTTTGCCATTTCTTCTCCAGCTCATTTTACAGATGAAGAAACTTATACAAACGAGGTTAAGTGACTTGCCCAAGGTCACACAGCTAGTACGGCGTCTGAGGCTGGATTTTAACTCAGGAGGATTAGTCTTCCTGACTGCAGGTCAGACAATCTATCTACTGCACCATCTAACTAGTTAACCTATTTAAGGAAACTAAATATCTCCAAGTACTTTAAAATTTTATACGCATATATACTTCAATAATGTGTTAATTACAAAATTATTGAACCTGAATCCTACTATGAGACTTTGGGCAAGCCACTGCCCCTACTCTGGGCCTCAGTTTCCTCACTGGCAAAATTAAAGCATTAGACTCCTTTCTAGCTCTAAAACTTATGACCCTGTAAGGACCTGTCCAAAACTCCCTTGATAATTCAACACATATTTATTAAGTAACTAAGATATGCAAGTCACTGTGCTAGGTGCTGGGGATACAAAGGGAAAAAAGAAAACCATTCCTGCCCCCAAGGAGGGTATGTTCTCCTAAGGGAATAGAATGTATACAAATAGGTAAAGCATATGAAAACTGAGAGAAGAAATACTCACAAGTGATGGAAGGCCTCATGGAGGAGGCAGCATCTGTACCAGCCTTTAAGGAATATAGGGGACAGTGATGTACAA
>CM053588.1:41034673-41063913 GCA_028646515.1 Pseudochirops corinnae | reverse complement strand
CCCCCCCCCCCCCGCCCCTCTTTCTGCTTTTTTTTTCCTCCTCCTTTAGACTGTAAGCCCCTTGAGGGCAGGGACTGTCTTTTATTAGTTATATCCCCAGTGCTTAGTACAATGCTTGGCACAGAGTAGGCACTTGATAAATGTTTATTGGATTGTTCTACCTGTTTAACTTCGGGCAAATTTCTGGGCCTCTGAGGGGGTTAGACTAAATTACCTCATTACCTCTGCTCTAAATCTCCTAAATCTTGGCCCTAAAACAAAGATGCAGAAAAGCAGGGATGAGGAGGAAGTGCATTTTCCTGCCATGGGGATGGCTTTCAAAAATCCAAAGGAGTTTACAGAGTAATGGGCAGTAGCCTGACTAGGTAGATAGAAGCCATATTGTGAAGGGAAGGGAAAACAAAGTCTAATTAAAGGAGACAGTCCATGCAAAGTCACAAAGACAACAGATGAATGTATCATAGAGGAAGCAAGAAAGGAATTTTGTCTGGAATGTAGAGTATGAAGGGGAGAGGTAAGGGGTGTGTGTGATAAGTCTGGAACAGTAGGCCCTCGTATCATGGAGGGCATTTAATGCCAAATAGATGAGTTGACATTTAATCTTGGAGGCAAGACTGAAGCAGTGAAGCTTCTTAAGTAGGGCAATGTCATGGTCAGATCTGTGCTTTAGGGATAGTAGTTTGGCAGCTGAGAAAGGGTTAAGTGGGACAGTGGAGAGATTGGAGGTGGAACCTATCACGATGCTGAGAGCCTAGACTAAGGCAGCGGCCATGTAAACAGAGAGGAGATGAATGTGAGAGATGCTTTGGAGGGACAGTCAACAAAACTCAGCAACTGACTGATACTGGGGACAGAAGGTGTGACAGATGGTAAGAGTCAAGGACAGTTCTGAGCTTTCAAGCCCAGGTGACTAGCAGGATGGTGGTACACTAGACAGCAATGGAAAATTTGAGAAGAGGAAATTTAAGGAATTTAAGAAGAGGCTTCAGAGGAAAAATAATGAGTTCTGATTTGAATGTGTTGTCTGGCATGCCTATGGGACTTCCAGCTGAAAATGTCCAGTTGGCAGATGATGATCAATGACTGGAATTCAGAAGAGAGATGAAGGCTAGATATATAGATCTGGAAGTCATAGAGACCATAATGAGATCATCAAGAGGCAGAGTATAGAGAAAGACAGAGCCCTGGGAAACATCTACCCATAAGGAAAAGGACATAGATGATGACCTGGCAAAGCTTCCTCTGCCTCACTCCAAACCCCTGCAGTGTGGCCACCAACCTCGCTCCTAAGAGATTTGTGAGAACAAGATTATTGTGGAGTCAATTTGATGGAGAAGACTAGGGGAGATGGATAAAGAGAAGATGAGGAGGGTCAGCTTTGATGAGAGATTGATCCACCAGAGCATTCCAATCTGAGTAAATTAGGAGAGAGCGGAGGATAACATCAAAGGGCTGTAAGATGAGAAGAGTGAGCCAAGGATGGGGACAGGAGCTGCTGTGAACCCTCGGCACAATCTGCATCCCCACATCTATGTAACTAGCCTCAACGTCTCTCTTGACCCTCAGTCCTACAGGAACAGTTGCCTTTTGGACATTTCAAACTGAATAACTAGAAGGCATCTCAAACTCAACATGTCCAAAACAAAATTCATTATCTTCCTCCCTTTACCACCACTACCATCCTCTCCTCCACATCCACTCCTCTTTCCAAACTTCAACGGCACTACCATTCTTCCAGTCACCTAGTCCTCACCCTCTATTCTTCACTCTCACTGCCCCTAAAATCTACCCCCATATTCAATCAGTTGCTAGGTAAGATAGATTCCATCCCCATCTCTTGCATATTCACCTTTCTTCCCACCCACACAGCCAAGAACCAAGCTCAAAGCCTTCATCACCTCTTACTTGGACTATTAAAAGCTTCTTCTTTGATCTTCCTATTTGAAGTCTCTTTCTGTTCAATCCACCTTCCACATCACCACCAAAGTGATTTTTCTAAAATATAGATCCACCCATGTCATTTTATTAAAAAAAAAAAATCTCATGTTATCTTATTACCTTTAGCTAGGAGATAATAAAAGCTCTTCAACCTGGCATTTAAAGCTCATCCCAACCTTGCCCCCTTCCTACTTTTCCCCCCTTTATGTATTGCCTTCCATTCACTCTACAATTGAACCAACTGATCTTCTGATTATTCCTCCCCCATAACATCCCATCTTCAGTGTCTTTACATTTATTGTCCCCTATGTCTAGAATGAACTCTCTCTTGACTTTCACAGACGATTTCCTTCAAGCCTCAGCTCAAGTACCACCCTCAGCATGAGGTGTCCCTGATTAGAAAGTTCTGTGACTTGAAGGAATGTCTTAATTCTATCATTGTATCCTTAGTAGTTAGCATAGGACTAGGAATATAGTTAGGTGCTTAATGAATATTTCATTGACTGCTAATGCCCTAAGGTGACAGAATCAGGAACCCCAAGTAAGTTTTGTGACACTGCTTTCTCCTGGATCTTCTAACCTATCAGACTGCTCCTTCAGTCTTCTTTATTGCATCTTCAATCAGGTCATTCATCTTCAAACCATGAGTGGTCCCTTGGGATCTGTCTTGGGTCCTCTTCTCTTCTCCCTCTATACCATTTGATGTGATCCCATCTGCTCCCATGGATTCAATTATATCTCTATACTGATGGTTCTCAAATCTACATGTCTAGCCTAATACCTCTGCTAACCTCTAATCTGGTAGCTCCAACTGCCTACTAGATATCTCAAACTGACTACCCTGTAGACATCTTAAACTCAATATGCCCAATATCGTACTCATTAGCATCCCTTCCAAGCCTCCCACCCCTTCGCAACTTCCCTATTACTGTGGAAGGCACTGGTATTCTCCCAGTCTCCCAAATCCTGGTGTCTTTAATTTCTCAATCTCTCACACCCCCTACTTAATATTGCCAAGGTCTGTTGATTTCACCTTGACAACATCTCTTGATTATGCCCCCTTCTCTCCTCAGATACTGCCACCACACCCTGGTACAGGCTCTCCTTACCTCATGCCTGGCCTGTTGTAATAGCCTGCTGGTTAGTCAGCCTAACACAAGTATCTTCCCACTTCAGTCCACCCACCACTCAGCTGTCAAAGTGATTTTCCTAAAGCATAGGTCTTGCCATGTCAGCCCCCTAAATAAACCTGACTCCCTATCACTTCTAAAGTCTAGTACAAAATCGTATAATATTCAAAGCCCTTCATAACCTACCCCTCTCACTCCCACACAAACATCTGTAGTTTTGTTATATCTACCACTCCCACATATACATAAGGACACAGGTATCCTTGATGGTCCTTGAAAAATATTCCATCTCCTAACTCCGGACATTATTACTGTCTTCCACTCATAAACTGAGTGCCGAATCCTCATCTCCACCTCTTGACTTCCTTCAAGTTCCAGCAAAAATCCCACCTTTTACAAGAAGACTTTACTGATCCCTCTTAATTCTAGTACCTTCCCTCAGTTGCTTATTTCTAATTTATAATCTACATACCTTCTACATAGTTCTTTTCACGTTATTTCCATTAGGTTGTGGGTTCAAAAGCAGGAACCGTCATCTTTTTTTCTGTACATTCAGTACTTAGCCCAGTGCCTGACACACAGTAGGCACTTAAATGTCTTACTACTGCAAGCTTAATGAATCAACAAATGGATTTTCCTCTAGGATCTGTCCTAGGTCTTCTCCCTTCAGACTCTCTCAAGTCCCAAGGGTTCAATGATGACCTCTGTGCAAATGACTCAAATCAATCAATTAAATTCTCCCCAGCTGAACACAGCCTCCTTCAGGGCTGGGACTAATTTATCTTTGTAGCCCCAGTTCCTTCCACAGAGGTACTTCTTACATCTACTAAACTGAAAACTGAATTGAGGAAGGAGAAATTGCTAAGTAGAGGCAGTACACATACATTTTACTGTTTTTAAGCTTACAATTGTCCTAACATGAAGCCAATTCTGCATTCCTAGTATAGATCCTAACTGCTTATAGTCTGTAATCTTCATTTTTAGCCTCTTTGTTAATACTTTATTTTAAATGTTTGCCTAACTGTTCATTAGGGATATTGGTCTAGTTTTCTTTTTCTACTTCAATTCTTACTGTATCAAGACCATCTCAGAGTAACAGAAGGAATTTGATAAAATTTCTCTCCCTCTCCCCTTTTTTCCTTCTCTTTTTGCAAAAAGTTTAACAGCAGAATTGTTTGAATGTTTCATAGAATGCATTTTTTTAATACATCGAGTCTTGGGGTTTTTCCCTTTGGAAATTCATTTGTGGTTCCCAAATTTTTATAAATATCCCTTTATGTCATTTAAGTTGTAGATTTTATCAGCATATAGTTGGGCAGAAGTTTCTGATAACACCTTTTATTTCATTTATGGTTAATTCTTTAAAAATTTTTGATATGGGTAATCTTAATTAAATTAACTCATGGTTTATTTATTTTGTTGGGGCTTTTTTTTTTAAACAAGTTTCTGGTTTTACTTATTAATTCAATGGTTTGTTTTCAATTTTGTTCACTTCTTTCTTGATTTTCACCATTATATTGGTGTTTAATCGCAGTTTTTAATTTGTTGGTTTTCTAGGATTTTTTTTCAGTTGCATTCCTAAGTGGTTGATCTGCTCTTAATGAAAGTGTTTAGACATTAAAAAAAAAATTCCCCTATACATTACACTTTTAAGAAATTTGATGATGAAAAGATAAAGGCAAATTGTACAACAGTCAGCAGCAATTTTTAATTTTTTTAAAATAGATGAAATCTGAATGTAATGTAAGGGGCAAGAAATGAGCGGTGAAGGAAATTATGACAACGCAAGAGTGAGAAAATTCATGCAGAAAAGTTCCCACAGGTTCAAGAGAATGAAAAAAAGCAAAAATGGTAGCATTAGCTTTAGCAAAGATGGTAGGGGCAAAAAAGAGCTAAAAAAAATTTTTAAAAGAATGAGATAAAAAGAAAATAGGTTGAAGGGGATCATGCTAGATGGCTCACCTACAACACAAGGTTATTCTGAGGAAATGGCTTTGCCAACTGCTATATAAATGAGTTATTAAGACTGTCTTGAACTAACTAAAGTAGGCAATAAGATTATGTGCTAACAATAGGGAGGGCCAGTTCGGGAGCTTGAAGAGAATGAAGGTTTAAAAGAGACACTCTGAAGAATATTTATACCAAAGCCAAGTACAGGTGATTAAAATACTTACAAACAGTATTGAGCGCCAGGATGAGGATGAAGCATTGTGGACCAAGGTAACATGTTTCCATGACTTTCTCAAGCAACAGTTAAGAGTACTATACTGTATCAGAAAATCATCCAGCACAAGAGATTGATAAGTCAGGTACAGTAGAAAGCAAAAGGGGTGAGACTCTAGGCTGACAATGAAATATAACTTGGAATGACTGACTATGGGGTCAAGATTGAGAAGCAAGACAAGTGAAGACAAAACCTAAGTGATGGACAGAGAAAATAAAGGGAAAAGAACTCAAGATTATAAGGCTGAAGAACAAATTTAGCAAGAGAGATTTTAAAAGGCAAGGAGGCTGTGATCAGAGAAGATTTTGAGAATCTGAGATCTTCTTGTTGGTGCCTTTCCAAGCGATGAAAAGATCTTAGGTGTGTACAGGCAAGTGGGGAGGGAAGAAATAAGCATTTATGAAGCACTTACAGTGCCAAGCACTGTCCTAAGTGCTTCACAAGGAGCATCTCATTTGTTTCTCACAGGATCAACTAAAATCAAATGAACTTGGGTCTTCTTGACTACGGGTCCAGCACTCTTCTCACTGCATTGCCCAGCTGCCCATTAGGTGGGTAGCTGAAGTGGTGGTGAAATGATCCAAAGTGAAGAGGTCAGAGAACTGTAATGCTAGAAGACTAGAAGGGCCATCCCACCTGGATGCAGTTATATAGCAGGTGGCTGGGGCACAAGAGAGAACTGAGGGCCAGTACAGAAAACTTCATTTAATAATTATCTAATCAGCAGCATATATAATTGTGTGGCCTAAGTGGCTAGAGTGCTGGGCCTGGAGTCAGGAAAACCTGAGCTTAAATCCAGCCTTAGACACTTACTAGCAATGACCTTCGGCAAGACATGTCACCTGTGCTTCAGTTTTGTCATCTGTAAAATGGAGATAACAGCACCCCCCTCCAGAGATTCTGAAGATCAAATGCACCCAGCACCTAGTAAGCGCTGTGTAAATGTTAGCTATTATTGACTTTTCACTCATTTAAACTGATCTTCACCCCACCAGCCCACTCAAATTATTGAGGTTTCACTTATTTTTAGCTTCATTCTTCCATCATGGGAATGTCTCAACTATTTTTATTAAAGGATGTATTTGTGTGTGTATACATACAGACAGACATAGAGATATACAGACACAGATACAGATAGATAGATAGCATACATATTAATATATACACACACATCAATTTCAACAATGTGACACGACAGCCAAAAGGAAGCAAATGCAAGCTTAGGGTTTATTAAGAGAGAAATAACATCCCAGAAGAATAAAGAGAGGGCACCATTATATTCTACCTGAGTCAAGCACTACCTGGAGCATTGTGTCCTGATATGGGCACCACATTCTAAGTACACTAATGATAAGCTGAAAGATAACGGACTGAGAATGTATAACTTGGAGTCTTGGAGAAGGGGCCCAAGAGCAGTACCTTTAAATATCTGTAGGGCTATTATGCAGAAGAGGGATGATAATTACTTAGGGGTGGGAAGGGAGACAGGTACAAAACTGGAACCAATCACTGGAAATCAGAGAGGGATTTTAGGTGTGACACAAAGAAAACTTCCCAATGGAGTAATTCCCAAGTGGAAAGGGCTGCTTTGGGAAGTGGTAGGTATATTGTGTTTCCCCTTCCATCACTGCCACCAAGATCAAGAGCACGGGCTGAACATCCTCTGACCTCTTCTGATATCCCCAGCCCAAACACCCATCTACATTTCCTGTACTATTAGGAAAAGGTTTGAGAGGGGGCGGGGGACTGGACTTGGATTCAACAAACAGGTCTGAAGCCTTGTTCTGATACTTCTTTCTACCTAGATGACAAGTCACAAGGTACCTCAGTGCTCTAACCTAGAAAATAAAGGGGCAGGAGTATATAATCTCCAAGGTCTCTTCTAACTCTCAAAGCTACATGAGCCAGATAAAGAAGAAAAATGGAGGTCAGAGCTTAACCCTGCAGAGAAAAGCAAGGTGGGAAGCAAAGGCTTACCTGTGATAGATCTTGGAAGAAGGTCTTTGAAGCTTCACAGCTAAGTCCTCCAAAGCAATCAGAAAGACATCCATACAATAACATAACCATTACCACCTTTGAAGCTGGGAAAAGTTGAGGTAGAACACCTAAAAACACATGTCCTGAGCCGTCATCTCTGGCATAACTTGGCTTCCATTCCATGTATTAACCCATCAATTCTCGCAACCAAGATTTCCCTTGGCCTAATCAAATACAATGTTTCAGATTTCATTCCAGACCAATAAGAAAGATTGATATGAGGCCTTTACCTGGTAGGCCCCAAGATGGCTATACCTTAATGAAGAAGCTAAGTGGGTATAAAAAACTTTGAGAGCTTTCAAGATGAGACTACTATGCAAGTAAAAGAATGTAAAATTATAAATGGGCATAAACCAACCATCATATAACTTCACAAAACTAACCTAAAAGAAAAGCTGACTATCAAAAAGAACCAATTATCAAAGAGCAACTCTTTTAGAAGAGCTGTCTGAAGGGTAATAGGGGAAAGCGCCTTTCTTACTGATGCTATATATATGTGCCACCAGAGGGCACTAATTCATGTAATAGCTCTTAAAACCTTATTTCATGCATTTTAAACTGCTAGAACAGGGAATCAAAAATAGATTTGAAAGCATTAAGGTCTTGAATATATAATTTTGACAATCGTTTTTAAGCACTGGCATAACTTCCCATACAAGTTTCTCACCCAGGAACCTTAAAAGTAAACAAGAGTTTTCAACAAGGATGACCACTGTAATCAAATCTTCCAACATGAAACAGGTACATTTGAAATAAAGTTAAATACAAAAAAAAACAAAAAAACACAAATGGTTTCTGATGAATCATTGTTTATTCACAAAAATATTTTACTTTATTTTAGATTTAAAATTGTCTGTTTAGAAGTCTATGGGAGCATTTTTACATGTATGAGCACACCTAAGCCCGAAAGACATAAGAAACAGCCCCAGACAAAAACCTCTTATTTCAATTCCTCTGTTACTTACAAAAGAGCCATCCTTCCATGAATTCCAAGTGGTCACTTCTTAATTACTTAGTGTAATTACAGCGGAACTGGTTCATAATTCTTATACACATGCTGCAGATAGGGGAGAAGGGTGGAGAAGAGAGAGAAGGCTGACCGAGCTGACTTGTGACACCTAATCTTCATATTAACTATATCCCTTATAACAAGAGTTCTAGGGGCGGCTAGGTGGCACAGTGAATACAGCACTGTCCCTGGAGTTAGGAGGACCTGAGTTTAAATCCAGCCTCAGACACTTAACACAATACGAGCCATGTGATCTTGGGCAAGTCACTTAACCCCAACTGCCCTACCTTCCCCCCTCCAAACAGCAAAAAAGATGAAATAAAATATTATTTAAAAAAAAAAAAACCAAGAGTTCTACTTTAATGACATTTTCAACATCCACTTTCTCAAACAGCATCAAGTATTACTCTGGGTCTGAGGCTGCTACTGATAACTTATTGCCCAAAACCCAATGTGGGAGTCTCTTCCCATCTGGCATTTTTCTACAGTAGCGTCATGAGTTCAGCATCATGCTTTCTAAACACACAGGGGGAAAGAATAGTACAAAACAGATTCATGCCACAGAGAATTCTCATTGTGTTCTGCTGTGTGGAAATTCCTTTTGTGATGTTTAACTTCAAAATAAAAAACAATTTTTTAAAGTTGTGGGGCAGGAGGATTGTGTTCCCCAGAGTTCTTGTGGCATAGGGAAGTCACTGGTTTGCTTCTCAGACCTTCTCTGAAACTTCCTGTAGTACTTAGCTTATGATGCTCAGAAATGTGGGCTCACCTACTAAAGAAAAAGTGAGTATATTTGGAATCTTTTTTCTGGTTTTCATCAACTCATTTAGTGCATAGCAAAGACCTGGACTTTGTGCAAAAAAACAAAAAAATTAGCAATGAAAAGTTATTAAAGAGCTGATACACTGATGGTCTTGAAGCTTCTTTTCTTAATGCTACATACAATTCTGCCCTAAGATATGGAAGAACAGCTCACATCATAAGCAATGGGCCATCAGAGTTGTTTTTTGTTGGGCGAAAAACAAGCACTTCAAATGTCTTTTAAAATCCCACTGGTATTCCTAGACATATCAATACACACACAGTTGAGGACTGAAATAATTATGTAGGTAATTTGAAACCAAAAGCAGCTTTACCTGAAATATCACCAATCTGAAAATCAGTTTTTTGCTTGATTTATCTAGATAATTGCCCCAAACCTCTCATCTTCACTCGTGTGGCCCTGATCTCTGCATGAATTTTGTGAACAAATCCCAGTCACTTGATATTAAATTTAAAAGCTAAACTATTCTAGAGACATGGCTCACATTTCTCTCACGTCTGCTTTTATTTTCAGTGAAATGGCTGTTTTTTATAGACATGATAAAGCATCAGTCACTTCAAGAGACAGGGATATCATAACGCCGAATAAGTTTGCACTTCATAATTCCAAAGTCCCATTAAACCCTGGCATCCCTCACCACTCCTGATCCAAAAAGGAGATTCCAGGTCGCCCCTGCCCCCAATCACCTGCTGACCAGTTCAGACACCCTGAGGATTTTAACGCTTACCCAAACTTCTTCACTATTTTATCACATGTTTGCTTGAGGTGCCACCCATAAAGAACAAAGGAGAAGAGGGGAAATGTGGGAAAGAACAAAACATGGGTGACCTAATTAAGACTTAAATTTGCTACATGAATATGGCTCAAGAGATTTTCTTTACATCAATTTGAAAGGAAGGGGTGGGAGGGTCATTCTGGCCTATTTCTTTCTTGACAAAATTTGGTCTAAATCCATTTAGCTTTTTGAGTATTAGTAATTCACTAATAGAATTGTCTTGAGCCAGACACAGAGCTGGCAGGACTGTGCAGATCTCCCCACAAGCCCTGCCAACTTCAATCCCAATTTGCCACCCCCTCACTACTTACTCCAGCTCTGGATCTCTCTGTTCAAGCTGAAACCGTGAACAATTGTGTGATAATAGCCTAAAATAAATAAATGTAAAATAGGTCAAGACTATCATATCTATTTCTGTTTGTAACTGAAGAAAATTTGCCCCATTTCCAGAGGCAGAAAGAGTCAGGGACATTTGAACCTCAAAGTGAACTGTAAGAATAGATACCAAAAAATTGGCCTGAGTTCCCTCTTTGCCCTCTCTCACCCACTCAGATTTTTAACTTATGAGTTTTGTTATTCACTCTTTTTCCTACTTACAAAAAGTGCTTTCACATTGCTTTCAAAATTATTTTTAGTTATTGGTTTACAGGAGGCCACAGACGTATTAAAAGAAAAAAAAAACGGTAAAGGATCAAATTGGAAAAAGTCTATGTTCAAAGGAAACCAAGGCACAGTTTCATTGAGTATTAATTTTGGAAAGATTTTTACTTACTGTGCATATTCAGTACACGACTTAAGTTTTTGTTTTGTTTTCTCTAACCCAGGGTCCCGAGAGAGTCATTACCGGCAATCATCTCTCTAATTCAGATTAACGTTTCTAAGTACATGTTGATATAATAGAGCACAATGCCTGCAGACGCTCCCCTGCTATGGCCCATTAGCCGAGGCAGGGGACTAGGAAGTGGACTTCCTGGGTCTAATTCCCAGCTCTACAATTGTTAGCTTTCTGGGGCTCGACTCTTGATTCTCCTGTATTTGAGAAGTGGAAATGTGAAGAAAATACTGGGAGGTTCAATTAATAAAAACTTATAGAAAAGAACATATTGTTATCATATGTCTAGTGTGTAACAGACTTCCAATATGCTACATGTTACCTACAGTAAACAGAAATAAAATTTACATTAACACTAAGTGACTAAATCGGGTATCTATACTAAACTTAGTTGTCAGTCACCTCTCCTCATAGAGGACTGGGGGAGAGCATCTCAGGAAGCACTCTTAAGCTTGTTTTGAGGGACAGTGGCTTTGAATGACTTTAATTTGATGGGGAGGAGTGTCTCTGTATGAAGTGACCATTTCCAAGTGATTTTTAAAAATTTTATCTGTTCTGGGCTTAGGAAAGATCCTCACCACCCTAATAATACAGTCACAACTCAAATGGACTCAGGAAAAGACTGCTTTCATTCATGTGTCCAGTGCTCATAAGGCAGACTTCTAATAATACTAAGCATCAGATAATGAAACAGGCCTTTAGAATTAGAAAACTGGGCTTCATGTTTAAATGTAAAAAGGGGGAAAAACCTATTGGTTCATTTGAGGAAAAGTCCCCTAAATGCATGCAGTATAATTTCCTCGGAGTTATTTGAAAATTGTTTAATCAATTAAGGAATAGGAACAACAAATGAAAGGTTTTGTGGCTATTAAATGAAAATCACAACTTTCATTTAAAAAAAAGTGAAGGTCTCTGTAGGAATCAGACAGCAGCTTCTGACTTGTAATCCACTGTGCTCTGCACATCTGCTTTCTGCTACCAAAATTTTAACACCTGTATAAACAAAAACAGGGTTTATGCTCTTTCTCAAAAGGCAAACCAAAAAAATAAAAATTCAGTTACTAAATTTTACCTTTTCTAGGGAGAAGCCAACTGAGGACACAGCACCAATTTCACTTTTTCCTAACCTAGACACCTGAACTCTACAACAGCAGGCCTTTCACCAACGATTTTGTCAGCAGGGGCAGATTGAGAGCACCCCAGGGAAAAGACGACAGCCCAAGTTCCTATTTCATTTCACTGAATCGCCTCTGCTACACTGGGCACCAAGAGGGGGCAGGGGCTACCAGACCTTTCTATCAAGGTTTGCTGCATCCATGTTCCTATAGCCATGCTGGTTAAAGTGGGAGAATTAACTTCACCTTTACCTTTTTTTTTCTTAAAGAAGAAATTAACATCTTTTAATATAATTTTTATTTCTTTAGGGAGATTTATAGTAATGCCTACCATTGAATCATATCTAAGAAAAATAGAGCAGACTAAAACTAGGCTACTAGTCTAGCTCCTTTGTAAGCTATGTTAAATAAAAATTTGAATTCAACACATTTAATAAACATTTATTAAACACATACCATGTGCCAGGGAACACAAAGATTTTTTTTTATATTCTCTCCCTTCAAGGATCTTACATTTTACTGGTGATTTAAGATTAGTCACAAATTCCAAAGAAAGATTACAAATCATTTTTATGATCAATACTAAAAAGGTAAAACATTCTATTCCTGATATACACTACACATGCAGAGTTAAGAGCCACACGTACAACTCAATTACAAAATTGCTCTTCTGCTAGGATGCTTTTCAGTCCATTTGTCATAAAGATTTATGTGTAAAGGGTGACTTTCTAAGCCTAACTTCATTAAGGGGGGAAAAAATTCTCAAAACAAATTGCAATAAAGCTATTAATGTCATTTTAATTTCTTGCTTAATTTCCAGTTTGTGTTACTCATATGCTTCCCATCAGATGAAAACATTTTAATTAGAATGAAGTGAGCTTAAGAAAACTTCTCTAATGAGTAAGCTTTTTTTATTATTAAATTTTGTTTATTGGGTTTCATATGAATACAATGATGCAAAAAAAGCAAAGCATTATATTTAAGCAGAATAATATAGTTAAAACACAGGCTGTCAATAGTGAACTCTTAAGAGGCGATTAAAATTTTGGTGCTCACACATACAGCTGATTTATTTCTCACAGTCAGATCAGGCATTCCTCATAACACCAGCTAATCCAAAATGAACAGCTAATTGCTCCATCTACATGGGAATAATACAAAAAAAAAGATCACAAACCTGTTTAAATGGGCTCCTGTTAGATGACAGTGTACACTTTGGGGGAAGGGAGGGAGACTAAAAATGGATTTAAAGTTAATATGAATTTCACTGCGATACAAAGTTAGAAGCTTAAAACAACTTTTTTTTTTTAATCCATGAATACATTCACATTTAAGAAAAATTATCTTAGAAGGGCAGAAAAACCTGGTCACTTGGAGCTCAACTTAGCAGCCCTTATTATCACCATAAAAAATAATAATAGTATTTGTGCTGACCGAAGTTTCCATGTTCACCTTTAAAAATATTTTACTTTTTTCCTGGAATGGAGGGTAAAAAAGCTTTCCCCAGTTCATAAGCTTTATGATTCCTTAAATAAATAGTGTGAATAAAAGCCCAAAGAAATACCAATTTAAACACAACATATGACCTAATGCAGACCTCAGCTCCCCAGTTTAAAGGAATGCATCTTTCTTAAGCTACTAATATGTGCCACATATTTATACCACTAAAACTGGGCTTCCGGGCTAGATTCAAACCAAAGAAACAGCAGACACTTCAGTTATGGGACGGGATGGACCTTGGAGATGTTCTGGTAGATGGCAAAAAAATCATAAGTATGACAGATATAGCTTACTCACACAGGCATGCCAATATCTCTGCTGTTTCTACATTAGTGAAATCAGCAGACAGAATTCACTGTCCCTCAAACGCAAACCTTAACTAGGCTGAAGGCCCAACCTTATCAAGCTAAAAACATTCAGGGGGAAGCTGGCATGCCTGAAAGGTCCCTTTTAAGACTGCCTTTGTGCCTAAACGTCTTATAGTGGCTGACCCAGCTGACTGACCAAGAGGGCTTGTCAAGAACACCCTGGGGGTCCTGTAATAAAGAAACGGGTTCTCCTGAGTCAAGTGATCCTCAAAACACAGCAACAAAATGTATTTAAGCAGCTAAGACATATGTACGTGGCACTTTTGTTAAGATGCTATGGACAGAAAGGAAAAATGAATACTAGTCTTTGACCTCAAGGAGCTTACATTCACATGGGGATCCAGTACTTAGAGATAAATATATAATGTATGGAAGGAGAAAACATAGAGGGACGAGAAAAGGCTTTCTCCTAGGTAGTCATTACCAAGAATCACTAAACTTCTGAAGTTCATTTAAAAATACTTAAAAACCTTTTTGAAGTGGCTATGGGACAGCAAGACACCTTCACCTGGATGATTTCAGAGGACTGAGCCCTTGCCAAGTAAGGGGCAAGTCCATGTTCCAAAAGAACTACAGGGAGCAGAGATCTCTATATGAACCTAGAGAGAACAAGGAGGCAAAAAGGGGGTTTTCCCCATAACTGCATAAGAAGATACAAATCTAGAACATCAGTTGCCCCTGAAGATCTTCAACCCATTCATGGAGAAATTACTTTAGTACTTTTAGTCATAAATATACAAACTTCTGTAAGGATTATGAACCCTTTGGTTTCCATGTACATTATTTCTCTCATAATAAACCTGGTTTTCACATAATTCTTGTGGCACTGTGACTGCCTATTAACAAAACACATTATTCTTTATTATTTTCATCAATTATGTTGCCTACAATGTAGGGGGGAAATCTCTTGGAATTCCAGAACAACACTCATACTCAAACCTAACACTGTCAGACTGCTAAGATAAACTAAACAATAACTGTGTATACTAAGTCCCACTCAAATGTAACAATATGGAAGGTGGATCCAAGATGGCAGAGTAAAGGCAGGGACTCGCCTGAAACTCTTCCCCAAATCTCTCCAAATACCTTTGAATAACAATTCTAAACAAATTCTAGAGCAGCAAAACCCACAAAAAGGCAGAGTGAAACAATTTTCCAGCCCAGACCATTTAGAGAGTTGGCAGGAAGGACTATGCTCCTCTCCTGTTGCACCAGGAGAGAAGCATAGTCCTGCACAGGCTGTGCTAGCACAAGACCTAGCTCCAGCAAACCAGGAGTACACCTTGGGGCGACTGAATCAGTCAAACCTCTCAACCCATCAACAGTAAGTGGATCGAACAATGGGTCAGAAGGAGATTTACAGAGGTCCAGGTCCCTTTGCTGGCACCAAAAGCAGGACTCTGTTTCAGTCTATGATATGATCTGGGTCACAGTCCTGGGTCTTAGTCCCAGTGTGAGGAGTATTAGCACAACAGAACCTGAGACCACAGTGGGGCAGGGACCCTGGTCACAGTTCCATGGCAGAAAAGACTGCTTGTGGTTGTTCACAAACCAGTACACAGTATGGGAGAGTAGTAAACATACCCACCTCTCCCTAGATCATACTACCTACCTTGGAACAGCCAAAAACTTACATGTCCTCAGAATTACCTCTAAAAACAGCTACACAAAAAAAAATCTGAAACTTGGGAAAGTGCCCTCTCTACTTCGAAAGCAGAGCTCCACTTTAGCATAGAGTTAAAAGTCAAGAAATAGGCTGGAAAATGAGTAAACAGAATAAAAATTCTGACCATAGAAAGTTGCTATAGTTGACACAAAAGATCAAAACACTCAGAAGAAGACAACAAAGTCAAAATTCCTGCATCCAGAGCCTCAAAGAAAAAATATGAATTGGTCTCAGATCATGGAAGAGCTCAAAAATGGATTTTTAAAATCCTGGAGGAAAAAATGAAAAGAGAAATGAGAGTGATGCAAGAAAATCATGAAAAAAGTCAACATTTTGATAAAGGAGGCACCAAAAAAAACTGAAGAAAATAACACCTTAAAAAACACTAAGTCAAATGGTTAAAAAAAAAAAAAGGCACAAAAATTCAATGAAGAGAAGAATGACTTGAAAAGCAGAACTGGTCAAATGAAAAAAGATACACAAAAATTCACTGAAGAAAAGAACTTCTTAAAAAGTAGAATCAGTTAAACAGAAAAGAAGGTAACAAAAGTTCACTGAAGAAAATAATTCCTTAAAAGACAGAACTGGGCAAGTGGAAGTTAACAGCTTTATGAGACATCAAGAAACAGTCAAACAAAATCGAAAGAATCAAAAAATAGAAGAAAATGTGAAATATCTCATTGGGAAAACAATTGACATGGAAAATAGATCCAGGAGAAATAATTTTAAAATTTATTAGACTACCTGAAAATCACAAAAATAAAAAAGTCTAGACATCATCTTTCAAGAAATTATCAAGGAAAACTATCCTGATATTCTAGAAGCAGAGAGTAAAACAGAAACTGAAAGAATCTGGAGAGCAATTTGGAACTATACCCAAAGGACTATAAAACCATGCATACCCTTTCACCAAGCAATACCACTACTAGGTCTGTATCCCAAAGAAAAAGGAAAAGGACTCACATATACAAAAATATTTATAGCAGCTCTTTTAGTGATGGCAAAGAATTGGAAAATGAGGGGATGCCTTTCAACTGGAGAACGGCTGAACAAGTTGTTGTATGTGATTATGATGGAATAATACTGTGCTTTAAGAAATGATGAGCTAGATGCTCTCAGAAAAACATGGGAAGACATGACAACTGATGCAGCGTGAAAAGAGTGGAACCAGAACACTGTGCACAGTAACAGCAATACTGTATGATGATTTACCATGAACAACTTAGTTATTCTCAAAAATACAATGATCCAAGACAATTCTAAAAGATCCATGATGAAAAATGCTGAGTCCAGAGAGAGAACTGGTGAAGCCTGAATGCAGACAAAGATACTTTTCCTTTACTTGCTTTTTTTTTTCCTTAAGGCTTTTTTGTCTGTTTTCTTTCATAGAACTTATGTGGAAATTTGTCTTGCATGACTACATATGTATAACCTATGTCAAATTGCTTGCCTTCTCAATGAGGGGGAGAAAATTTGGAACTCAAAATTTGAAGAAAACAAATGTTAAAATTGTTTTTACATATAATTGGGGAAAATAAAATATTAAATACATTTTTAATGTAATAATATCAAATATCCAACAGCTTTTGACCAAAGATACTTTTAAAGTCTTTATCCTATGAGTTTACTCTTTTCTGAAGATATCTTAAACTGTTTACTGAACTCAGCTTAACTTAGTACTTACCTTTTCTAATGGTCAGAGTCCAGCACCAAGGGTTCTAATTCTTCCCTAAGCCAGAAGATAAAATGTTTTCATTCCTTTGGCTACTGTACAAGCTGTACTCCTAATTCTCTTCCAATTGGCCCTTCCTCCTTTGCAGGTTTCTCTTAGCTTTTCTTCTATCCTGACCCCCAAATTTTGATTTAACATTATTATCAGTGTAAACAGAAGTATGTTTATCTTCTGTCATCAGATGATGCCACTGTCCTTAAGATAAAAGTAATTATGCTTCCCAACAAGTAAACAAAATAAAACGTAATTTCTTCTTAGCGCAATTTTAAAACCCTGGCCTCTTTTAACATAACTGCATTGAGTTAGGTCACACTTATTGAGCTGCTGCTATATAAAAGCAGACACTGTTCTCCTATTACCATGCGCTAAAACATTTCACTTTGTAATAAGAAATCACCTAACTCCAACAAGGTTGTATCCAAATGAAGATAAGGTGGAAGGATTCAAATAGCCAAAACATACTTTTTTAAGTATGGGCCTCACTTCTGAAAACCTAAATATAGACCACAAGCAGATAAATGCATGTTTGGACAAAAGGATAAGAAATTGGGAGGAAAATCCTAAGAGGTCAAAATGAACAGTACTGGACACCACAGAGAAGATCCATAGTTAATTTCTCCAGCTCACATCCCAGGATGCTATTGGTGGAAGAACTGGAATGAATGGCTCTTGTTCATGGTGAAGTCACTGGATTATTCCTAAGAAAGGATATTATGAGATTTAAGGTGGGAATCTTTTTTTCCCTTATGTTTTTCCTTTCTATCCCGTGCCTTTAATAATTAAAGCTAAGGTGTCAGAATATACCAAGTTTCAGCCAAAACTAAAGGATGCATAAGTCACATCTTAATTTTGAATGCTAGAGTGACAAGATCCGGAAATCCAGGCTGTTGTAGTGTAATCCAATATTGTACTTAGCTGGCGCTCCTAAATAATACTTTGTCAGCTCTTATGATCTAACACAAAATGACATGTTTTATGATATACCAGTTAGGCTATGTTAATACCCTTGACTTTTAGCTTAAAAGCTTTCATTAGTTCACAAGATATCTATGCCCAATGAACTATACTGATTCTCTTCAATTATGACAGCACCCAAAGAACTGAATCAGAATTTAATTATGGGCAGCCACAATTCCATATTATCCTTGTGCCTGCCATGTGGTACCATCACCAAAACCCATGTCTACTAGGGAAAGCTGACAGAATCAAGACCAATGAGTATGTGTGTATGAGGAAAAGCCCATCTACTATAGTCATGTCATTTTATATTAAATATTATTAACATATATATGCATAAACACATGAATATACTTTCCCATTCTTAGTTATCCATGCTGATAAGAACAAGTAAAAGATAAACCAGTTAAAGAAATCCACAAACAAAAAATTTCATTTGCAAAAATAGTTTAAATCTCCTCTTCTACCAACCCTTTCGACAATACTGCTAATAAATGGCCAGGGGAGGAGGAGGTTGGCTTTGGCTTCCCCTTTGTCAAAGTACTGATGCTAAAAAGGAAACCAGCAGAAGTACGAGGGACTGGGAGGATGGGGAGGCAAGTGAGGAAATGGATAATCAGCTCAAGCAATGGCTGTACATAACATGAGTTCTTTATTAAAAGGATTACTGCATAGTACATTTCTGAACACATTTAGACTCTTCCACGAAAGGCTTGTGGTCAGGTCTAAGATTCTTAGATGTGCCCTATAGATGCAGTATAACTTCCCAGGGAAACAACAGTCATCACAAGCAAGGACACTGTCCATCCTCATCATGCAACAGCTCTGCTCTTAGCGCCTCTGTGCCATCTCCTCAGGAGCCGTCACTTGGCTGGGACGGACACTTGCATTCATAAAATCATTTTGGGCATTTTAAGCGGTCTGTCTTCTGCCCCTATCTCCTTTGTATCTTAAGGGCCTCAGAAAGCATCCATTACACTCAGAAATGATGTGTGGAGCAGGCTCTACTCAGTGCCTGGACCTGAAAAACACGTCAAAGGCTTCGTGAAAAGCCTTTCCAATTGTATAGTGTGATATTAAAATAGGATCTTTTGCAAATTTAAGTGATCTTTTCTCCCTCAAAAGGTTTTTTGTGTTTTTCCCCCCTTTGTTTAAATATCTGTAGCTTATGCTTTGAGATGGGATGTGTAATCTAACATCTATAATTGAGGACTTAATATGAGTGCTGTCTCCAAAACCACGATAAAAGTGTGTGTCACTATATTTATTAAACTCTATGCCTTCTCAAACTTCTTTGTTCTTTGGTATTTTTAGGTGACCCTGGTTCCTCGAGGAACAAAACTTAGTTGCTAGTTTCCATGTTGGTATAAAGTCTTTTCAAAGAGAAACATCTCCCTAAGAAGACAAAGAAAGGGACAAGACTGAAGGAAAACCTAAAAGGTAAAAACATGAAGGCTATGAGCAGAGAAAAGGAGCAGAAAAGAGGAAGAGAAGAAAAGGGGAGAGTGCCAAGGGAAGTAAGCCGGAGTGGGCTTCTCTCCCCTCTGGCTTTGTGTGAATAGGGTAGACCTGGCTTCAGTGTACTCCTGACAGTGACTGGCATCAAGGCGTACAGTCTTCATGAAGCATCTACTGTGTTCCAGGCACTGCGTTAAGCGCTGGGAATTACAAAGAAAGAAAAAGCCCATACTTTCAAGGAGCTCGGGGGAGGGGGGGGGGGGAGAGGGGAGAGGGAGGGAGGGAGAGGGAAGAAGGAGAGAGACAGAGAGAAGAGAGACAGAGAGAGAAAGAGAGAGAGGGGAAGGAGAGAGAGGGAGGGAGAGACAGGGGGAGAGAGAGGGAGAGAGGGGGGAGAGGGAGAGAGAGAGGAAAGAGACAGAGAGAGACAGAGAGAGAAAAAGACAAGAGATGGGGGGAGAGGAGGAGGAGAGAGAGACAGAGAGGAGAGAGAGACAGAGAGGAGACAGAGAGAGAGAGAGAGAAAGAGACAGAGACAGAGAGGAGAGAGCAAGGGGGAGAGAGAGAGAAGAGAGAGACAGAGAGAGGGGAGAAGGGGGAAGAGAGAGAGGGGAGAGAGAGAGAGAGAGAGAGAGAGAGAGAGAGAGAGAGAGAGAGAGGAGGGGGGGAGAGTGACAGAGAGAGGGGAGAGGGGGGGAGAGAGAGAAGGAAAGAGAGAGGAGAGGGAGAGAGAGAGAGAGGAGACGGGGGGGGGGGGAGAAAGAAAGAGAGAGAGAGAGAGAGAGAGAGAGAGAGAGAGAGAGAGAGAGAGAGAGTGTGTGTGTGTGTGTGTGTGTGTGTGTGTGTGTGTAGGAGGAATACAATATGCAAATAACTGTATTTTTAAAAAAAACAAGCTATAGACGGGACAAAATGGAGACAGCCATAGAAAGCAGGCAATGGGAAGGTATTCCTGCAAAAAGTGAGGTGGGTACCAAGCCTTGAAGGCAGCTGGGAGACAGAGATGCAGAGGGAAAGCATTCCAGGCATGGGGAATAGCCAAGGAAAAGGCCTGGAGCTGGAGGGCAGTCAGGAGGCCAGGGTGACTGGGAGCCGTGGGTACATGCAGGGCAGAGAGGTGTAAGGAAACTGGAAAGACAGGAAGAGGGTCAGATTATATGAAGGGATTTAAAAGACAACCTAGAAGAATTCATCCCAGAAGTTCACTTGTAATTCAGCTGTCTGGAAATTAAATCCCCTTCTCCCCCAAACAAGCAATGCTGTAGGCCAGGAGTTCTTTGAGTACTGCACAGGGACACTCCAAAACTCTTTCAGGGAGTTCCAATGTCAAAACTAATCTTAATACTAAGACATTTTAATTTCTGGCATGATATATATTGATAGACATAACACATAAAAGAAACTTCTGGGAGGTTGCAGGGTGGGGAGGCGACAAGGTCATCAGTAATTTTTAAGAGTGTGAAGGGGTCCCAAGACCACAGCACTGAGAAGTGCTGCTATAAATGATGGTTAGATGTCTATGCTAATCTACAAACATCTACTTAACCTGTAACCTAATGGAATGCTAGCCCTAGCATGAGCTCAGGGTCCTGGAGACCCGGGACCTGGCAGGGACCTGGCAGCAGAAGCTGGGAAGATGATGCCTGAATACGAGACTAGCCACAGGCTATTTCTGAAAGAAGTACCAGTACCACGAGCTGCTTTGTTCTTCTCTTCTTATATATCAGTGACCAGAAGGCTCCACAGCCCTCCCCCCTCCCAACAAAGTCTGACCCACTTTAAAGCTAACTCATTTCTGGCTCTTTCTTTATAAAATGATGCTTAGGTTCCTCTGTTCCTTTAAACAAAAGTGTTCCCCTGATCTTGTTAATCTCTACTGTTAGTATCTCACATTTCTTCTGTTTCCTGCTAAACTTCTGGAAAAAGTCTTCTATCTGTACTCTCTGCCTGAACTCCATCACACTCAACCCCTCTAAATGAATGAATGAGCATTTCAGTGTTTACTAAGTGCCCAGGACAGTTTAGGGCTAGGAATGAAATACAAAAGCAAAGACAGTCCCTTGCCCTCAAGTACTTTGTCAGGAAGAGGCATTTTGGTCAGGAAATTTGAAGGAACAAACTAGGAACTACAACAGTGTTGATTTGATCACAGTTCGTGATTCAAGAACTGGGGGTGGAGGGGACACACAGAGACAACAGAGTAAGTGGTGATGAGGGAGGGGGGCAAAGCGTGGCTGCCAGGGCTTTCCTGGCAGTGCTCTGGAAACTCTGATCAATGTAATGACCAAGCACAATTCCAGAGGATGCAGGATGATGGAGAACGTGATGGAGAACGCCAGCTCTCTCTCCTCTGACCCAAGCACCACTCTCCTGAAATTTCTCTACAGTCACCAAGTCACTTCTTAAAACCTAAACTCTTGCTCAGGACTTCAATTTCTTGACCTTTCTGCATCTGACACTATTGAACACTGTCTCCTACACACTCTCTTCTCTTGGTCTCTGTGATCCTGCCCTTTCCTGACCCTTCTTGTACACGCATGACCAACCACACTTCAATCTTTCTTGGCTCTTTTATCTTCCAGACAAACAGCCAGGTAGAGCACTGGACAGTGTTGAGCTTAAGAGTCAGGACAACCGGAGTTCAAATTCTGCCTCAGACACTCACTAGCTATTCGTGACCCTGGGCCAACCATTAACCACTCCCCACCTATCGTAAAGATGTTTTTTAAAAAAACACACACGGAAGATGCTTTGCAAACCTCAAAGCCTTTTCTCTTCCCTTCGTCTTACTTTTTAGTCTCTACTTTTATGTTTTTCATACCCTCCTCCTTATATATCTTTCCCTCAGTCTTACTCCCATTATCTTTGTGAAACATTTAGCTTACAAAGGACAGCATACTAATCAGCAAACTAGCAACTTAAGTTATGAGCCTTGGGGAACCAAGGTGGCCTAGAACTAGATCTCGGTTGATATCCTACCTCAAATGAGTTGCCACAAGCCAGGAAAGCCATTTAACCACTAAGCCTACTGAGAGAATAAAACAAAATAACATAAGCAAAGTCCTTCGCAAACCTCAAAGTACTATTATAAAGGCTATCTATTTTCCTCTCCAGCCCACTAAATGTGAGTGCCCTCCACTCCAGTTTCCTCAGCCATCTCTCGTCTACAACTACCTTCCCCTATAAAGTCATCGACTTTCAAGGTTCAATTATTGTCTCTAAACAAATGGCCACCAAATCTACCCACTCACCAAACTCCCCTTAAGTGTCTGAATGTTTCCAACTGACTACTGGACATCTTTACCTGGAAAAAGATCCAGCAGCCCCAACACAACTAAAATGGGGCTCATCACCTTCAACCCAAAAGCTGTCCTTCCCCTCCCAACTCTCCATTTCAGTAAACATTCAACTTGCCTCTTCCTGCTCCTTCATCACACATTTAACCAGGGGTCATGACCTAAAGAATCAACCTTCAAAAGACCTCTCAAACCAATTCCCCCAACCACCACCTTGATTCATGCTTATCACCTTTTGGTTCAGGCTCCATTATCTCACCTGGAACTACCCTCATTGATTTCTTCTCTCTAAGTCACTCTTCATATACTCAACAGTTTTCCTAATGTAAGTATCTACATACCTTTTCAGCTCTTCAAAAACCTTCACTAAATTTCCATGGTCACTAAAATAAAACACAAATGCCACCAACTTCCATAGGGCCTTTCACCAGAACAGAACTTTAATCTCCTTTATTCTGCTTCAATCTTAGTCCCAGTCAAGTCATTTTCCTCTCTGATCTTTCCCTCATTCAGCAAGCAATTAAGGTGCTGGATTACGTGCTAAGCATTCAAAAAAACAATTTAAAAATGGTGCCTGCCATCACAGAGTTTCCATTTTCCCAAAAGAATACAACATTTAGGGGGCAGTTAGGAGACACAGTGAATAGAGCACTGGTCCTGGAATCAGGAGGACCCGAGTTCAAATCCAGCCTCAGACACCTAACACTCACTAGCTGTGTGACCTTGGGCAAGTCACTTGACCCCAATTGCCCTACCTTCCCCCCTCCAAAAAGACAAAAAATAAAAATAAAAATTTTTTTTAAAGAATACAACATTTAAAGAGATAAATACAGGGTAACATGTGGAGCGAGAGAACACTCATAAGTACAGGGATCAGGAAAGGCTGCCCACAGTAAGTGACACCTAGGCTCAGCCTTTAAGGAAGCTAAGAATTCTAAAAGGGAGAGGTGAGGTGAGTGGCCATCTTAGTCACAGGAAGCAGTTTGTGAAAAGACAGAAGGCAGAGGTGGACTGGTAAATTTGGGAAACATCGAGGAAGCCAGTCAAGCTGGTATCAAGAATATCTGAAGAAGAATAAATGTGAAATAAGTCTGGAGAGGACAGCTGGACTCAGGCTGAGAAGGATTTTGGGAGCTGAAGGGCCTGTATTTTACCCAAGAAGCAACAGGGACTCACTGAGGATTCTAGAGCAGCTGAGACCACAGACTCAACGATGCCATGAAAACTATTTTGAAAGCTGTATTGGGAATGGTAGGCAAGAAGAAGAAGCAAAAGGCTGGGCACAGAGTTTGAAGATCATTCAAACAGCCCAAGCAAGAGGAGTTAAGGGCCTGAACCAGGTTGGTGGCCACATGAGTAGAAAAAAAATGGATCTGAGAGATACCATAGAGGAGAATGGCCAAGATAAGGTAAACTGATTGGACTGGGGGTAGGGTAAGGGAAGGAGGAGGGGGCTGAAGGGTGAGTCAGAGGTGGCAATCCTGGCTGTGTGGAAGGACAGCAGCACCCTAGGACACACTCCTCCTTCCCCTCCATCTATTATAATACTCTTTTTCCAAGTCACAGAACTCTGGGGCCATTTTCTCTACAGTGCCTGCCCTGATCCCAATAAGCCATTCTAGCTTGTCATACATATTTGTATTCATCTCTAATATGCCCTATTAGATTGAAATCTCTTTTGAGGGTTCCATTATTTTTCATTCTTGTACTTCCAGTATCTCCCCCAGTATCTGAGAGCAAATAAATGCTTAATAAATGTTTGCTGAACTGAATTCACCTAAGAGCGCTAAGATTTCCAGGACAGAGCGGGAGCTGGACTAGCAGAGTGGGTTTCAGGGGACAAGACAAAGACAGTTGTGATTCTACCAATGGTTATCTGCAAATGAGGAATTGCCTGTACAGGAAGTAGATTTGGCAACTATAAGGTAGAGGTGATTGGAAGTGTTCAAAAGTACTTGCTTTCAGCCCAGATAGAAAATTAATATCTTACTGTTTCTTCATAGTGGCGCAGCCAGAGCTGCATGAGGGGGCCTACTCACCCTACCTGGTTAAAAATAAAGACTGTAAAGTGAGTAGGTTGAACTATGTCATCACAATCACTGTGGAAGTCTGGTGAACCTTTTTTCAGAATAATGTATTTTTTCATTCATAAATTGAATGAAATGCTAAATGTCAGCTGAAGGTCACAGAATATAAAGATGTAATTTTTTCCCCCCATCCAAGTCCATGGAATACCCTGAAATATACTCAGCAACCCTCTTTGGGGTCCATGGACCCAAGGTTAAGTAGTCCTGAACTAAATAATCTTTAAGGTTCCTCTGGCTCAAAAATGCCATGATTATGACCCCCTTTTTTCTGCACATTATTATGGAGGAAAGAGGGAGGTGGGAGAAGAGTGAAACTAAATGTAAGCTAAAATTTAATCCAATTCAATTCAACAAACATTTACTGAGCGCCTGCTATATGTCTCAGGTCCTGTGCTATGCACTCAGGATATGAAGACAAAAACCAAAGAATCTCTGTTCTTGAGAAGCTTATGTTCTCCTGAAAGCAGCTAAGTATATGGTATAAGAGCACTAATAATTCTGAGAATCAGGAAAGGTCTCGTCGTGCAGCTACATTTTTAAAGAAAATGGGGATTCTATTCCAATGTGGAGGTGAAAGTGACTTGAAGACCATTTGGAGTTGTTTAAAATAAAACTTTCTCTGACCCTAAAATCCTTCTATCAGAAGGATATTTAACTCAATGAAGATCAATTGGTGGAAGATTAGGGAGTCCAAGTGAGGGCAAGAAGACCTAGAGGTAGCTCTGTTTCCTCCTTACATAGAGAGAAAGTAGGGAAGGAGCTATCAATAAAGGATTATATAGCCTGACATCAATTTTTTGAAGACTCTTAATTTAATTTTAAATAAATGGACTACCAGGCTTACTTAGTTCTTAAAATCACTCCTTACAAGGTCTTTGAGGAATATTTTTCCCTTTAAATTGCCGCTAATTAATCCCAGGTCAGAGGCAACTTTGGGGCTTCTATCTGCAGTAATTCAGGGTATGGGCAAACCCAAGGAAAAATGCTACTAATAAAAGAGAAACAATAAGCACACATTGACTGGCTAAAACAGCTTTCTTTAAAGGTGTTTTCAGGGCTTCATTTATTCTCATAATGCCCCCAAGAAAGAAGGGAAAAGCACACATGACTAAGCATATTTGGAACAAGGAGAAACTAAGACTTCATCAATGAATGATTTCATCAGTTCCTCGTTTAGTCTACGTTCTGCCAAACACCTTCATGGACTGGTTTTGGGGGAATGGGGATGTTTCACACTTAACAGTAAGGTTTTTTTAACTGAACTAAATGACTCAGCTAGTTGTTTTGGATCTGTGTGGACAGTTTTGAGACATTTAAAGTACTTGATCAAAGTAACCCAGATAATCAGTGGCATGGCCAGAAGAGAACTGAAACCTCAGGACTTTGAGGTGAGTGCTCCTTTCACAGGGCTGTGCTTAAATAAATGATGTCTGTGTAAGCTGTAGCCCATTCTAATTCTTCAAATATACTAAGCAGGAAGAGGAAGTGTGCCTTGAAATTAAATCAGAAATGTTTCCATTCACTGGCTCCCTTGGAACACCTAGTTGTTATCTTAGAATTGATTTACGAAGCAGAAAATTTGGCTTTCAGAAATCAAATTCTCAAAATAAAATACTGCCATGAAAATTATTTTCTTTAATAGCTGTTAAATGTTTCCAACATTTGTTTAAAAACACAAAGCGGGGGAGAAGGGCATTTGAAGACATCATCTTTGAAGATACTGTGATCTAATGGGCAGGGATAAGCTGAGTCCCCCATCCCATAGGCAGTGTTTGAGGGCTGCCTCATTTCAAACAACATTTCTGATAGACACAGTCAGATCTCCTTTCCTCTGGCTTTTCAGACAGTCCGTCTTTCTGGGATGGAATAAGTACAGGATACACCTGGCACAGAGGAATGCACTAGATGAACACTGAGGGTCCTTTCTAGTTTTTTAATTCTATAAACAAATTCTCCACCTGAGCTCTGTGCACCCCTCTTCTGGTGCTGCTGAAAAGATGACAGTTCTGCTGTAGAATCAGAGGAGGACGTGGAGAAAGGAGAAGAAGGTGAGGAGTATGGAGGAAGAAATGTCCTTTGGGACCTGGTCACTATTTCTGCTTTGCCTCTGATCCCTAAACTGGGATTCTGAAAAACCACTTTAAATAAAGGAAAAAAAAGTTACATTAAGTAAGAATGAATGTCAACACCTTTGTCATTTGACTATTAACCCATGTATTTCAAACTCTTTCTGGCTCTAAGAGCCCTCTGTATTCTGGGCTATGATCTCTGCAGTTGTGTGAGCACAACACTAGCTAAGAGCTCAAAGGCAGCCTCTCAGGTCTTCACGCTTCATGGACAAAAACAACAAGCTGGTGAGCTCTGAGGAGCTTCTTCGCCAGAGTTCAAATCTCTGATGAACAGCTCACTCCAACTCTAATTTTAATTTGTGGTTCTAATGAATGATATAAACTTTTATAGGTATCAACAAAGCTCAGAGAGGACCTAAATCCATTTCAGCGCTCATTTAGCAGCTTCAGCTGTGTGCAATTAAAACATCAGCATTAAATGTTAGAGAATAAAATAATGAGACACTTAAAAAATAATCTGTGCTTCACTGGGCCAAGCTCAACAGAGGTTTCATATGATCATTTATAAGAACACAGATTCCTACCAATATCTACAGCTTATTCCCAGAATTAATACCATCAATTCTCACACTCATTCTAAAAATAAGAATTTTTTAAAACAGCATACAATAGAAAATTTTATATCTGTAATGTTCACAAAATATCAGAGAGCACAAATCAGTTCCTGTATTAACTAGCTCAAGATATCTGGGCAGCCTAACTGATTAAAAAGACAGTCCTAACTGATCATGGGCCCCTACATGAAGCAGCTGCCTTCATACTAGTGAAAAAAGGGAAGTTTCAGTCATCTCATAGTGCTACCTAGGTTTGTCCTAAAACTTAAATAAAATAGAAATAAAAGGGGAAGGGCACAAAAGGGAAAGGGGTACAAAAGGGGAAGGGAAGAAAGGAAAACAAACTTTAAAAATGGTATGAGCATTTTATTATCACATATCCCTTAAAATGGAACACAGTTACCCGAGTGTTTGCTCCCAATGATATCTGAAACTCAAAAAATGTAACATAAGAATGCAACAAGTGGCAGCTAAAAGGGATAAATCATTACTGCTACCATTACAGAGAAAGTAAGCTACACCTCACAGAGAAGACCACCTGGAGGAGGCAAGTGAGGTTCAGGGGTTTACTCGCTTGTTTTTTTGAATACCAAATTAGTTTAGCTTACTAAAACATGGAGAGAAAAGGAAGTGTGCTTATAGGGAACATGTACTCTGTTAAACTTAAATTTGAAAAGGATGAAAACACAGATCATATACTTTATTTTTAAAATTGAAATTAATTTTAATACAGGAAATGAAGACAGCATTTTATAAATTTATAGCTCAAAAGGGACATTTCTATTTGGGGGAAGTCAGAGTGTTACATTTTAAGAGAGATGAAATGTTACAGCTTGTACACCAAAATTAAAAAATGAAATTAAATTAAAAAATGAAATGGTTACCAAGGTAATGCAGGTCAAGGGATCAAAGGTGAAGGGTCACACATTATTAAAAAGAAATCCAAAAGGACGTCTGCATCATGATCTCTGCAAAACAAAGGAGCTACAGTAAGTAAAACTAGTATCTTTATTAATTTAAAATCAAGTCTCTTGAAAAGAATCCATTCTGACTGAATACAGTACATTTTGCCTATTTCTGTGTAGAGTCATTTTAGGTATAAAATTTAATTTCAATCACATGACACTGGGAATTTTTGTTATTATTTACCTGCTCTATCATGTTCTCATTCAAAACATCTTTAATTTGAAATGACTGAAAAGGGCTAGCCTTTCAGATGGACCCTTCTCTCCCCACTCCCACCACACCCTTCCCTGTAACTGGCAGTGTCTGATGTATCAGACACTGCCAACATATCAGAAATCGAATTTGGTCAAAGCATAGTGGGTCTTTTCTTCTCATGGAATGGGTTCCAAAACTGAGGATTTTAGTTTCTAATCTGTTTTGTTTGAAGGAGCTGCATAAAGTCCCCGTTATTAAAACATTTAGCACAATAATGTTCTAAAAGTCTGCAATAAAGTAATAAATGATAAAATTGTAACTATATCAATTAATATCTGATCTCATACTCAACTTTCAATGCATGAAGAAAAAAGATGTTTCTCAAGTAAAATGATTTTTCAATTCTCTTGGAATTATACAGCATTAATAAAACTTTTAAAATTATCTAC
>CM053588.1:41015247-41034173 GCA_028646515.1 Pseudochirops corinnae | reverse complement strand
CTCAGTCTTCTGGTATTTAAATGAATGCACTATCTATATTTCTTATGTAGAGAGCCTGTTCCATTTTGTGATTAATAACTATATCAGCATATTTATAGTTACTGTAGGCATTGTGAATACTGCATTGCTGATACAACTAATAATGACCAAAGTATTAACCAAAAATGATTAAGACTATTTAAAATAATTAAAGTAAGAATTCCATATTTGGTAAATTAGTACAAAAATTAAATTAACTTTCAAAATACGGGGCACCTACCAGTCTGTCACCAAGTAGTAAAAAGTTATGTAAGTAAAATCAGAAAATAGTTATATTCTTACCTTGATTTTACTGGCCCTGATGCTGATTTTCACACTTAGTGATTTTTCTCAGAAAGGGAGAAAGTACTCCCCATTTTCTCTGTTTAACTGATTGTGTTTAAATTGTAAATATTTGTCGAGCTTTTTCTTCTATATGTTAAGAAATATTGGCCTTTCTCACCTTGACTTTTGTCTTACTACTGTACTTCGATGACTCTGGAAAACTGAAGCTGGTAAGTCTGTGCAATATTGCCTCACTTAAATCCAATTCTGGCACACATTTAAACATCATCCTGTGATGTCACTGGTCCTCTTCAAAAATGGAAGGATGAACATAAAGCTCTTTGATTAAATAAATCCCCAATAGCCAATCCCTAATGGGTCCCTAGAATTTTCCACTATCTTCTTTCACTAACCAAAGATAATAAAGGGAGGCATAAGCATAATGATAACAACAATTGTAGGGTAGCTAGGTGGTGCAGTGAACATCAGTTCTGGAGTCAGGAGGACCTGAGTTCGAATCTGGCCTCCGACACTTTACACTTACTAGCCATGTGACCTTGGACAAGTCACTTAACCCCAAGTGCCCTGCCTTCCCCCCCTCCAAAAGAAGCAACAAACAAACAAAAAAAAACCAACAACAATTGCTAACATTTATATTGCACTTAGCTCTATCACAAAGTACTTTACAATTATCTCATTCTATCCTCACTCTGAAAGACAAGCACTATTATTTTCCCTATTTTATAGATAAAAACACTGAGACTGAGAGGCTAAGTGGCCTGTCAAGGGTCACAAAGCTAGCAAATATCTGAGACAAGATTTGAACTCCAGGCTTCCTGAATTCAGGTCCTTCACTCTATCTACTATTGACACCTAGCTGTCAATTTCTTCAAAGATCAATTCCCCACCGTTCCTGTTACCTCCTCCCTCCATATAAATACACAACATATACGGACAGCGAATGTTTAAAGACATACTATTTTACTCCAGTACAAAGGAATCTCAAAATACAGAGAGTATAGAGAATGAACAGGGACTCAATCTCAAACTAACAAATTAGTAGTATGTGAGTTTAAAGCATCAAAGTCACACATTTTGGGTACCCCTCATTCACCACTCTCCTTTCCAGTCAGTTGGGAACTCTTATATACCAATTCTTTCGGAGTCATAATCTCTTTTTGCTAATTCATCCTAACACATCCTAATCACTGTGCCTTTGCAATGGCCATCCCTCAGTATTTCCTTATATCACACCTAAATCAACCTCACTTCCAATCACTACTCGTATGTTCTACCTTCAGAGACCAAGCAATACAATCATAATTCTTATTCCATATGATAATCCTTCAAATATTGGAAGATGGTTATCCTTCTCCCTTCCCCCAATTAATTGACAATTTCCCAAGGACTTTGCATTAAGACATAGAAGAATGTTTTTCAAATTTGCAAATGACACAAAAGCTAGGATAGACAGCATAACAGACTGGATAATCAAATTCAAAAATATCTTAACAGACTATAACATATAACTAAAAATAAGTTCAAAATAAGCAACCTTACAAGTACAAGATACGGGAGGCATGGCTAAAGAGTAGTTTGTCTGAAAAAAAATCTAGGCATTTTAATGGGCTACAGGTTTCATAGGAATAAACAATGGGACGTGGAAGCCCAAAATGTTGATTCAATCTTGATCATCACTGAAAGGGACAGAGCTCTCAGGAATAAGTAGATGACAGTCCCACTAGAATCATCATACCACATCTGGAGTCCCAAGTTCAGATCTCATATTTTTAAAATGCTACTGTTAAGTTGGAAGGCATCAAGAAGACAACCAGAATGATGAAGGGCCTTAAGTTCATGCCATATGACATGCGACTGAGGGAAATGGGAGTGTTACTTAGCCTGAAAAGAAAATTCAGGGTGGACAAAATAGTACTTACATGGAAGTAAGGCCCCAGAAGGTAAAATCGGGAGCAATGGAAGGTGACGAGTTGACACTTAATAGTAAGAAAAACCTCCTATTTGAGAGCTGTCCCAAAGTGGCAATGGCCTTCCCAGGACACACTGGGCTCCCCCTCACTGGAGCCTTCCATGCGGAGGCCAGGTGGTAGCACTTATCATGAGGATGGTACAAAGGGCTCTTTTTCAGGTGTGATCTGGATTGGATTCCCGCTGAGCTCCCTGCCATGTTAAATGATGTGGTTCTACAATCAAGATTTCCAGACAGAGACCAAAACAATCTTGCTGATACTAATCCAAAACTGGTTACACACTACAGAGATAACGAATAGAAATAATAAAGTCACTGATGACTCTGTAGCAGCAATGGGTCACTACATCCTACATGAACCACAAGCTCCTTCAAACTTCAAACTCTATCCTTTCCCATATATACATCCAACCCTACACGCCTGGCAGAAAAAGGCCAGGTATGCAGGATGATCCAGATACCTTAATCTACGTGGAGAGAAATGGAAAGCTAATTTATCATTATTAATAATAATGATAGCCAACACTTATATGATACTTTAAGAATTGCAGAGAATTTTACATATATTGTCACATTTAATTAATATTCCAGCTAAGTCAACAACATAATTCAACAAACATTTACAAAGTGCCTACTGTGTGTATGACAGTGTTAGGCTCTGCCCCCACCCCCAAATCACAATATTTGGATGAAATCTGGAGAATATGAACAGCAAACTATGCCTTCAAAAAAGTTATGTCCATTCCACATTCTCGCCCCCCTTTGCATTCCAACAAGCCTTCTGTAGTTTATCTACAACGAGCATCTCCATTTTCTTTGCGCGTTCTCTTTACTTAAAACACTATAGTATGGCTTCTGACTTCATTAAACCAAAACTGTTCTCTCTAGAGTTACCAATGATTTCAATGGCCTTTTCTCAATCCTCATTCTTTCTGCAGCCTGTGATGCCATCAATCTCCCTCCTTCTCCTTAATATACTCTTTTCTGTTGATCCTGGTTCTCCTCCTACCTAATCTGACCATTCATTATTAATCTCCTTTGCTAAATCTTCATCCTGATCATACCCACTAACCCTGGGTTATCCCCCAAGGCTCTGTCCTGTGTCCTATTCCCTTCTCCATCTACACTACTCTCACTTGGTAACCCCATTAGGTCCCATGGATTCAATTATAATCTTTATGCTGATGATTCTCAAATCTACTTATCCAGTCTGAATCTCTGCTGACCTCCAGTCTTGTATCTGCAACTCCCTATATTAAACATCTCAAATTGGATGTCCTATAAACATCTAAAGTCAACATGGACAAAACTGAGGTCATTATTTTTTCCTAAAAAGTCTCCCTATTACTGTCAAGGGAATCACCATCCTTCCATTCTTTCGGTCTTAATGCAAGTCCTTGGGAAATTGCCATCCATTACCCAGACTCCCAAGGTAGGTGTCATTCTCAACAATTCACTTTCTCATCTCCAATTCCAATCTGCTGCCA
The DNA here is from genome assembly GCA_028646515.1 of Pseudochirops corinnae. Classification (NCBI taxonomy): domain Eukaryota; kingdom Metazoa; phylum Chordata; class Mammalia; order Diprotodontia; family Pseudocheiridae; genus Pseudochirops; species Pseudochirops corinnae. The sequence goes on along the minus strand of CM053588.1, from coordinate 41,030,393 downwards.
AAATCTACAGATTTACCTTTGCAAAAGCTCTCCTATACATCTTCTCTCTTCTAACATTGGCACCAAACCTGGTTTCAGGCTCTCACCACTCCATGTCTGGACTACTGCAAGAGCCTACCGGTGAGTCTGCCTGCCACAAGTCTCTCTGTATGACAGTCCAACCTCTCTTTGGTGGCCAAAGTAATTTTCCTAAAGTACAGGTTGAATTATGTCACACCTCTACCCAATAAAGTCCAACGGTTTCCTTTTACCTCCAGGATCAAATATAAAATCTTCTGTTTAGCATTCCAAGCTTTCATCACCTCTCTCTCTCTGTCATACACACATACACACATACACACACACACACACACACACACACACACACAACACACCATCTTTCCAGTCTCTTTATACCTTACACCACTATCACCTCCCACATACTCTTTGATCCAGTGATATTGGTCTTGACATTCTTCAAAGGAGACATTCCATATCTCCCAACTTGGCATTTTCATTGGCTGTCCCCCATACCTGGAATGTTCTCATTCCTCATCTACACATCCTAATTTCCCTTTCTTCATTTAAGTCCTGGTTACAATCCCTTCTTACAGGAAGCTTTTCCCAATATCTCAACTTTGGTGCATTCCCTTTGTTAATTATTTCCTATTTATCCTAAACATACAGAGTTTTTTGCTTACAGTCTCCTCATTAGATTGTGAGATCCATGAGAGCAAGGACTTCCTCTTGATTTTCTTTATATTCCCAGGTTTCAGAATAGCACCTGGTACATAACAGACATCTAAAAGATTAGTGACTAACTGAACTCAGCTTCCCCTACAAGTCACAGACACAACAATGACCTAGTCTCTGAACTCTTAACAAAATGAATACGATATATTTCAACCCTGTAATCAACTGGTTTCTGTGCTCCATGAGCTCCACATTTGTGAAGCAATCAATAAATATTTACTAAGTGCCTATTACATACCAGGGACTGGACTAAGTGCTGGGGATACAAATACAGAAAGTTCCTGCTCTCAAGGAGCTTACAATCTAATGGGTGAATACAATGTAAAAAAATAATTGGAAAGGGAAGGGAAAAAGGGGAAAGAGGGGAAGTATGGATGAGAAGTCCAAAGGAAGGCAGTGAATGAAGAGAAGGTTGGGCTAGAGACTCTCCTTAAACAGGAGTTCTCGGAAAAGCATTCCACTCTGCCCTCCACTCCGAGGGACCTAAGTACAGCCTGCTGGGAAATTTAGTGTCTCCCACTAAAGCATAATCAGATTTGCCCTATAATAAAGAAAATGCTATGGTATGAAATCATGATTATGTGGATCCAATGTGGATATAATTTTCTTCCTAAGGAATAATGGCTTTTAAAAATTGTCTACAGTACTGTCTTCCCTTTAATGAGGAACAGAAGCATGGATTCTAAGGACACATTTAGCCAATTTAATTCAATAACCACTTACTGAATACCTACTATGCATCTGATATTATTTTGGGCCCTCTGAGGATACAAAGAAAAGCATTTTGGGAAACAAATTTTACCAAAGTAGCACAGGATTTTGAGCTGAAAATTACTTTAAAGGTTGTCTGACAAAGGCTTGCCCAAGATCAGGATTAAAACTCAGAACTTTGTATTAGCAAGCACCCAAGCACACCCAGGATGGACTGCTAGCAAAGGTTCTTTGATCTGCTTTTCTAAAGGAAGGACAACTTTAAAGGGGTCAACAATCTTACTTTAATTACAGGTAAGTAGAAAGAAGTGAGTATCCAAGAAAAAAATCCAACAGACAGGGCTCCAGATGTCTAAACAAAGTAATACAACCACCTACATACACCACAGGGAAGATCTTCCTATTCCATTAACATTACAAACCGGCAACTCAAAATCTAGCCATTGCTCTTTTCACAATGTAATTCCTTTACCTAAGAAGTTGCTGTGGATGAACAGCAACACCTCACCTATCTAAACAGGTCCCTTCCAGCTCTAAATATATATGTTCCTACAACAATCCTAGCACTTAAGCTAAATCAGTTATGGTTTTTGTAACACTCTATATATTATTCTTACTACACTACAATTTTTTTTTTTAATTTATAGACCATTTTAACAGGTTTCCAGTGTACTCAGTTTTTAACTCATAGAACTAGTATTAAGACTGTTAGTGCAGCGGTTCTCAACCTGTGAGGTGCGACCCCTTTGGGGGTCAAACAACCTTTTCACAGGGTCACAGGGGTCGCCTAAGACCATTGGAAAACACATATTTCCAATGATCTTAGGAACCGAGACACCGCTCCTCTATCCATTTCCAGACAGGTCCCACCCACGTGCAGATACGCCCACATACGAGTATTAAAGGGTCACGGCATTAGGAAGGTTGAGAACCACTGTGTTATTGTGATGTGTTCCTATCTTTTTCCTTTTAACAAGGAAAAGAACTAAAACAACACAAATTAAAAGTCCCTAAAGACAAGATACTAATTGCTAAAACACTTTGGCAATCCCTCATCTTCTATCCTCAGATTGTACCATCTATTCCAATCAGGAAAACATTCTTGCTTCTAACTTTTAAAGCCTTTTACATACTCATTTCATCTAAATCCTTAAGATCTATTCATAATTTATCATTTTAACTTGTCTAGCCTATTCCTACTATCTGACTGACGTGTAGATTTTGTATTCTAAATTTTAAAATCACTTTACCACTCCCAATGCTGTAACAAAAACTTGAATAGAGGAAGAATATCTAACCCATACCACATAAATCCTCATAACACCTAACTCTATACCATATACCTAATGGTCTCTCCAGACATCATAGTTCAAGATGATGGAAACAAGAATAAAAATTGTACCTTGTAGACACCTATACCAAGCAAGTACACAGAAGTATTACAAAATAATCACAAAATTAATTGCACTTCCTATGGCATGGTAAAAGAAAGTCCAAAATCACCGGGGCCCTAAAGGCCCTCCACCACCTGACTTGATTTTGTCTTTCCAATCTTACCTCAAACTAATCCCTGTCACATTCTCTAAGTTCTGTCCAAGCTCATCTACTAGGCTCCCCAAACACAATCCTTTCCCCTGGCATTGCACAGTTGTTCACACTGTTCCCATCACCTGAAATTCAGTTCAACAAGCATTTGTTGATCCTGTATAACAGGTAATAACCTAAGCTCTAGACAAAAAGAAAAAAAACAACTCAACAGTCCTAGCCCTCAAGGACCTTACACTCTTTACATGAAATGAATCCTAAGATCATACAAAGACTTAGATGTTAAAGGAAATAAATGTCAACTATTACCACCTAGTCCAATCTCCTTACATGTGAGGAAAATAAAGCCAAGAAAGGTTAGGTGACTTTCTGAAGGACAGCCACAAAAGTAGTAAACACAAAAGACACAAATCAAGTCCTGGTCCTCTGACTCTAAGTCCATGATCTCTCTACTCCACCAAGATACTTTTACTCCCACCTTTACCTGTTGAAATCCTGTATATCTTTCAAGGCTCAAAAGAAAGTTTTCTATGCTTTCTCTCCTCTGAATTCTCATAGCATTTCTCAAATAAGTTAACACGTATAAAGCATTCTGCAAAGTTTAAAGCACTATACAAATGTTATTAATATTACTATTATTACTACTCTTTTATGATTATCACTTTATAAACTGTATTCTATCTTGTTAGGTTTTTAGTCCCCTATGAGATGCTAAGATCCTTGAGAACAAGGACAATGACTTATTTATCTCTTTATGTTTCCCACAATTCCTTGCACATAGCAACTACTCAAATGCTCCAAGGAAACGAAAATCACCAAGAGATTAACCTTATTTCTTTTGTTTGACAAGATTACTAGAATAGTCAATCAGGAAGGACGAAGCTATAATCCATTCAGATTTTAATGAATCACTGATAAAACCTTTCATGATAGGCTTGGAGAAAATTTGGAGATGTAGGCTAAATGATAACACAAGTCTACTGATTCTGAAGAGGTCAAATGAGAAGATCCAGAGTGGAGTAATAATTAATTGTTCAAAATCAACTGAGAAGGAGATCTCTAGAGGAGTGACCCTGGACTCTGCATCTGACCTTCTGCTATTTAACATTTTCATCAATTACTTGGATCGATTGCAAAGAGAGCATACCTAGGTAAAGACATAGCGCAGAGAGGGACAGTTACCACACTGGACATATGATAAGTTTAAGATGTGCTCAATGGGTCATAAGCTGCAGTGCAGTTTTTGAATCAGCCATCACATTTAGTAATTAAGAGATCACTGGTAACCTTGGAGAGAGTCTGACAAAGTCAAGATCCAAAATGATATTGACAGATTAGAATATTGAACTGAATCTAATAACACGAAATGGAACATAGATCAAAGTCATATATTTAAGATTCAAAAAATCAATTGCCCAAATACAAGACTAGTGAGCCATAGTTAGCTATCAGTTTATCTTAAAAAGATCTGGAGATTTAAGCAGGTTATAGCTTTAGAGAGTCAAAAGCATAGTGTGGAAGCCAGGGGAGCCAGCACAACCTTGAGTAATATGAAGACACACAATGCCCTGAAAGTAGACAAAGTCATATGGTTCTGTAATCAGATGTTATATCACATCCCAAGTATCTGTGCTGTTTGGGGCCCCACAGTTCAGGTGTAACAAAAACATTTTCCAAAATTACCAATGATCTCTTAATTGCTAAATCTAATGGATGATTCAAAAGTTGCTCTGTAGCCACTGATTCAACATGTCTAAAAGGGAACTCCTTATCTCTCCCCAAAACCCTGACTTCCTAACTTCCCTATTACTTTCAAGGACAACACCAGCATTCCAGTCACTCAGTCGTAAAAACTTTGGTGGCATTCTCACCTCCTCATTCTCTCATTCCCTCCATATCCAATCTATTTCCAAATCTTGTTGAATCTATCTTCATAACATTGCCTGAATACAGCTCCTTCTCTCCTTCAACACTGTCATCGACACTGTCACTATTCTGGTACAGGGCCTCATCACCTCACATGTGGACTGGGTCTGCCTGCCTCAACTACCTCCCCACTCCAAGCCATCCTCCACATTCCTGTCAAATTGATCTTTTTTTTTCCTTTTTTTTGGAGGGTATTTGGGGTTAAGTGACTTGCCCAAGGTCACACAGCTAGTAAGTGTTAAGTGTCTTGAGGCCAGATTTGAACTCAGGTCCTCCTGACTCCAGGGCTGGTGCTCTATTCACTGCGCCACCTAGCCACCCCTCAAATTGATCTTCTTAAAGGAGAAATGTGACTACGCCATCCTCCTATTTAATAAATTCCAGCAGCTCCCTATTACTGCCAGTTTCAAATATCAGTTCCTCTGTTTGGCATTGAGAGCCCTTCAGAATCTGCCCCACCTTCCTCTTCCATCTTCTTACCTTCTTCACCATACACTCTACAATCCAGTGACACTCTTCTTGACCAGACATTTTCACTGGCACGTCCCCATACCTGACATTCCTTTCCTCCTCATCTCTGCTTTCTGGTTGTTCTAGCTCCCTTTAAGATCCAGATAAATCCTACCTTCTACAAGAAGCCTTTTCCAAGCTCCCTCGATGATTAGGGCCTTCCTTCAAATGACCATCTCCACTTACCCTGCAGGTTTGTGTTGGCTTATACATACATGCCTGTGTGCTGCCTGTCCAGTTAAGCTATGGATTCCTGGCATGAAGGGACTGTGTTTTTCTTTCTCTCCCCAGCACTCAGCACAATACGTGGCACACAGGAGGCACTCAATAAATGCTGTCAACTTCACTTGCTCTGACTTTCTATGGAGCCAGGGAGGGGTATAAACAAGGCAAATGAGAGCTCCAGGAATATCCATATGGCAGCAGTATGGAGGATGGATTAGACTAAGAAGATCTGAGACAAAAAGGTCCAAAGTAAGCTCCTGAAATAGATCAGGAAATATGTGATGAGGTCCTGAATTAGGGTGTGAGCGCAGAAAAGGGAAAATAAACAAGAGATGTGACAGGAATAAAATGAATGAGATGTGGCAATTAAAAGAAAAGGGTTTGGGAGAAGAGGGGCAAGAATGACTGCGGCTGCAAAGCTGAGGGACTAAAGGCTCCAGCTGCACTCAGTGCTGCCCATGTGTCGGGTCCCTTATACTCCAGTCTTGAAGAAACCCCCAGAAGCTAAGCTCAGCGCTCAGGGCCTTCCCTTCTCTCCTCCTCCACTCTGAAGCCTGGCAGCCTCCATCATTTTCTTATTCTCATAGGCGAGGTAACAGGTAACATGTGGCCAATGCATTTGACCAGGGTCTAGCTAAACAACTGGCCAACTCATCATCCATCAGAAAGGATTATTAGGGTGGCTAGTATTCTAATATGTTGCAACCTTTTTATCCTTAAAGTTCAGTTCTTAACCCTCCTCTCGTGAGAGAAGGCATGCCCTGAGAGCACTAGAGTCATTTTTGTAGTATTCCATGACCCTGGGGACAAAGATTTTGTAGTCTTATCTATAAGAAATGGTCATCTACCTTAGGAAACAAATCTTGACTCAAGTAACTCAACAGAGGACACTGTCAGTGGCCAGGCCAGATGAGTCCCATATAAAAAATCCTTATCTCCTCCTCCATTAAGACTATGGCAAAATCATACCCCTGATGACACAACCACACCTACAAGAAGCTATTATTCTGGTTAAGAATCTTTACTTATTCCAAGGACTCATGGCAAAACATTATATGAAACATTCCTATCTTCCCTTCCAAGGCCCTCCCCTCCTGAGGGTAAAATATGGCACTTCTAGACCCAGAAGAAGCTAGAGCAACTTGTTCTGATTGAGAATCCCTATTTGTTCTGAAGATTCATGACCATACATTACACAAAACACTTTCTCCCTATGTCTTCTCCAGACCCTCCCCTCCTGAGGAGAAATCTGCCACAGGAGCCAACTAGAGCAAGGGTAGACTTTGATGGTCCAAGACCCAGAAGAAGCCACTGGAATTCAATCTGACAGAGAATCCCTACTTGCTCTGGGGTCTCATGGCCATACCTTCTTTGCAAAATATACATCATCCTTTGTCCACCCCTCTGCTCCTGTGGAGAATCCTGCCATAGGAACAGACTATGAGAAGGCTGGCCTTCTACTGGACAGCGCTACTAGAGGTAGAAGCAACTAGAGCAGCTCATTCTGATTGTGAATCCCTACTATTACAGTGACTCGTGGCTACACATTACCAGAGATGCACTGGTCTTCCCTTCCTGGGCCCTTCCTTCCTTCCTGAGAAGAAACTTTCCACAAGGGAAGACTATGTAAGACTGGCCTCTTGATGCAACTACTTGAGAAGAAGCTAAAAAGCAACTTGTCCTGGTGGAGAATCCCTACTTTTCTGGACTCACACCCATACATTATATGCAACATCCACATCCCCCTTTCCTCAAGTCCTTCCCCTCCCCTTTTGAAGAAAAATCTGCCACAGGAGCAGAATATGGTAAGGTTGGCCATGAGAGTGCTACTAGACCCAGAAGAAGCTTTCCTTAACCCTATTTAGTTGAAGGACATCTTCCATTGTAAAATGGGCAGGGGCTATGGAAGAGAGAATTTTTCAGGATTAATTTTCAGGTTTTGATGACTACATATTTCCTTAGACTTAGATTCTGTGATGCTGCGACAATCCAGTAAAACCACTTAAAAGAAAACTTTTAGGGGGCAGCTAGGTGGCTCAGTGAATAGAACACTAGCCCTAGAGCGAGGAGGACCTGAGTTCAAATGTGGCCTCAGACACTTAAGACTTACTAGCTGTGTGACCTTTAACTCCAATTGCCCTGCCTTCCCCCCTCAAAAATAAAAAGTAAACTTTTATCAATCATGCAGAGTTCACTTCTAAGAGAAGATATGAACACCACTGTTTGAAAAACACAGTCTTATGGCTTAAATATTTTCAGTTATTGTTGAGTTTCTGGGGTATTTGAGAATGCCACCACATTTCCAACCTAAAAATTGTGCTAATAAAAGCTTCTTAAAATTTGTTTTTAAATTTACTTTTATATGCATTTATAATTGGTCCCTCACATTATATAATGCAACCTCCAACTGAAAAAAAACAAAATCCTCTTCATAAATACACATAGTCCTGCAAAACAAATTGCCACGTTGCATTGTCCATTCCCAAAAACTTTTTTCTCTGCATTTTAAGCTCCTCACCTCTCTGGCAGAAAGTAAGCAGAGTTTCATCTTCAGCTTTTGGTCTTATAATTTATTATGCAACTGGTCTAAGTTCTAAAGTTTTTCAAAAACTGTTGTTGTCTAAATAAATAAATGTTGTCTTTGTATAAACTGTTCTAGCTTTGTCCACTTCACTTTGCATCAGTTCAATAAAGGTCTTCCTTGTTTCCTCTGAAACTATCCATTTCCTCGTTTCTTTATGGCACAATAATAATTCACCATATTTACGTTACCATAATTTGTTCAGCCATTTCCCTAGAGAAGAGGAACTAAAAAGAATTGCAAGCAATATAATAATATTGTCCTTTTACTTATTTTGATTTCTTTGGGATATAGCCTGGTAGTGGTACCACTGAAGCAAAGAGTATGCAAAATTTAGTGACTTTTTGGGCATACCTTCCAAACTGCTGTCCAGAATTACTGAACCAACTCATGACTCCATCAATGGTGTATGAGTGCACTGTTTTCCCAAAGCTCCTCCAATACATGTCATCTTTTCTCATCTTTACTAGTCTGGTTTTGAGGTAGAACTTCAAAGTTGCTTTAATTTACTTTTCTCTAATTATTAGTGATCTAGAGAATTTTTTCAATAGGGTTGTTCATAGTTTGGATTTCTTTCATTGTAAATGGCCTGTTCATAATCCTTCAACCATTTATCTATTTGGGAATGGCTCTTAGCTTTATAAATCTGAATCAGTTCCTTATACATCCTGAATACAAGACCGTCACCAGAAAAACTTGCTGCAGAGGGCAAAGGCAAGACAGTGGAGTAAAAGTAGGAACTTGCTTGAGCTCACACCCCAGTCACCTTCAATACCTGTAAAAAATGACTCTAAACAAATTTTAGAGCTCCAGAACCCACAAAATGACAGAGTGAAAAACATCTCCAGCTGAAGACAAACTGGCAGGCCAAGAGGAAGGTCTATCACACAGGGCTGGGAGCAGAGCGTAGTCCCACATGGGCCATGTAAGCACAGACTGGAAGAACAGACCAGCTGGAGCAGTCCTCAAGGAGTGAATCACTGGAAGCTGTGCCAATTTCCAGACTTTTCAACCCATAAACGCCAAAAAGAAAGTAAAAGGTCAGTAGGGAATCTCTGTTGGACCTGAGTGAAAGAAGAGCACGATCCAATCCCTGTCCCCGGGGTGGTGAAGGTGGTAGCAGCCATGCAACAGCAGCTGCTTCCGGAGCTCCAGGCCCACAAGTGGTGAGGGGACCAAGAAGCTGACCAGAGAACAACTGCAGGAATTTCTTTGCTGGCACTGAGGCAGGATTCTCTTACTTTGTCCTGCTTGGATCTGGGTCCTTATCTTGGGTGGCAGTCCTGGGATGAGTAGCACTGGCATTGCAGAACTTGTTAAGGTTGTGGAGAGGGAGACCTCGTCACAGTTCTGAGGCAGATACCCAGAAGAAGCTCTGACAACAACTGAGCAAAACCCCAGAAATTTGGGACACAGCACTCTCCACTCTGGAAGTCAAGTTCTACCTAGGCAAAGAGCTCAAAAGTCAAAAAAATGGCTGGCAAGATAAGCAAACAGAGGAAGAGAAATCAGACTACAGAACCATTCTTTAGTGACAAAGAAGATCAAAACACAGAACCAGAAGATGATGACAAAGTCAAAACTCCTGCATCAAAAGCCTCCAAGAAAAATATGAATTGGTCACAGGCCATGGAGGAACTCAAGAAGGATTTTGAAAATCAAGTAAGAAAGGTAGAGAAAAAATTGGGAAGAGAAATGAGAGTGATGCAAGAAAATCATAAAAAATGAGTCAACAGCTTGATAAAGGTGATCCAAAAAAATATTGAAGAAAATATCACCTTAAAAAATTGACTAACTCAAATGGCAAAAGACGTCGAAAAAGTCAATGAGAAGAATATCTTAAAAAGAAGAATTGGCTAGATGGAAAAGGAAGTTCAAACGCTCACTGAAGAAAATAATTCCTTCAAAATTAGACTGCAGCAAATGGAAGCCAGTGACTTTATGAGAAATCAAGATATTATAAAACAGATCCAAAAGAATGAAAAAATAGAAGGCAATGTGAAATATTTCATTGGAAAACCCACTGACCTGGAAAACAGATTCAGGAGAGATCATTTAAAAATTACTGGACTGTCATGTCCTGTAAGTCATGATCAAAATAAGAACCTAGACATCACCTTTCAAGAATTTATCAAGGAAAACTGCCCTGATATTTTAGAACCAGAGGGTAAAACAGAAACTAAAAGAATTCATCTCTTGAAAAAGATCCCAAAAAGAAAACTCTTAGAAATATTATAGCCAAATTCCTGACTTCCCATGTCAAGGAGACAATATTACAAGCAGTCAGGAAGAAACAATTTTAGTATTGTGGAAACACAATCAGGATAACACAAGATCTAGCAGCTTCTACATTAAGGGATCTAAGGGCTTGGATTACGATATTCCAGAGGTCAAAGGAGCTAGGATTAAAACCAAGAATCACCTACCCAACAAAACTGAGTATAATACTTCAGAGGAAAATATGGCTGTTCAATGAAATAGAAGACTTTCAAGCATTCTTGATGAAAAGACCAGAGCTGAACAGAAAACTGGACTTTCAAATACAAGAAGCAAGAGAAGCACTGAAAAGGTAAAAAGGAAAGAGAAATCTTTCTAATTGAACTAACTGAACTGTTTATATTCCTACATGAAAAGATGGTATTTGTAACCCATGAGACTTTTCTCAGTATTAGGACAGTTGAAGGGAATATGTGTGTATACATATATATATATAACATATATATATATTTATATATATATAAAACATATATAAATATATATGTATAGATGGGTGTATGTGTGTATGTGTGTGTGTGTATATGTGTACATGTATACATAGAGAGAGGGCACAGGGTGAGTTGAATATGAAGGGATGATATCTAAAAAATAAAATTAAGAGGTGAGAGGAATATATTGGAAGGAGAAAGGGAGAGATAGAATAGGGTGAATTATCTCACATAAAATAAGAGAGAGAAGGCTGTTACAATGGAGGGGAAGAGCAGGGAAGTGAAAGGGAATGGGTCAACCTTACTCTCACTGGACTTGGCTTAAGGAGAGAAATAACATACACACTCAATTGGATATCTCACCCTACAGAAAAGTAGGTGGGAAGGGGATATGAGGAGGGGGATGACAAAAGGGAGGGAAGACTGGGGGAGAAGGTAGTCAGAAGCAAACACTTTTGAAAAGGGAAGGGTCAAAGGAGAAAATAGAATAAATGGGGGGCAGGATAGGATTGAGGGAAATATGGTTAGTCTTTCACAGTAAGACTACTATGGAAATGTTTTGCATAACTACACAAGTACATCCTACACTAAATTGCTCATCTTCCCAGTGGGGGTGGGTGAGGAGGGAAGAAGGGAGAGAATCTGGAACTTTTAAAGTTTTAAAAACAAATGTTAAAAAAACTGTTTTTACATGCAACCAAGGAAATAAGATATATAGGCAATGGGGTATAGAAATCCATCTTGCCATAGAAGAAAGTAGGGGAAAAGAGGGGAAGGGGGGAAGTGGGGTAGAGGAAGAGATATATGAGAGGGCATACTGTGGGAAGGGGTATTCAATATGCTTGCTATCTTGTGGTGGAGGGTAGGGGAGAGATGGGGAGAAAATCTGTAACTCAAAATCTTGTGGAAATAAATGTTGAAAACTAAAAATAAATTCTAGAAGAAAAAAAAATTTTAAGTTAAAAAAAATTGCTGCAAAGACTTTTCCCAATTTTATTTCCCTTCTAATTTTAACTACATTAGATTTGTTTACACAAAAATTTTCTAAATTTTATAAAATTAAAATTGTTTATTGTTTTGTGTGATACTTTCTATTGTTTAGTTAGTTGTGAACTCAATAGAGAAGGGATTTGTTTGGGGTTTTTTTTATTTTGGTTGGGTTTTTTTTTTTTTTTTTTTTTTTTGCTTTTTGGAGGGGGGAAGGCAGGGCAATTGGGGTGAAATGATTTGCCCAAGGTCACACAGCTAGTAAGTGTTGAGTGTCTGAAGCCAGCTTTGAACTCAGGTCCTCCTGATTCCAGGGCTAGTGCTTTATTCACTGTGCCACCTAGCTACCCTGAGAAAAAGGAATCTTAAGGAGATGAGAAAGATAATGAGTTCTATTGTGGAAACATTACATTTAAGACACCACCAGGGCATCTTGAAATCATCCAAAGGAAATCATCATGATATCTTGTTGAGAATGTAAAATAAGCAACTGGCTATGTTTAACTGAAGCCCAGGAAAGAAACCAGAACTAGCTAAAGATATGAAGAAATTATTTGCATAAAAAAAATAATAACTGAACACATGGAAGTTAATGGCATCACTAAGAGAGGGTGCAGAAGTGAAAAAGCAAAGGAGATCCAGGTGAAAGCCCTGTGGCCTACCCTTAAGGTGAAGGAGAGATGGATGGTGACTCACCTTGACTAGGAGTAGTCACATACAGGAGAATAAGGGGAGATCAGTGTCACAGAAACCTAAGGAAGTGAGTATGTGTGAGGAAGGGGTAGTCAAAAATGTCACATGTTGCAGAAGGCAAAAGAAGGATAAAAAAAAGACCATCCAGTCTGGGGATTAAGGAATCATTGCAAGAAACTAAGGAGAGCAGCTGTAGTTGAGTAGTGAGCTGGAAAAGCCAACTGCTGAGGTTTTAAAAGTGAGTGAGATGAATGAGAGGAAACAGAGACAACAAGGTGCTCATTCTAGGCTCTTGCCTCCCTGGAGGTAGCCAAGCCAAAGCTGGGTAACAACGCATTCAGTACGTGATAAAAGAGACTCTCTGTCAGGCACACATTTAATTAGATAGCCACTGAAGTTCCTTCCACCTCTGAAACTGTTTGAGTCCCAACTGTATAAACTGAAAAATGAAATGAAGCATTTCCTTAAAACCCCTATCACAGCACAGTAGAATGAAGAGCCACCCTGAAGCCAGAGAGAGGCCCAGAGTCGATCCGACTAGGTGTGTGTTAAGCTTCAGTCTCCTGATCTGTCAAGCAGGCACAGTCACACCTGTCGTACCTCCCTCATACAGTTGTGGTGAGGTTAAAAAGAAAATTATCACTCACCAGAAACTATATGTAAAGTTCTTCACTAACCTGAAAGCACTGAGTAAATGTCAATGATTTTAACTGAAGAAACACTGGATTTGGGATCCAGTGACCTGAGATCAAATACCTCCTGACTGCCTGTGATATTCTCAAGTTCCTTATTTGTAAACTGATGGGGTAAGACTGACTGGTTTCTAAGGCTCCCTCCAGTTCTTAGGCCTGTGAGCCCATATTCCATTAGAGCTTACGTGCACACTCTTGACCACTTGTACTTTGGCTAAATAGTCGAAGTCCAGAAGACCATTTTCAGAATGACAAGAGTTGGAAGGAGAGCTCAGAGGCCACCTAGACTGGTCCACACCTGAAAAAGATCCCCTCTCCGCTCCCCAACAAGTAGACAGTTTCCCTATAAGTGAAAAAGAGCCCCTCCCTACCTCTCCAACAGATCCTCTGCTTCTGCAAAGCTATGGCAAGAACCTGGGGGGGAGGGGAGGTATCCAGCCTAAATATGCTTCTCTGCAACTCCCACCACCAACTGCCCATCACCATTATCATGATCTTATCATGATAACTAAGATCAGCATTTTTTAAAAGATGATGCCATACAAAAGAGCTCTATCTACATGCAATGAAAAGGTTTAAAACACAGAGACTGAGCAGCCAATATCAAAACCACATGGGAACACAGGAAGGTCGCTATCTTCCTCATGGCTACTGAGTTGTGGCGAAGACATTTCCATTCAGTGAGGATACAACAGTGAGCTTGCATCCCAATACTTTTATTAAGTAATAAAAAGCTACTATTCTATCCATGTGTCTGCAGAGCATTAACTATAAAAGAATATGAGGTTAGATTATTCCTACCTGAACTCTATCAAAAAAGATGAGAACAATAGCTGACATCTATACAGCACCTTCAAAAGTCTGCAAAACGCTTTACATGGTTATCTCACCTTAATCTCACAATAATCCTGGTAGACACTGCAAAGATAATTACCCCCATCTCACTGATGAAGAAACCAAGAGTCCAAAAGATTAAATGATCAGACCATAGGCAGAGAGCTAATAAGTATCAAAGGCTGCATCTGGCTCTAAGGCCAGGACCCACCCTTTCCACGACAGCAGAGCTGCTGGGCATCCACGTCACTAGCATCAGCTCTAAGCGGTACAAAGCACAACACAACACCTGCCTGGGTGCGAACCTACTCATCTGTCCTGCAGAGTCACTCAAGCCAACTTCCCTGAGTTTCACTAGACTAGAGCTTTTCAAAAAGTCATTATTCTGGAAGTGCAAGAAGTACTTATTTTGCAGAGTTCAAGTCAGAACACTTAACATCTGCATTTTTCTCAGAGAGTACTGAGAGTATGTTTTCTTTTGTCTGACCCTGGGCCTGTTTTCCACAAGGAAGGTTTAATACAATGCTCTTAACACAGTGGTTTCTCAACCTTCCTAATGCCGCGACCCTTTAATACAGTTCCTCATGTTGTGGTGACCCCCAACCATAAAATTATTTTTGTAGCTACTTAATAACTGTAGTTTTGCTCCTGTTATGAATAGTAATGTAAATATCTGATATGCAGGATGTATTTTCATTGTTACAAATTGAATATAACCCACAGGTTGAGAACTGAATGTATATAATACTTTGTAAAAACTAGCTATTAAGGAAAAGTTACGTGCGTGGTCTGCATCAACCTGTACAACCTATACTCTATATAAGCTGAGGGGGGGGAATTAATTTACACAAAAAACCTCTTTCCTCATTCTCAGTAACACAGAGACACAATAAAAACCATTTTCAGATGATCTTTCTTGTTAAAGCTACACAATTCTTTCTATCTCTGAACAAATATTAACTGAGTGCCTACTTTTAAAGCCAATACCTCAATAAAAGAGTTAAC
>CM053588.1:40986979-41015147 GCA_028646515.1 Pseudochirops corinnae | reverse complement strand
AATGAGTTACAAAAAAAATCAGATCTATCTTTCCAGCAGTCTGAATCCACAATGGCAATTTTCCCTCACATAAAATGGGTATTTCTCCAAGTTTTCTTAAGATGTTTAGTATAATCCAGAACCTGATCATACCCAATAGCTACACTGTTTCATAATCATGGATCACTTTTTCACATGACTTTTTAAAATTAAAGTAATCAGGAAAAGAGCTGGAACTATTCCTTCAGAAGCCTCTGACACAACTTTTCTATCGGTCAGCAGAAGCAAAAGGAAAAAGATGCCATTGTTATCTACTTCCTCAAAAGAAACTTTGTAGCAGAAAAAATAACCACAAAATAAGAAATATTAAACACTTCAAAAACAGTAACAGCAAAAAGTGACTTGAAGATATCCAGGGAGAACAATTTCATTATGAAAGGTTTATGCTTCCGCATCAGGCTGGCTTTGGAAGCGTGTTATGCGTGCGTATGAGGGGAGAGGTGGAGGGGTTTGTATCGGTATGGAGACTGAGAAATGTAGTAGTTACGTTTTAAGTAAAGCAGCCAAAGTTAATTAATGTCTAAACAAAAAGAATTTTAGTCTGGACACCATATATGAACTACTAATATGTATAATTATGAATTAGCCGTTTGTGCAATCAAAAAGTTGCATTAGCATAATTATTTCTGGCTTTGGGCCTCAAAAATATTAACTTAAAATGCAGAAACCTTATAACAGTTCAACTAATGAAGATGTGAACACCAAGCTGATTATGAAATAAAGTTGGCTTTTTAACTAATGCACGCTACAGAGACAGCCCCGTACATTTGCTCTCCCTTGCCGTAGAAACAAAAATTAAGCCTCATACTTCAGTAATGCATAAGATGCTAACGTTGTTATGATTTTATAAAACTTCCACTCATACTTTTAGGTAACACTTTCTTTTTTAAAATACACCAAATCTTGTGTAGCATTTATGTTCTTCCTTTTATATTACACATCAAAAACACTTATCCAAAAAACAGGCCTTTGCTCTCTGAGAGTTACACTCACTGCCAAGTCACTGCGTACAAAGTACATAAATTTAGGCCTGAAACTCAAAAGAACGCAAAGGTAGAAGTCAAGTTAACCCAACAAAAATGACTGCCCCTGCGTGTGCTAGGGAGTCGGGAAGCAAGGTTTAGGCCTCTTTTAACCAGTTATGCCTTCAGGACAAATAACTTCACAAGATAATCTCTAGTCTCTTTGAGCTCTAAAATGATAAATTTTACACATTTCCAGCTTATATCAAGCTCCTGAAAGGCAGCTTGGCATAACAGACAGAAAGCTGGTTTTAGATTCAGAAGATCTGGATTCAAATTCTGCTTCTGGAACCTACTGGATATGTGACCACATTCAAGTCATTCTCCATGATCCCTGACAACTCCCTCTGTCTATAAATTACAGAGGAGCTTATGATCTACATCAGTTGGTGGAAATTCCACACTGGGAGTTCCCAACACTAATGAAATAACACATGTAGAGCCAATACCAAGTACAGAGATAAATCCACAGCAAATCTATTACCAAGTCCCAGAATATCACCCTAAAAGCTAGCTAACATTATTCAGCTAAATTTATAAGGGTTTTTATAACACTCTTTAATACAAGAACCAAAAGAGAATGAAAGTTACAAAAATATTACATCTTTTCCATTAGAATGTCTTATAGTACGGTTTTCTAAAAAGCCCACTTGATGTGTGACCTGAACAGAGGCTTTCCTCAGAGTACATTTTCTTTAGTTTAGTATCAACACAAAGAACAGCCGTATTAAATGCTGGAGGCTGCCAAGACTCAGTAAAATCCTCAAAAGCTACACCATATGTGAAATAACAAGAGACTAAGTAAGAAATCAGTGATAGATGATCACCACCACCATCATACAAAACAGACAAGTGGCTATCAAAGGACATCTTTTAAAATCACTCTCGTAAACGTTTCCTATATGAAGAAGTTCCAGGGTACTTAAATAAAAATGCTCCAACCTTAGCATTCCTCCCTACCATTAGAGCTGCCCCAATAGGGCTGATGAGTTAGCAGTTCAATTTAACAGAAAGAACACCAAGGACCTCTTGGACAAGTGACATTTCCTGATGCCTCACCACAAATTAGTGGCACATATACTTTGGGTTATTAATTTTTTTTTCCCCACTATCAATGACAGTTTGTAAAAAGCCATTCACATTCTCCTTCCTGGTTTTCCCAGTGATCACATGGCACAGGTGGCCGAAACAAGGGAAGATTTACAGATTGTAATACATTTGGGGTCGGGGAGAGGCAAGCAATGTGGAGAAGGATTTTCCTTCCTGGGAACCTGAACAGATATCACAGCTCCAATCCTAGCCTCATTAGCATTATGAACTATACAACTGGCAAGAACAAATAACTATTTAAACTGTCCTTCTAAATTCCTAGTACAACTTAGGAGCATTTTAAAATAACAATTCTTTAAAATCATTATTTTCATAATCTGCTGAGTGACACCTGGTACAGAATACAAAAATCATGCTGCCTAGTAAAAAATGAAACTGCATTTTAAAATATACAAATGATATATTTACATATTTAAAGGAATTATTCTAATGTCTTGTCACAGTGTGGAAGTGACCCTAATTTCTCAAAGGCTTTGCGAAGAGGGTATAAGTTCTGGAAAGACTGATTACAGTCCCAGCAACAGGCTGAATCTGCCATCTCTAGAACAATCTAGTTTAAAACAGAGACGTTCATCATCAATAGGATGGCCACAGGATGAGCTGTGGCTCACTCCTTGACCACCGCAAACCACAAAACAAATATGAATTGCAAAGGGTCCTCAGTCCTATCCAGTGCCCTTTAATTGCCACAATGACAGTGACAGAAAACAAGGCAGAGGGTGCTGAGAATAACAGATTTTAAACTATCTTTAAACATTAACCTAACTGTAAAAATCTAAATGTGACACTTTTGCCCAATGACTAATGAACTGATAAACTATTGAAAAAAACAAAGCATATCAATATTGAAATTTTCAGGATAAACAAAACCAGAAGACAAATGGAAGGACAGTGCTCAGGTTCTCTTTATGGAGTTGGCCCTATCAAAACAAAGAGCAATCAGTGCATGGAACACACAGTCATCTCCTGGTGAACAGAAGCCAAGAGCCTGCCACAAAAAGCAGGAAACTCAGAATTACCACATGAGTTGAAGAGGCATTAAAAAACCTGACAAAATTCTCCAAACAAGAGGTGATATGATACAGTGTAAAGAGAACTGGATTTCAAGTCAGAGGCCTGTGGTTCATGTCCTGACTAGGGAGACTGCCTGTGTGGCCCTGGAGGAACCTCCTAACAACTGTGGGCTTCATTTACAATAAGGAAGTTGGACCAGATAATCCCAACATAGCTCTCAACTCTCAATCTATAATCCTATTATCCAAATTTAGCATTTACTATTCTAAATGGGTGATAAATGTTTACTGCACTAACTATGAGATGCATTAACAGCACTGAGTTGGTACACCAATACATTTATTTGGGGGACAGGTACTGCAAATGAACCATCAACTGGACCCAAAAATTAAATGAGAGGAAAGAAACAGGCTGGATTATATCTCAGAAATCACACACTGCTTTTTTAAGTACTATAAAAGGGCTTAATGCCTCCCTCTTAACTCCTCCACACACACAAAGACCTATCTGCAGCATATTTCCAATGATGTCCTATGCCAAAGAAGTTACACAAGACAAATTATTAAGGAAACATATGATTAGAAAAGATGGGCTAGTTGTGTGATGAGACTGCATGATGACAGATAGGTGGGCCAAGATATACCTACAAAATGAAAAAAAGGACCTAGACAAAGGCCTCCAGTATACTAGGTCAATCCTCTGTGGAGAACTAAACAGAACAACATGGAAATTAACTACAAAAGATGAGAAAGCATGGACGGGTTGCACTAATCAAGGGGAGTTCCACAATGGTAAGATCACTAATCCGTTCGTGTAAAGAAGGAAAGAAATGATGCATTTGGCCCTACAGCAAATAAGCTAGAAATGATTTATGTTTCAGCAGCAAATTAAAATTTTAGGAAAAACAGAAAAAAGAATGTGGTCCTGGGGATAGAACACTAAATATGGAAATAAAGGTCTCCAATCCTTACAATGACTTCACTATTGACTCCCTGTAGGACCCTAACATCGTAAATTTAGAATTAAAAGGGACCCTCTATTTATCATCTAAACCAACTTTCTTATTTTACAGATGAAGAATAAAGCCTGGAGATGTTAAGTGATTTGTTCAAGGTCACACTGTACTTCTTAACCTGTGGGTTGTGACCCCATTTGGGGTCGTGACTCTCAGGTTAAGAAGCAATGATGGGGTCAAAAGTGGGAAAAGTTTGTTTTTTTATTCATATTTCTATTATTACTAAGAAGTCTTAATATCTGATATTAAGTGTCAGAGTAAGCACTTTAACTCAAGCATTCTGACTCCTGGGGAAGCTATATAGCGCCACAGTGCACAGAACATGAGGCAGCAGTCAGGAAGATCTGAGTTCAAATCCAGCCTCAGACAGTTGCTAGCTGTGTGACCCTGGGCAAATCCCCTCACACTGTTAGCCTCGGTTTCCTCATCTGTAAAATGAGCTGGAGAAGGAAATGGCAAACCAGTCCAGTGTCTGTCAAAAAAAACTCCAAAGAGCATCTCGAAGAGCCAGACACAACTGAAATGACCACAGCAACAATCACACTCTGACTCCAATCCCACTTAACTTCTCTGGCCCCAGTTTACTCAACTGTAAAATGGCCACTGAATAAGATGATCTCTCCAAGGTTCTTTCTGATTCAAAATGAGTTTTTTAAAGGCTCACAATCCGGTCACATGAACTAAGCTAGATCAGTAGTTGTCAAAGGGTATTTATTTAGGGAAAGGAATTCAGGCACTGGTTTTATTCAGAATAACTTAGTGCATTTTAATTTCATTTTCACATTTAGAACTGAAAAGATGAAATTGATTCTCTATCACCTTTTATTGATCCTATACAATTAATTTGTTTCTGTCCTGTAACTAAGTCATGGCTCTTTGTCTCTGAACTTAGTGCAGAAATTCAGCTGGCCTGCAACAAGTTCAGAAATCCAGCTCTACTGTTAAGCACCGTTTTATTCCTTCCTCAAAGAATTCTGTTGTCCTTGGGGGATGCAGATGGACATGAGGGAGTGGGGTCGTGGATCTTTCCATCACCAAGCTACTCTGCAACGATGCTTGTTTGCTATCCAGAGAAGTCTGAGCCACTATCTTTTAACCCTGCAGGTGGATTCAAACAACGAACACTTCTTAGTCACAGGAGGGAAGGAGGGGGTTGCTGCGAGATCCTTGATTCCCAAGTTCCAACTAATCATATGATTCCTCTCACCTCAGTCATGTAATCATGTTGTCTTCAACTGCATGATGCCACCAACCCTGTTCTGCTCTTTGTTCTAACTTTGTAAAAATGAGTTAAGTCTTCAACTCAGGATCTTGGCTTAAAACTGAGGCAGAGCCATTGGCTCATTCTCACTGGTAGGTTTGCACCCTGTTAAGAAAATGTTAACTTGCTCAGAGACAACGTGCTTCATTCTACCTTTGTTGAGTTTCAATCACAATAGAACTTTTAAAATCATTCATAACTGATTGTAATGACATGACTTTAAACAATCTAATGTTTTTATAATGGGAAAATTAATTCCATTTTGGGGGGAAAAGGCATAATTTTCACAAAGAACTAAAAAGTTTCCCTCCCTTCAAAGATAATTGAAAATGAGATGATTGTAATGGATACTGAAATCACCATGCACAATTTTTCATCTACATAACCACATTTAGCAATGAAAAACGAAGTCAAGTCTACCTGAGGAAAGCAAGAGCGAGGGGACCTTTAAAAAAGTGACAGTAGAAAAGCAGCACTATTGTCCCAATATAATTATTATTAAGATGGTAAGTGTTACTTGAAACATGGAATTAACTGGAGAACCATCTCAGTTTTAGAGCAATCTTGGCAGAATTCTTTCTTTATGTCAACCAGAAATTAAAGAAAGATTCTCACGCTGACGTACTTGTCTCCCACTACTTCATACCCACTAAAGCAGGGTTTCTCTTAAGATCCTAATACCCAGATTTCTAAAATGAAAAGAATGATCCAGGTTCTAGCACATTCACAGCATTAAGATCCATAATCCAAACTTTTCCTGAGGAGAAGGGCTATCATTTCAAAAGACAAGCTTTTATTAATCAACTTTAGGATCATATAGCAAATCTTAAAGACCTCATCCAATGAGCATCCACTATTCTTAATAGAAATGCCTTTTAATTAAGCTAAACTTATTAATTCTCCAAGACAAACTTTTTTCATCTAAAAGCCCTAAGTAGTTTTTGCTAATAAGTACTCTATTATTACTGTTTTTAATAGTGACTTTATACTGGCAAGACCCTGCACTGTTTCACATTACACAGAAGCTGTGTCTTCATTAATCTGTGACAACAGGAAGAACTAATGTTTAACTCAGATACATGCAGAGTTTAACCACACCTCTGAGACACCAAAATACACGAAAATACAAATAACGTAAAGGCTCATGCTACGTTAGTCAGTCAGTATGCACATTTTGTCTTTCCCCAAACAAACCGAGCGTGTAAGAGAGAACAATTTTGATTTAAGTAACAAACTCCAGAACCATATTGGCTTCTATGGAATCCAAGTGTAATGTTCTTTTCCAAGCCCATTTTCAATTTCAACATTTAATTTCCAAGCCCTCACAAAATAGGAATCTAAATTGAGACCTAAAAATTACAACCTAAAAAATGGTACTGTATCTACCTCATTAGTGTTCCAGCGGTGCCTCTCTTTGGGTAAACTTGAACATTTCGGTAGACATTCAAGCAGCTTTTTCGGTAAAAAGATTTTTACATGACTGCCATTGCTGTTCCCATGATCATCTAGAGAGAAGACAGAAGAACATTCAGCTGCAGAGAACATGGAGGCTTGACTGTGAAGAGCTCTGGCTGAAGCCCGAGCACTGATAATGGTTTCCTCCCTGGATTTGGCTGTCAGTCACCCCTATGCCAACCCCTCCACCCCCACAAGGGATCCTGCCTACCTCACAGGGCTCTGGCGTATTCAGGGGGGAAGCACCTTCTTCCCTAGCGCAGGCTCCCACCCAGACTGCAAGAATCTCTATTCTTGGGGGGAAAACTGTGCCACTCAGCAGCAGCCCCAGTGACGGGCTTCTCTGAATCTATCTCATCTACTCTTTGAGCAACAGACTCACATCAAGTCACCAGGACCACACTCCAAGGTTTCTCAACTTGGAAACACTTGCCAGCACTGGTACTCTATTTGCCCGGCCTTGGAGAACAAATGGTACTACATGCAGGGAAAACCAAAGCCGGGATTCCAATTACATTATCTCTGAACTTAGGAAGCACAAGGACAATGGTCTGGTCACAACAAGGTAAGAAAGAAGGCCTTTAAAAAAAAACACCCTTTAGTTATTTTTCTGGGCTTATGATACTCATTTTTACTCCTACGAGATATACTGGCAGCACTGATCTCATCGGAAGGCCCAAGAACAGAAAAAGCAAGCATTTCCCCCATGTTAAGAAACTGAAGACAGCAAGTCACGGATAAAGAGCAGTTCTCAAGAACCCCTCAATTCAGTTTGTCCTTAGTAGAAGGAGTTCTTAAACCAATGAAATAAAAGCCTTCATGTATCTGCTTTAAAGATAGCTTTAAAAAGCCTATGATTCTATGATAAAAAGTCAAATCGAGCCTCATTCCCCATTCCACCCCCTAAGAAACTCATAAATGCAGAAATATTGTATTATTTGAAAAAAAATACTTCAAATCACAACATGGTTTTGTTTCTAAACCATACCAAACTTAAGATACCAGAATGATGAGCTCTTAGCTAAGGATGAAGTATATCTCAAAAAAAACTAGAAAGATCCTATCTGGCCACAGGCTTGTGGATTTGATCAAGAGGGCTTTTAAACCAAAAATGGAATGGGAAGGAGGAAAAAAAAACAGATAAAACTATAAATTCTGATAATATGGAAGACATTAAGTACAATACAGAAGGAACAAAAGTAGGGGAAATGTCCAGTAATTCACAAGAGAAAATAACTGAGAAGAGTAGGAACAATACTTATGTACTCAGATGTCCATATACCAATGTACAAAGAACAGTAAACAAAAGTGAACTTAAGATTTTAATGCTAAAAGATAAAACTCATTGGTTACTACCAAGGTCTGATGGGATGAGACTCACAACTAGAATAAAGCAATAGAAGGGTATATCTTGTTCAAAAGAAAAAGAACTAAGAAAAACACAGCAGAGTAAGTACTATAACTCAAAATAACCACAATATATATTACACACCAAAGGAAAACCCACAAATCTGGGAGGATAGTGGACAGAGAAGCACAGCTGAGCATGCGCAAGGTTAAAAGGAGAGAAAAAAACAGTTGTGACATTGTTGTGGGAGCATATAGAATGCTCAGGGACACTTTTTTTTTTTAATAGGAGATTAACTCCTGATACACATCAGAAGCTGGTACAGAGGAGAAACACAGCAGTAGTTAGGAAAGACTTCAACCACCTGTACATGTGCTGGAAGCCTCAATGTACCAACAAATTCTTAATTTGATCTGCTGACAATTTTATCTCTTCTAGTGAAGATGGGAACTGTTACTCTTAACCTAATTCTGACCAACATGGAAGACATGGCTGGTAAAGTGGAAACAACAGGCACTGGGAGAGAAAATAATTCTGTCATCTTAGGAGTTGATGATAGCCAACCATGGGAATGGGAATAAGCATATCTGACAGTATACACAGTCCAACATGTATCCTAGACATTTAAGAAAGGAGACCTGAGAAAATTCAGAAAACAATTTCATTCCTATCATTTATTCTAAAAAGGAAGGTATTTCAAGAGTGAAAGGCTCTCAAAAAAGCATTCAAGCCTCCCAACTACAAATGGCCCCTATGAGGAAAAGAAAGGGGCTGAATGTGTTACACCCAGCTCTGATGAGCTCAGACTGTAAAAGGGCATGTAACCAAGGAAGACTACAAGAGATTTGTACCTTTCAAAATTATCTTGGGAAAGATAAAAGCCAAAATTAAATAAAAGTCACTAAAAATCCTAAGGACAACAAAAAGAGCTTTTATAGCTATATCCAGGAAAGGATCAAGAAAAGGAGAGGCCCACAATGAAAGAGGCTGCAGCGTGATTACTGAACAACTGTTGAATGATCCCCGAGCACTTAGATAAGCAGTGACTACTAGGAGCAAACACCAGTCTCACTAAAAAATATACATATTTCTGAACAGATTAGCATCACTTTTCCTTTAAACAAAATTATTAGACTAGTAGACAGGAAGAATGACACAGACAATCTATCTGGATTTCAGAAAAGCAGCTCTCTATTATGATGTTCTCATGGATAAGCTACAGATACAAGACAGATGACAGTACAATCAACCAATCATTAAACATTTATTAAGCGCCTACTACATGCCAGGCACTGTGCTAAGCACAGACAAGTAAGATTTTACAGATGAATGAATGACCATAATAACTAACATTAATACAGAAGGTCCCAAAAGTCTTAGTGCAGTTAGTTTTAAGTTATGACAACTTAAAACCACACTAAGACTACTGGAACACTCTATATCATGCTTTAAGGTTTTCTGAAGCACTTGACATGCATTATCTTGTTGAAGTCTCACAACAACCCACTGAAGTAGGTACAGTACTACTGGTCTTATTATCCCCATTTTACAGATGAGGAACCAGAAGTTTGGAGAAGTTAAGAAGACTTTCCCATGGTCAGTGGCAGAATTTAAACCCAAGTCTTCCTGACTCTATCCACTAAGCCATGCTCCTCTCCCAAAGACTGTTGATTATCATAGATTGACACCAACCTGAAGGTGGGTCTTTAGTGGCCAGCTCAGGGCTCTCTGTCTTTGACACTGTTCTCTTCAACAATTTGATCAATAACTCGGATGAAGGCATCCTTGGCATATCTGAGAATATGAGAATAAGAGAGCTAAACCCAAAAAGACAGTCTGGAACAATTGGCGGTTTCTAACAAGATGGAATTCAGTACTGATGAATAGGTCAGAAATCAAAAGCACACAGACAAGATTCAGTTTAACAAATAAGAATTAAGTATCCACTGCTGTAAGGCACTGTGCTAGCATTGGGGATGCAAAAAAGGAAAATGGCATCATCTCTGCCTTCATGGACCTTAAAATCTAGTAAGGATAACAAGAAATGTGCACAAATAACTATGAGACAGGCTACAAGACAATAAGGCAATATCCAAGGAGCTTAAGAAATTCAAGCAGGGAAGAATCATCTCTAGTGGAAGGATCTGAAAAAAACCTTACAGCATAAGAGGTGCAGCAAAGCTAGGCATTCAAGAAAAATCTGAATAGCTAGAACTAGAAGGGGAACCACTGCAGACAAGTGCGCAACACACACAGACTCTGAAGCACACAAGCACAGAGTGAAACTGAAGGACAGGCAGGCAGTCCATCCGATCTGGCTGGCCCACTGAACAGCAGAAAATAAGGCTGTAGGAAAAATAGGCACCTGGCTATGGAGAGCCCTTCCTATAAGGGAAGGACTTACCCTTTGGCAGCAATGGAGAATCACTGAAGCTTTTTGAGTAGAGGAATAATATAATTAAATAAAAACATCTGAAATATTTCTTTGGCAGTAATATAAATGACAGACTATGGAAGAGAATAACCAAATGTAAAGAAACTAGTTAGCCAGGCTATTATAATAATTCAAAAGGAGAGAAGTACTCGATCAACAAGCATTTACTAAATGCCCACTATGTTCCAGGCAACATGATGACTAGAATGGTGCCAATGTGAATGTCAAGGAGAGGACAGATGTGAGAGAATCAACAGCTCAATCCTTGGCAACTGACTGGATGTGGAAGGAGGAAGCTGGGTCAGGAAAAACATGGCTACTGCACAACCACCAACTGAGAAAGATTTGGCAGCATTCATTAACTACAATCACAATATGAGTCAACACTATGATACAGTTGCCAAAAAAAAAAGTTAATGCAATATTAGGTTGCATTATTAATATACATAGAGTGTCCAGAACCAGGGACCTCATTTAAGTTCCATTACTGCTCTTTATTACGCAGACCCACTTTGCATATCGCATTTAATTCTGGGCATCACATTTTAAGACAAACTCTGACAAACTAAGTGTACACTCGGAGTAAAACAGGCAAGACAGTGAGGAAATTCAACTGTCACATATGGAGACTATCTGAAAGAACCGCAGACATTTAGACTAGAGAAGATTGAGGGGATCTCGCTTCAAATAGCAATGATACGGAAGAACTGATATAATACGACATAGATCGAGTGAGGAGAATAAGAATTAACACATGGAAATTACAAAAAGGCTCAGCTCAAAAACTGCCAAATAACTAGAGTTACCCATCAAAGAAAAGAGGTCTCTCAAGGTTTGAGGAAAGAGAAAGGATGACCACTTTGCTGAGACACTGATGGGAAACCGAGAGTGGGGCTGAGGTGGAGCTACATCCCCTCTGAGGTGTCGTCCAATGCTAGTATACTAGGATTCTATGAACGTTTTTCAAATTATAAAGATCTAAGAGAAATATCTAAAACTAAATTTAAAAATATATTAACCAATCATATATATACCAAGATATGAAAAAAATTGCCTTTTCAAAATAAATCACACAGGGGAAGAGAACATATACAGGAGAATTGTAATGGAGAGAAGGGAGAAAATGGGTGACATGACTGCAGATGCCTAGGAAGTATTGTCGAGGCCTCAAAGAAAGAGACAGGGCCAATTCTGGCCTGCCAAAAGCCCAGGGCAGTTCCAGGTAAGTACCTCTCTGAAACTAAGCTTCCTCATCAGAAAAATGAGTTGGACTAAATTGAGTAACGTCCTTTCTAGTTCCAATATTTTATAAAAATCAAATCTGGTTTTTTTATTTTATATTTTTGAAACTTTAAAATTGTGTTCTTTAAATTGTATACGCAAATTATTCTGTGATTAAGTAACTACAGTTGGGTATTCATTGTTCATATCCAAAGGCCTCAAATAAAATTTTCCTTCTATTTTTATAGTACAAAGCTGAAAGATGGCTGTCATTAAACGTTTAACTTTGCTAAGGTTACTAATTTAAAATACAAGAAGTCAAATCAATAAGCATTTATTAAGCACCTACTGTGCCAAGCACTAGGCAAAGTTCTCCCTAGAGATACAAAGAAAGGCGAAAACAGTGCCTGCCCTCCAGGAGCTCCCAATCCAACAGGGGGAGAAAACATGCAAGTAAAGAGTGTAGAAACAAGACAGGCCAAAGTGGGAGATGACCTCACAGGGAAGTCACTGACATTAAAGACAATGGGAAAGGGTTCTTTGAGAAGGCAGGATTTTAATTGAGACTTGAAGGAAATCAGCAAAGATTGAAGGCTGAAAATTGCAAGAACAGGGGACAGTCAATGAAAAGGAACAGCAAGAATTTGAGTCACAGGACAGGAGAGTACTCAAAAAGGAAGAAAGGTGTAAGAAGATTAGAAAGGCAGGAAGGGGCCAGGTTATGAAGGGTTTTCAAAGTCAAACAGAGGATTCTATATTTATGTTTGCAGGCAAAAGGGAACAACAAGAGTTTATCAAATGGGAGAGGGTATGAGGAAGAGAGGGGAAAATGAGACAGTCAGACCTCTACTATAGGAAGATCACTTTGGCAGCTAAGTGAAAAACTAAAAACTAACCTCCCCCCAATATTTTCTAAAGTGGGTAAGATAACCAAGCCATTTTGAAAGCTCACCTCTAAAGAAGTTTTCCATATTATGAAATGATTAATAGAAAAAAGGCTAAGTTCTAAAATTCTAAATGCATCCAATGAAGTATTTTATAGAGGTAAATTTTAGAGGGTTATGGAGTAAAAAAATTCAGATCCTAGGGGTACAATTATTATCTTTTTTGCAGATGGCTCCTAGATTTATATACCCAGGTCTAGTCTCTCTCCTGAGGCCCAGTCCTAATTTATCACTTGACTACTGGACATTTTCAAATGAATGTCCTATTGGCATCTTAAACTCAGTTTGCCCAAAACAGAATTCATTCTCTGTCCCCTCTGCTCAACTCCTCTGGGTTCTTCTACTTCTACTGGGTTCCTCTGTCACCCTTCTGTCACCTCAGGTTTGCAACCCTTGGCGTAATTTTTGATTCCTCTCTTTCCTTCCTCAGCTCCCCACAGCCAGTTGGTTGAAAAGTCTTATCAATTCTACCTCCACCACATCTCTTGTATTCTTTTCTTTTCATGTGACCACCACTCTAGATCAGGCCCTCACCACTATTAAAATAGCCTTCCATTTGAGCTTCTCGGCCCCTAGGCTCCTCCCTCTCCAAGCCCTATTCCACAGCTGCCAAACTGATATTCCTAAAGCAAAAGTCTGACCACATCATTCCGCTGAACAATAAGCTTCAGTAGCTTCCAATTGCCACTGGAATCAAATTCTGATTAATCGCTTTTCAGTCATGTCTGACTCTTTATGATCCTATCTGGAGTTCTCTTGGCAGATACTGGAATGGTTTGCCATTTCCTTCTCCAGTTCATTTTACAGATCAGGAAACTGAGGCAAACAGGGTTAAGTGACTTGCCCAGGGTAATAAAGCTAGAAAGTGTTTGAGGCCAGATTTGAATTCAGGAAGAGTTTCCTGATTCCAGGCCCAGCACTCTATCCACTGAGCCAGCTAGCTGCCCCTGGAATCAACTACAAATTCCTTTATTTATCATTTAATTCCCTTCATAATCGGATCCTTTCTAAAGTCTGTGCCTTTCTAGGATAATGGCACACATTACTCTTCATTCCATAAACTAGGCATTATAACCAAACCAGCCAACTTGCTTTTCCTCAGTCAGTAAACAATCACAAAACATGTATTAAGTGCCTACTGCATGCCAGGCACCAGGTTAAGCACTGGGGATACAAAGAGAAGCAAAAGATACCCTTTGCCCTCGAAGGGCTCATAATGGATTGAGCCACACAAACCACATTACCTCTCTGATCTCTGCCTATGCAAAGACTGTCTTCCATACCTTCAACGCAGTCCTCAAACCCTCTTTGTCTTTAGAATCTCTATCTTCCTTCAAGTCATAAATCGAGGCACCAACAGAACATTGGCTCCTTGTAGCTAAGAAATTTTTTATTTTTGGGGTGGCTAGGTGGCACAGTCAATAGAGCACTGGCCCTGGAGTCAGGAGGACCTGAGTTCAAATCCTGTCTCAGACACTTAAACACTTATTAGCCATGTGACCTTGGGCAAATCACTTAAACCCAATTACCCTGCATTCCCCCTTCCAAAAAAAAAAACAGAAAAAAATTTTTTAAGAAATATTTCATTTTTGTCCTTGTATTCCAGAGCAGAGTTAGGCACACACTAGGCATTTAATACATGTTGTTAAATCAATGAGCGGCCAAACAACCCTATTGTCTCAGTCATATAACTGAATAAGGTGAGGCTCAAGCATGTGGGAGTTGGGTTAGGCTTTAAAAGATTAGTCTTTCCTGTTAGGAAAGAATTAAAGAATGCCAAGATGTGTCAGGATGTGTTAAGAGTTTATCACTCACTGATCCAACCACTGTGGAGAGCAGTTTGGAACCATGCCCAAAGGGTTGTAATACATGGTGCATACCCTTTGACCAGCAATGCTACTACTAGCTCTGTATCCCAAAAAGATCAGAGAAAACAGAAAAGGACTTTTGTGTACAAAAATATGTAGAAAAGCTCTTTTTGTGGTGACAAAGAACTAGAAATTGAGAGATGCTGATCAACTGGGGAATGGCTGAACAAGTTGTGGTATATGATTGCGATGGAATACTATTGTGCTATAAGAAATGATGAGCAGAATGGTTTCAGAAAAACCTGGGAAGACTTCTATGAACTGATGCAAAATGAAGGAGAATAGTATACACAGTTATACACATTGTATGATGATCAATTAAAAATGACTTAGCTATTCTGATCAATACAATGATCCAAGACAACTCTGAAGGACTTATGACAAAAGCTGATCCACCTTCACAGAAAGAACTGATGGAGTCTAAATGCAAATTGAAACATAATACTTTAACTTTATTTTTCTTGCTTTTTTTGCAATATGGCTAATCTGCAAATGTGTTTTGCATGATTTCACATGCATAATCAATATTACATTTCTTACCTTTTACAATAGGTGGGTGAGGGATAGGAGGGAGAGAATTTAGAACTCAAAAAAATTTTGAAATCAATGTTAAAAAATAAATTTAGAAAAAAAAATACTTTATCACTCCTTGGGAAAGGGCAAGGTCTGGTTAGTGACAAAAGGTCTAGATGGATGAGCCTTTGAAGGAACTTTCTGACCAGAATATTCTGAGCACAAGACCATCCAAGGCTGCTCTAGCAGCAGGTTCAGCTGATCTCTGACCCTGGGATAAAAGCAGAGAGAAGTGAAACATAAGGACTGGCAACACAGAGGAATGAGAAGACGGGCTGTAACATTAAGGAACAGTCACAGTCTCAAGGGTTTTAATGAACCACAAGCTCAATACACATCAACGACGGAACATGGCAGGCATGAAATGGACATGCTAAGCTGCAAAAACAGCCACTCAATAACATCCAAGGTAAGGGTGACGTGGAACCCATAGTAAACTACCTCTCCTAGTGTGACCAAATCTGAACACATGGTTGGTAATAACAACAACAGCTAGTATTTATATGGTGCTTTAAGGTTTGCAAAGCCTCACAACCCTGGTAGGTAGACGCTCTTATTATCCTCACTATACAGTTAAGTGACTTGCCTGGGATCACACAGAGCTAATAAGTGTCTGGGGTCATACGTGAACTCAGGTCCTTCTTGGCTCCAGGTCAAGCACTCTATCCACCATGCCACATGGTTCAGCTCTAGATATGATACAGTATTTTAGCAAGGACTCTGACAAAATGGGTCAAGTCTGAATAAGATGTCTTAGAGGAGGCTGGATGAACACTTCTCAGGGATGCCACAAAAGGACTCTTATTCAAGCAGGGGGTAGTTAGTCTCTGCGGTCCCTTCCAACTCTGATATTCTCTGATTCTAATTTTTTGGAAGTTTTCCCCAACATCCATCCCAAATTTGCCTCTTTGAAATATACATCCATTGTTCCCACTTGTTCCCCCAGGGACCAAAGAGAACAAGTTTAATATCTGATGGTTTTGTTAACTGCTTGTGTCCCATACCTCTTCTGCAGGCTGAACAATCCCAATTATTTCAATGAGTCTTCACATGGCCTGGATCCCAGGTCCTTACTATCCTGAAGGCCCTCCTCTATGCCTCTCTAGCTAAAACTTTTTATTGGCTTTTCTGGGTACATGTTGTTTCCTGTTCCTTCTGGGAAGAGGTTTTGTCCTTGTATCCCCAGAGCCTCACACAGTGCCTGGAACTGCTCAGCAAATGCTTGCTGAATGAACAGACCCATGAAATTTTAGAGCTGAAAGAAACCTCAGAGATAAGCTGTCCAATCTCCTACAGAAAGCAGCAATATCAGGATAAGTGATTATCTTGCTTTCCCCTAAAGACCTCCAGTGACAGGGAACTCAAAGACACTAACATCTCCCTCCTCACCCTTCCCCTCAGGCAGTTCCCTCAATTTTGGGACATCTCTAATTGTTATTAAGTTTTTCTTATACTGAGCAAAAAGTATACCTCAGTAATTTTCATCCATTTGCCCTGATTCTGCCCTCAGGACCAAGCAGAACAAATCGAATCCTTCTCCAACATGACAATCCTTTGTTTGCCATGCCTCACCTTCCATTTTGAAATTTTCTTTTATCTAAGCTAAAAATCCCTAGTTCATTCAATATATTTTGGTATAAAATGGTTTTCGCTTGCTTCATCCTGGTGGCCCATCTCTGAAATTAACTCCAGTTTATCAAAGCTGCTAATAAAATGCAGCAGAAGAAACTTTAGACACAATAATCCAGATGTGATCTGACTATGGTATAGTACAATGGGATTTCCATCTTCACTCTAAACATGTTAAATTAAAATCCAAAGTTAAACTTAGGCTTCATGGGATTTAAAATAGGAAGGATGCTCAGAGATTATGTAGTGTACCTCACTACCCCAATCTGACCTACAGAAAAAAAAAAGTGAGGCCCAAAGAAATAAAATGACTTACCCAAGGCCACAGAAAGCCAGTAGCAAAGCCAAGAATTAAACTCAGGTTTTATGTCTCCAAATTCACTTCTCTTTTTCTAACACCACAGAGTGGTATCAAAAATCGAAATAAGTTATATGTTAAACCCTGCCTGGACTAAATAACACATCTCAGAACAGCTTTCTCATTATTTGTTTAAGTGGGATTTGTTAAGCCTAAAATATGCTAGCATAATTCAAAAATGAAAATTGTAATTTTAACTTTAATAGATTACTTACATGAGATTTCCAAGTCATTCCCCCACCTCTCCCTGTCCCAACTCCTACCGCCCCCCAAAAAAAAACTCAATGGGGCTATAACAAAAGTTAAAGGAAAAAGTTTAACACAGAAAGCTCATACAAAGTTCTGTATTAATTATATACTATAAACCCTTTGTAATTTTATGTGCTTGTTCATGCTCCCTGCACTTCATCCTCCCAGGGGAGGCAACACGGGCCATAAAACTTTAAAGCCCAGAATACCAAATCACATGAGCCTTTACCTCCTTTCTCCCTTATCCTAAAGGATTTTTTTTTAATTAAAAAAAAATTTGCTTGTGGGATCAAGGTAGAGGTGAAACACTAAATTTCCTATATGACGGTAATCATGATTTTTACTGAGCTATATATCAACAACAGTTATCTCTCTGAACAAGCTGTTTGTCTATAGGTATAACTCTGAAAAATTATAAGTAACATGAAAGTAAGAGTTTAACAGATGATTTATTTCTATTAATTTCCTGACCTATTAAATTCCTTGTGGAAGCTGGCAGCTGTATGGCACCATGTAGAACCCGTACACACTGCTTTTTCAATAGTGCAACAATGTAGTGCTATTGAAAATGCTTCAATCTTCCACACTGATACCAAAGCAAGGAGTGGGTGAATCTGCCTGAAAGGCTTTTAAAAAAGGAAAAGTGGAATGGCTGTGTAAGCACTGCCTCAATAAAGTTTCTAAATATAGAGTTTTATTGGAGATGTGCAGCCATGGGCTCAAAGCGAATGAGAGTATGACAGGCCAATGGGTTCCCCTTAATCAGTTTTTAACTATGCCATTTCTAGAGTTTTATGTTTATGAAGAAAATAAATTAAACATTTTTTAAAACATAACAATGACTTATGTTCCCTCCTGTGCATCATGAAGATGGCACACTCAAAAATAAATAAGTGGGAAAGGAATATTGAGAATTCAGGTCAGCAAAAGCCTAACCACCCCTCACTTTCAATGTTAAGTTTCCCTAGTTTAAGACTGGCAAATAATCAGTTCTCTTTTGGAAGACAATTTTTTTTCATACTATTAAGCTTTAGAAAAACCCCATTTTTTTCTAAACTGTCACACATAAGAGAATTATTTTCAAAATCAGTGACTGAGATCTTTTAAAATTACTAATCACTTAAATAATAACTATTCATAATTTAATGATGTTCATCATAACAAATAAAAATGTTAAGTCAATAAATGCACTTGCCAGTTTCAAAATCTTTACGTAGCAACTGCAACTAAAAAAAAAAAGGTACATATTAGTTTCTAAATTGTACCTTAGTATTTAATCTAGTAGTTACACTCTGACACTGTAAAAGGGCAATTTCAACCAAATTACAGTTGTATCTTTAATTATCATTATCTGGGAAAATGTGACTACGAGGTATGTCTTTATAAAATGATTATCTGCTATACTTCGCAATAAAAATAACTGTTAAAGCTTCTGAAATAGACAGGTGATTTGCATAGTTGACAGCTATAATTCCAAGAAATGAGTTATCTTTTCTAGTCAACCTTCAAATATTTTCCAAATGATTTTTAAACAGGAGTACAAGTGAGGTTAAAAAAATTCTAAAATGTTGATAAATTTTTATTCATTTAAAGAATTATGCAAAATCATATTTCTCATATTAATGTTTTCTTTAAACTGAAATTCATATGTCAATTCACTTATTTAAAGCCCAAGAATTTATCAGACCTTCCCTGAAACAACCTACTACTACTTTCTGACTTCCCTCAGGTAAGCAGTAACTCTAAATTAACTACTACACTCTAACCTGGAAATAACTAATATATTTTATTTTGACTCATAATTAATCAAAAATTAAAATAACTTTAGTCCTCTGAATAACTATGAACACTGTTATTCAGTCAAGTTGATTATGATTAATTTCTCAATCTCCAGACTGAACTCTTCAAAATAAGCTGGTGTAACAGTGTATCAAATTGCAAAATCTTATTGGTAACATATCTGATCAACAACTGGCAGCAGTAAAATTAAAAGGACACTCTACAACTTTCTGCTTAGCTACTCCAACTGTGTGCTTAAATTTAATTAGGAACACACAAAATGAGTTAGGAAAAACTAAGCTCAAATTGTTGCATACAAGTAGTAGTCACAGCAAGTCTGACAATTAGTAACCTCTGGACAAAGAACTGATTTAATTTTTGCACATTTTTTTTCCTTTAGAAAGTCCCTTAAAGGAATTAAGCCCCAACTATAATTCTGAAAAGCAAAATTTTCATAAATAAAAACAAAGACCCCCCCCAAAAAAATCTAGTTTTGCTAATCAATAATCCTTAAAATTACTTTTTTTGTTTTACATAACTTGATTTAAAAAAAACTCCAAACCTTTATCCCCCTACATTTTAATTCACATTTAGTCAGTCAGTCAATAAACATTTATTAAACACCTACTATGTGTCAGGCAACTATGCTCAGTGCTGGGGACACAACGAAAAGAAGACAGTCCCTGCCCTCGAGGAGCACAGACAACTATGTACAAACAAGTGTGTGTGAGGATAAGTTGGAAATAATCAACAAAGGGAAGGCACTAGAATAAAGCAGGATCATGAAAGGCCCCTATAAAAGTTAGTACTTAAAGGAAGCCAGGAGAGACAGCCAGTGAAGGGAAGTCTGAAGGAGGAGGAGCGTTTAGAGGAAAACATAATGAGTTCAGTTTTGAACATGGTGAGTTTAGGGCATCTACAGGATATCCAGTTTGAGATGTCTAATAGGCAGTTAGAGATACGAGAAAGGTCAGGGAAGAGGTTGCTAGCTCTGAAAATCATCAGCAGAGAAATGATAATTGAATCCACGGGAATTGATGAGATCACAAGTGAGAAATAGTATAGAGGGAGAAGATAAGAGGACCCAGGATAAAGCCCTGAGGGACACCCATGGTTAACAGTGTGACTTGGGATGAAGAGCCATCAAAGGAAAACTGAAGAGCAATCAGACAGGTAGGAAATCCTGGAGAGAGCTAGCATGAAAACCAAGAGAGTGTCAAGAAGAGAATGCATGACAATGTCAAAGACTGCAGAGGTCAAGGGACTATTGATAACTTTGGGGAGAGTAAGTTCAGCTGAATGATAAGGCTGGAACCCAGATTACAAAGTGAAGAAAAGAGTAAGGGGAAAGGGAGTGGAGGCACCAACTGAAGACAGCCTTCTCCAGGTGTTTGTTTAGGTCACCTCATAACCTTTTTCTTATTCTTCAACCACCTTTTCTTTCCACCAATACTCCAAATGATCTATGATCCTTAATGTGGGTGTTCTCCCAAACAATGTACATTACAATATATCCCTGCCTATCCTTTATTACTCTCATCCACATTCTCTTCTAAGTTCATCAGAAGACCCATTCAACTTACTGGGGGTCCCTCTTTTAAGTTCACTTGACACCTAGAAAGTGCCCAAAGTGCATACAAAGGTTCCATTGGTTATCCTTCACTCTTATGTGCCTTGTCCAACCTATTTTTCAATCATATATTTCTTTGATAACATCGTTTATATGCCCTCCCCTCCCCCTTGCTGATAAATCCTGCTCAAACCCAACATGGACCTTTCCATTGCTCTTTGGGTTAGCCTCATTTGAATTCTTTGGACACTATGGCATTCCGTATTTCACAGTCAAACATCATCAGACAAGTACTGGCATTAAGTAAAGCTGGACCTTTGTTTCAGGAAGAAGTTTGAATAAATCTTACAATTTTCTAAAAAGCAATCCAACCAATCCGAAATCTTCACATTAAAAAAGGCCTTTGGAGGGGTTGAGCCAAGATGACAGAGAAAAAACAAGGACTCACCTGAGCTCTCCCAAATTCCCCTTCAAACAACTTTAAATGATGCCTCAAAATGAATTCTGGAGAGGCAGAATCCACAAGACAGGGTGAAACAATTTTCCATCCAAAGACAACTAAAAAGGTCTGCACAAAAGATCTGTCTCACTGGGATGAGAGTGGATGGAACACAGTCCTGCACAAGTAAGATCCCAGTCTAGGCCAGTGACAAGCAGGTACTGGAGGCAATGGAATCAGCAGCAGTGGCTCCTGGAGCTCTTGGCCACAAACAGTAAGGGAGTAAGACAACTGGTCAAAAGGAGATTATAGGGGTCCTTCTACTGGCACTGGGTCCTGCATAATCCATGATGATCCAGGTTGCAGCCCTCGGCAGTCCCAGAGCAAGGAGGAGCACTGGCACACCAGAGCTTGCAACTGCAGAAGAGTAGAAACCTGGTCATAGTTGCAGGGTGGAGAGTGCTTATGATAACTCACAGACCAAGACAGTAGCAAACACACCTCTCCTGAGATCATATCACCTTGGAAGAATTGAAAACTCAGAGACTTCCAGAACTAGCTCTGAAAACAGCTTCACAAAAAACCTGGAGGTTGGAATAGGGCCCAAATTTAACATAAAGTTCAAAGTCAAGAAATATACTAGAAAATGAGCAAACAAGAAAACAGAAAGTTACTATGGTGACAGGGAAGATAAAAATACAAACTCAGAAGCAGACAATAAAGTCAAAATTGCTACACAGAAAGCCTCAAAGAAAAATGTGAATTGGTCTCCAACCCAAAAAGAATTCCTGAGAGAGCAAAAAACAAAAAAAACAAAAACAAAGTTTAAAAGCCAAATAAGAGAAATAAAGGAAAAACTGAGGAAAGAATTGAGAGTGATATGAGAAAAATCATGAAAAAAAAGTCAACAGCTTGATAAAGAAGTCACAAAAGCATACTGAAGAACATAATACCTTAAAATACAGAATAGGCCAAATGGTAAAAGAGGCACAAAAATCCAATGAAGAGAACTCCTTAAAAAACAGAATTGGTCAAATAGAAAATAAAACACAAAAGCTCACTGAAGAAAATAATTCTTTAAAAATCAGAATTGAGTAAATAGAAGCTAATGACCCATGAGACTGCTACTGCCTCTCCCAATCTGCTCTCCCTTCTA
The DNA here is from genome assembly GCA_028646515.1 of Pseudochirops corinnae. Lineage (NCBI taxonomy): Eukaryota > Metazoa > Chordata > Mammalia > Diprotodontia > Pseudocheiridae > Pseudochirops > Pseudochirops corinnae. The sequence goes on along the minus strand of CM053588.1, from coordinate 40,992,663 downwards.
TCAGCCTCCACTGCCATTCCTTGCCCACCTACCTTTCTGTAGGGTAAGATGGATTTTTATAACCGAGTGTGTATATTATTCTCTCTTTGAGCCAATTCTGATGAGAGTAAGGTTCAAATGCACTCCCCTCCCCCTGTTTTCCCCTCTGCTGTAAAAACTTTTATATCTCTTTGATGTGAGAAAATATATCCCTTTCTACCTCTCTCCCCCTTTCCCAGTGCAAAACACTTTAGAGGATGGACAGGATGAAAGTAGGAAATAGCATAAACAGAGTGAAAAGAAAATAGAGGCAAATACACAGTAATCATAACTATGGGAAAAAAATGTATACCAAGTTTCTCTGACAAAGGCCTCATTTCTCAAATATATAGAGAACTGAATCAAATATATAAAAATAACAGCCATTTTCTAAATGATAAATGGTCAAAAGACATGAACAAGCCCCTCTCAAAGGAATAAAAGCTATCTATAGTAATATGAAAAATTCTCTAAATCACTACTGATTTTTAAAAATACAGTTTAAACCAACTCTGAGGTACCACCCTCACACTCATCAGATAAGGTAATGTGACAGAAAAGGAAAATGACAAATATAGAAGGGAATGTAGGAAAATTGAGACATTAATGAAATGTTGGTGGAATTGTGAACTAATTCAACCATTCTGGGGAGCAATTTGAAACTATGCCCAAAGGGCTATAAATCCATGCATACCTTTTGACCCGGAAATACCACTACTAGATTCTGCATCCCAAAGAGATTTTAAAAAAAAAAAAAAAGGAAAAGGACCTATAAGTACAAAAATATTTGGAGCAGCTTTTTTTGTGCTGACAAAAAAATTGGAAATTGAGGGGAAACCCATCAAATGGGTAATAGTTAAACAAGTTATAATATATGAGATTGTGATGGAATACTACTGTATTAAAAGAAATAACAAGCAGGATATTGTCAGAAAAACCTGGAAAGACTAACATGAACTGGTGCAAAATGAAATCAGCAGAACCAGAACACTATATACAGTAATGGCAATACTAAACTATGATCAACAGTATATAACTTAGCTATTTTCAGCAATACAATGATCCAAGATAATTCCTAAGGACTTATGAAATATCCATCTCCAGAGAAAGAAGTGATGAAGTTTGAATGCAGATTGAAGCATACTATTTTTTTTATTTTATTTTTCTTGGGGGGGCTAGGGTTGTCTGTGTTTTCTTTCACAACATGACTAATATGGAAATATGTTTTGCATGACTACACATGAAATTGCTTGCCTTCTTAATGAGGTGAGAAGAGAGATAAGGAGAGAATTTGGAACTCAAAATTTTTAAAAAATCAATGTTAAAAATTGTTTTTACATGTAACTAAGAAAAAAATAAATAAAAGGGTCTTTGATCATGTGAGCTCCAACCTTAAATCTTTTCAATAGTTCTCTGTAATCCTTCATATCAAACATTTTACTTCATATATCAAGAAGCTGTCAAAACAACCCTCTATCTATATTACTATCTCATATTAACACCTCTATTACTACCCTCATTTGTCCTTAATCCTGACCTATTTTGAGGCAAATACATCTTCAAGAATTAGGGACAAAAAAAAAAAAAGAATTAGGGGCAGCTAGGTGGTGCAGTGAATAGAGCACTGGATCTGGAGTCAGGAGGACCTGAGTTCAAATCCAAGTTCAAACATTTAACACTTACTAGCTATGTGACCTTGGATAAGTCACTTAACCCGAACTGCCCTGTGTCCCCCCTCCAAAAAACAAAAATAAAAAATAAAAAAAAGAATGTATTTATTAGAGAAATGAAAATTAAAACTGAGGTACCACCTATCAGATTGGCTACTATGACAGAAAAGGAAAAATGACAAATGGTGGAGGAGATGTGGGAAAATTGGGACACTAATGCAGTGTTAGCTGAGTTGTGAACTGATCTAACCATTTTGGAGAGCAGTACAGAACTATGCCCAAAGGGCTATAAAACTACACATATCCTTTGATGCTACTAACTAGGTCTGCATCCCAAAGAAATACAAAAATATAAAAGGGAAAAAGGAAAAGGACCTATGTATACAAAAATATTTGGAGAAAATCTTTTTTGTGGTAGCAAAAAATTGGAAATTGAAGGGCTGCCCATCAACTGAGGAAAGGCTGAACAAGTTGTGGCATATGATTATAATGGAATACTACTGTGCTATAAGAAATAACAAGGAGGATGCTTTCAGAAAAACTTGGAAAGACTTACATGAACTGATACAAAGAGAAGTGAGCAGAACCAGGAGAACATCATACATAGTAACAATATTTTGCAACAATAAACCGTGAATGACTTGGCTATTTTCAGCAATACAATGATGTAAGACAATTCCAAAGGACTCATGACGAAAAATGCTATCCACCTCCAGAGAAATAACCGATGGTATCTGAATATAGATCAAAGCATAAAAGTTTTTTTTTTAACTTTTACTTTTCTTGAGGTTTTTATGTCTCTGCTTTCTTTCACAATATAATAATACAGAAATATGTTTTACATGACTGCACATATATAAGCTATAGAAAACTGCTTGCCTTACTCAATGAGGGGGGAGAGGAGAGAAGGAGGGAGAGAATCTGGAAATCAAAATTTTTAAAATGTTAAAACCTTTTTATATGTAATTAGAAAAAAATAAAATATTTGGAAAAAAAAGAATGTATTTACCAAACAGTCAATCAATAACCATTTATTAAGTGCCCACTATTGAGTATAAGGCACTGCATGCGGTGCCAGGGATACAAAGACAAAAATAAAACCATTTCTGCCCTCAATATTAACATAATAACTACCTTTACTTGAATAATGAATTGTAGTTTCCAGTGACTTCACATCCATTAATGCTTTTGATCCTCATAACAAGACATTATTACCTCCATTTTACAGATGAGGAAGATCTAAGGCCAGAGAATGCTTAAGAAACTTAGAACACAATCACACAGCACAAAAGCAGAAGAATCAAAACTGCAGTCAAATCTAGTGCTGTTTTTGCTAAATTGTGTTCTCTGATCCCAAGTCCACTCTTTAATAAAAACTCAGGAGCTTCTTCATGTCCTACCTAATACAGGTGACATAACACTAAGGACTTAATGGCACTTGATAAATACTCTTGCCTGATTAATGGAAGCAGTTTTCCAAGATTAGAAAGGACATCTACCAATAGTTTTCTTTAAAATTTGTCAAATAAATGCCCATTCCCATGAGATTCACTCTGAAGTATAAAGAAATTTTTTAAATGCAGAAATATAACAAAAGTACAAATTAAAATATTAAAATAAACTTTGAAAAGTTTGGCAGAAATTAAGTTTAGATCAAAATCTTACACCACACTCCACAATACATCCTTAAACAGGATACATGACCTTAATTTTAATGATTATACTATTAAAAAAATTGAAGAGAAATAAATCATATACCTCTCACAGTTATGGGAAGGAGATGTATTCTTAACCAAATAAGAGATAGAGGCAATTACAAAAGATAAAACAGGTAACTTTGATTACTTGAAAGTGAAAAGTTTCTGCAAAGATATTAATGCATCTAAGAAAAGAAGGGAAGTAGTCAAATGGGAAAAAAAAATCTTCATATCAAATTTCTCTAATAATGGCTTGGTATCTTATATTAATATATAAAAAATATATAACAAAAAAATAACAAATATATAAAAAAAACTAATAACCATTTCTCCAACAGATAAATGGTCAAACAGTTCTCAAAAGAACTACAAAGTATTCACAAACACATAAAAGAATTCTCCAAGTCACTAATAATAAGATGCAAATCAAAAAAAAACCCTGAGGTTTTTCTTCACACCCTACAAACTGCAAAAAAAATTTTTTTTACCAAAAATGGCAACAGTCACCAATGCTGAAGAAGTCCCAGGAAGATAGGCACACTAATACATTGTTGGTAGGGTTAAGAAATGGTACTGCCATTTTGGAAAGCAATCTGAAATTTGCAAATAAAGTGACAGAAATGTTCATACCTCTTGAACCAGAGACTACGTTTCTGGGCTTAAAGCCTTGGGAGATCAGCAACAATAAAAAAGTTCCTATATTCTACAAAATATTTATAGCAGCACTTTTTTGTGATAAATAAGAATTGGAAACCAAGTAAATGCCCATTAATTAGGGAATGGTTAAACAAATTGTGGCACATGAATGTAATGATATATTACTGTGGAAATTATCTGTGATTACAAAGAAACATGGAAAGATCTCAATGAACAAACACAGAGTTAAAGCAAGCAAAGTCAAGAAAACAATAGACACAATAACTACAACAATGTAAATGGAAAGGACAATATATCATAAAAATCAAAAGTAAACTTTTTAAAATGATAATAATCAAACAGAATTCAAAATAAAAGATACAGGAAGACAGCCTCAACATACACTTTCATAGAGGTGAGAGGTCCATAAGTGTTACACATTACATACATTTTTAGACTTTCTCAACATATCAGTTGTGCTGACTTTTTTTCCACTCTCTAAAAAACACTATCTGTGATATGGAATGGTTCTCTGGGAGGGGAAAGGATGCATGGGATAATGTGGTTATGGTAAGAAACAGAAAATAGCAATAAAAACTTAATCTTTAAAAGTTACATATTCAAGTTATTCTACACTTAAAAAGAAAATAAAGTAGTACTTAAGATAAGAAGTTTCACGTAAAACTCCCTTTCTTGCTTCCTACTTCAGTATATGTTCATTTATATGTTGCTATATTTACAGTTTATATCACACAATTTTAAATGCACATTTCTTTTAATGCCTGGGACTGAAGTCTTATTTTTTTTCAGTGCAATAACTCATGAGCATATTAATGTAGAATAAAAACAATATCCCCAGAAATACAAGGAACTAATTAAAATTTATTATGAGTCATTCCCAAATTGACAAATGACCAATGGATATATTAAAAGGCAGTTTTCAGAGAAAGAAACCTAAGATATCAATAAATATATGAAAAAATGCTCCAAATCACTAATAATTAGAGAAATAAAATTAAAGCAACTCTACTTCATTTCCATCATGTTGAGAAAAAAGGAAAATGACAAATGTTTGGTGGGCCAGGAGAAAATAGGCACACTAATACATTGTTGGTAGAGCTGTAAATTGCTCTACCCCTTCTGGAAAGAATTTTGAAACTATGCTCGAAAAGTTAATGAATTGTACCCATATGCCAAAGAGATCCAAGAAAGAGGAAAAGGACTCATACATACAAAAATATTTATAGCGGTTCTTTTTGTAGTGAAAGAGCCGGAAATCAAAAGAGTGCCGATCAATTTAGGAAATAGCTAAACAAATTATGCTATGTAAATGTAATGGAATACTATTTGGCCAAAATAACAGAAAGGGACAGTTTCAGAGAGACCTGGAAAGGCTTGCATGAACTGATTCAGAGTCAAGTAAGGAGAATCAGAAGAAAAACTCATATTACTATCTATACAGTCTCTCCTCCACTCAGCTGTAAAAATAATCTTCCTAAAGTATAGCTCTACCTATGTCACAACCCTAAATCAATAAACTCCTGTGACTTCTATTGCCTGCAGGACCAGGCCTTCACAGCCCTTCATTACCTAGTTCCCTACCCCCACACTAACTCCTCCCACCCCACCCCCACCCCCATCCCATCCCACCTCACATTCACAC
>CM053588.1:40945958-40986879 GCA_028646515.1 Pseudochirops corinnae | reverse complement strand
GCTTCCTTCAAGTCCCAGATAAAATCCCACCTTTTACAAGGAACTTTTCTGATGCCCTGTAATGATAACAAAATTTGAAGATCCCTTTTTATTGGAAAGCTGACAGGTACTTGGTACCTAGTTTCAAATTAAGCCTCTGTTAAAGAAACAGAAGGTATGAACCCCTGTTGCTGATGTAACAGAAAGAAGCTGAACAGGGAACCCCTGCTGCTAACATAACAGGAAGGGGCTGAACAGGGAGGAGCAATAATGTATATGAGGAAAAACCCCAGCTGGGAAAGTTAAAATTTCCTGGGAACTTGTGGTGGTAGAGCTTCTTCTAAGGGTCAGCCAGAGCTGCCAGAAGCATGACTATGGAGTTGGTACTTTGTCTGTTTGTGGCTTTGTTAAGCCTTGACTTCCCAGGAATAGAGACTGTGAAGGATTTAAGGTGGACTGGACACTGTGAGCTTCAGTGTGGAACAGGAAGTGCACAGAGAACTGGACAAGGAGCTGGGAGCTGTTTGCATTTGAACCCAGGTGACAGTTTGGTGAATTCAGGTAGGAGCTGGGCCCATGGAAGAGGAACGAGGGAAGCTGAGAGTCAGCCTCAAGTCAAACTGAAAGAAGACTTTACTTGGACACTGTGTACTGACTGAGAAGATTATGATTTACTGTGACCTAGGGGTGGAGAACTTTGACTTCCATACTTTGTAACTGAATTAAGGATTTTGTGATTAACTAAACGAATATACTTTGTTTATGATTAGAAACTAATCTCCAATTGATACTACCCCAGGGGTGGAGTACTTTGACTTTTGTAGTTTGTGTCCCTTAAAGAGGTAAGCCTCCTTAAGGATGACTGGATGATTGAGTTACTAAGTGATTGATTGACTAAATGATTGTACTTTGTTCAAAATTATGTGACCACTATGGTGAAAACTATATGGCCATGTTAGTGATAAGTTGTTGAGTTATGATATGATGAATGCTGTATTTTTATTTTCTGTGATAAGTTGTAACATTGTGAATGTTGTACCTTGATTTTCTGTAAATGTTTTATTCTGATTCGTTATTAAATAAATAGAAAATTCGCTATACTATGTAATCAGAACCTTGAAAGCTGTTGACAGCAGCATTCTTCTGGAAAGCTGTTCGTGCTTGGCTTTGCATTCCCCTTTATTCTACTGCTTTCACTGTGTTATTTCCAATTTTTCTTGTATAGAGTTTTTCTGTATATAGTTGGTTGCATGTTGTCTTCCCCCAGTAGACTGAGTTCCTTGAGAACAGAGATTGCCACTGTGTCCCAAATACTTAGAACAGTGCCTAGCATATAGTAGGCACCTAATAAATGTTTATTCACTGACTGGCTAATAATAATATAAACACTGCAAAGAAAATTTTGAAAGAATTCTAATTAACAGTCCAGAGGACTAATTATGAGTCACACTACCTATATGAGCTGAGAGAGAAGTAATGGATCCCAGGTACAGAATGATATATACATATTTTTTGGACATGGCCAATTCAGGAATTTGTTTTGCTTGACTATACATATTTATTATAGAGTTTTCATTTTCTTTTTCCCTCAGTAGAGAAGAGGCAAGATGGTGAGAAAACAGATTTTTGTTCACTAAAGAAAATAAAATTAAATTTCAAAAATCTCCTTTAAATTAAAAAAATTAAAAAGAATATTCCTGCTGATAGGACAGAAATTAAATTTTAAAGCTGCTTCACATAAATAAGCAGAAGTCCACCACCTCCATCAAAAACATTTCATGAGCATTCTAAGACTGTAGAAGGCATTTTGGAAGTTGAAGAAGTAAAAAACCTCTGCTCTCAAGTTGCCTGGTGCTGATTCTGAAATTCGGCTACCATTAAACTTCATTTATATGAAATTAAACACTCACAAATTCCCATGGAAACATGAAAAAATAATAACAGGAAAAATACAGAAATTATTACATTTCTTTGAATCTTGCTGTCTGATTACCTTTAAGTCCTAAGAACATGCTAATTAGCTCAGTTAACTATAACTCTAACATATGAATAAAATTTTTAGGTTTTTTTTTCTTGATATTTTAAGCTCTTTATAAACCACACATTTAGAATCATTCACAGATATTTCATATGTTCAAATTGTTGCCAACTAACTTATGCGCTTATTAATGTTTACAAATTTAATATTTCCTTAACTGTATCTAATAATTTTTATGAATTAATCAAACGGCTACTAAATGTGACTCAGCTCCATAGACCTCTCCTTGCTATTTTTAACTCCTTTCCCTTAAGTCCACTAACCAAATTCTTTACATGCTTTAAAACATTAACTAGGCACTACTAACAACTTGCCCACCTTAATGATTATGCCTGCTACCATAATGACTACTTACTACTCCTTTACTATTAGTTTATCCCCTAATGTTCCTACCCGTTGTACCCTTCCTCCACTCCATTTTTTGTTCTATAATCTAATAGCATTTTCTGAGCCTGAGGAAATATTACCATGAACTATGGAATAAATCTAGGTTCTAAGACTATCCTTTAAGAAATGCTACTTTAACAAAAAACAAGCATTAATTAAACACCTACTATTTACCAGAAACTGTTAAGTGGTTTACAAGGTAATATTTAATCCCTACAACAATCCTGAAAGGTAAGTACTATTCTCATTTTACAACTGAGGATACTGACGCAGGGATAAGTTAAGTGATTTGCTTGGGATCATGCAGCTAGTAAGGATCAGAGGCTAGAACTCAGGTCTTCCTGCCTAGAGGCCCAACACTCTATACACTGTGCCAGCTAGGTGTGAGGGGAAATGAGGCTGAAAAGGCAGAAATGGGTCAGGTTGCAAAGAGCTTTAAGTACCAAACAGGAGTTTACATTTGACCCTAGAGATAAGTGGGAACCACTGGATTTTACTATATATGGGAGTGACATGCTCAGACTAGAGCTTTAGAAAAATCACTCTGGGGGAGAGAAGTTGAATTGCAGTGGCGAGGGACTAAAGGTTTTGTTCAGCCTTTTTTTCAGTTGTATCCAACTCTTCATGACCCCACTCAGGGTTTTCTTGGCAAAGATGGAAGAGTGATTTGCCATTTCCTTCTCCAGCTCATTTTACAGATAAAGAAACTGAGGCAAATAGGATTAAGTGACTTGCCCAGGGTCACACAGTAAGTGTCTAAGGCTGGATTTAAACTCAGGAAGAGGAGTATTCCTGACTCCAGGCCCAGCATTCTATCCATTGCACCACCTAGCTGCTCAAAACTAAAGGTCAGGGGGGCACCAATTAAAAAGCTCTCCAACAGCATTAAGCAGGAGGTAATGAGAGCCTGAAGTAAAAGGGTGGTCATCTGAGTCAATCAGTGAGTAATGTGCCTTTTCTTATAGGTGATGCCAAGGGAAGCTTCTCAGAATGAAATGGGTTTTTTCTTGACTGAGAGAAAATAAGTTTTATTTGGTGTTCTAACATCAAGGACTTCTATCATTATCTTTTTAACAAAGTTTTTCAATGATCAAGTCAAAAAGAAGAAAAAGAAACATTGTTTTAGCTTCTTCAAAGGACTCTAAGTTTTGCAAATACAGGGTCTCCAGAAGTCCTAGAACTAGGACTTTATACAGAGGTCCTAGAACGAGGACCCGTATACAAAAAGTGGCTGAAATCAAGTCAACCTTCTAATAAATTAGTGATAGCTGCCAGTACAAGTCTACTTACTTACCACATTAATGCAACATCTTAATGTAATGTGGTTTCTGAATTGAAACCTGAAATTTTATGATGTAAAAGAGTTGCACATATTCAAAGCTTAACATTTTCTAGCTATCTTATCACCCTGAACCCACAAAACCAACATTTATCCCTTTCACATCATTCAGATGACTTCTGCCACTCATCTTTATCCCTAGCTCACATAACGAGGCGGCCTTTTTACTTGGCCAAGGTCAACTACATGCACAAAGTGATCCCATTACATCCTGTCACCTCTAGTAGACTGCCCCACTCTATCTTCCCCACTCTCACTTATCTTCTGTCTCTCCATGTCTACTGGTTCCTTCTCTCCTACCTACAAACATGCCCATGTCTCCTCTATCCTCAAAAAACTCACTTAATCTTTCTAGTCCCCTAACTATTGTCTAGCAACTCTCCTCCCTTTTGTGGCTGAACTCCTTGAAAAAGTGCCTCCACTTCCCATCTTCTCACTCTCTTCTTAACACTTTACAATCTTTACAATCTATCTTCTCCCCTCCCCCTTCAACCCAAACTGCGCTCTCTAGTTACCAATGATCTTTTCAATGCCAAGTTCAACAGCCTTTTCTCAATCCTCCTACTTCCTGATCTATCTGCAGACTCTGACACAATCACCCTTTTCTCCTTGATACTATTCTCTATAGGTTTTCAGGACACAATTCTACTGATTCTCCTCCTACCCATCTGACTGAGCCTTCAGTCTCCTTTGCTGGGTCTTCATCCTGTTATACTCAATAACCATGATAGTCTTACAAAGGCCCTGTCCTGGGCCCTCTTCTCCCTCTACACTATTTCACTTAGTGATCTCATCAGCTCCCATAGATTCAATTATCATCACTATGCTGATGATTCTCAAATATATTTGTCCAGCCCTAACCTCTCCGCTGACCTCATGTCTCTTTATCTCCAACCATCCATTAGACATCTCAAACTGGATACCCTATAGACATAGTCGTTAAAATTAACTATGTTCCAACCAAAATCTTCCTCTCTTCCAAACTTCCATGTTACTATCAACGGCACACCATTACCCTAGTGCCCCAGTCTGAGAACCCAGGTATCACCCTCAACTCCTCACCTTCTCTCATTTCCTCCCTCATACAGAACGTGCTGTCAAAGCCTGTTGATTTTACCTTTGGAACACCTCTAGTACATGCCTCCTTCTCTCCTCTGATACTGCCACCTCCCTGGTGCAGGCTCTTATTTCCTCATGTCTGGACTATTACAAGAGCCTGATGGTTGCATCTCCCTGTCACAAGTCTCTCCCATCAGCTGCTAGTATTTTCTCTCCAGGATGAAATATAAAATCCTTTGTCTGGCATTCAAAACCTTTTATAACCTAGCTCCCTCCTACTTTTCCACTCTTCTTAGGCCTTGTTACCCACAACATCCTCTTTGATCCAGGGCCACCAGCCTCCTGGCTGCTCCTCAAATAAGATACTCCATCTCCTGACTCCAGGAATTACCTCTGCCTGTCTGTCATGCATATGATGTTCTTCCTCTTCATCTCTGCCTCCCAACTGCCTTGACTTTCTCCCAGTTCCAGCTAAAATCTCCTGATCCCCCTCAATTCCAGTGTCTTCCTCCTTCTGTTGATCATTTCCTATTTATAATTGACACAGCTTGTTTGTACCTTGCTATCTGCTATCTCCATTAGACTGTAAGTTCCTTGAGGGCAGGACTGTCTTTTTTCCCTCCTTTGTATGCCCAGAGCTTAGCACAGTGCCTAGCACATAGTAGGTGCTTATAAACTGACTTATTTCACAATGACCTATATCAGAAGCTTTACCAATCACAACTGTACGATGGAGCATTCTGGTATATGGCTTACTAAAAATAAACTTTTATAATTCCTCCCCTAAAGTCTGATTAATTTGGTAAAGACAATGGTGAAAGATTCCAGTTAGCAAAACTGAAAATCTAAAAGCTACCACAGTTCATTGGCAATATTCATCCAATATTTTTCCTTCTACTACTGAACCTGAGAACTGAATGGCATAAGAAATTACTCAAGTATTTTAGCCCATGGAAATAAAATACTACAATCACTGTGTGATACATAAAATTCTTCAGATTAGGCTAGTAAAGAGCCCATCTGAAATATCCCAGAAGAGATCCTTCAGCATCAGGAAAGTCACTTTTCTCCCCGCCCCCCCCCCCCAAAAATCCTCACAGCACTCATCAGCAATGCAGTAACATTTACCACATCATAGTTTAAAAATACATCCATAACTATCAATCTAATATTGAAGTTAAATTCTAAAAATCTACTAGGTAGACATAACGCATTTGTGCTTAAGCAGTGGGAGATAAAAGTTTAGGTCAAAAAGAATTCCTTGAGTTCCAGTGTTAGCACAGGGGCGGGGGGTGGGGGGGTGTCATTCACTTCTCTCTCAAGTTTAAGATTTTTCATGTATTAAATGAGTAAATTGAGAAGACCTCTAACATCTGTTCTTGCTCTAAAATCCTATGATTTTGTGATTGTATGAATCAACCTGATCATCTAAATAAGTCTTTCAATCAAAAATATACATTTTGGTTTTTCAAACTACAGGAAAAAGAGTTAAGAAAGAAACACAATCATTTAAGCACCTACTATAAGGAAATGATTGTCCTAGATTCAAAAGTGCTCCTGGAATACCTGAAGAGGAAAAGAACACTTTCTATCTTTTTTCTTTTTTGGGGGGGGGGAGACAGAAGTTGCTGCAAGACTCACTAAAATCAACTGACCAGTCATTTAGTAAACACCTGCATGTAGCCAACACAACGCTGGAAACAGCGAATAAATGAAAAGGTAATATAAAGACCCTCAAGCTCAATAGCAGCTAGGAAGAGAGAAAAAACACACATAAAGCAATTAGTGAACAGCAGAGAATAAAGGCTCAAATTGTACACCACACATTACAGCGCTAAAGAGGTTCAGAAGCAGAAGTCACTATAAACCAGAATAATCTAAGAAGACTTCATGGAAGAGACAAACCTCGGGCTGGCCCTTGGAGGATGTACCAACAAATAATAAAAAGAAGCAATAAATTTAATTCCCTTTTGTGTAGTTACCTGACCTTTACAAAATAAGAAGGTTACATAAAAGATTCCCTGGTTTCCCTCCATATTCACTTAATTTTTAAAGGTATCATATCACAATCTAAGAGGGAGGCAGCCCACCAGGTGGAGAGCATGGTGCCAAAAACACAAGCCTGACCCTGAAGCAATAACCAAAGTCATCTGGCAGAAAAACATGGAGTATTTTCATGGAACATTTTCAGGAGCACTGAGAAAATGGCAATGAGAAGGTGGGGTCAGACAGGAGAGAGCCTCGAAAGCCAATTCCACTCATACCCATCCTTTAAGTAGGGGCCCATTTCAAGCATGAGCATCTTCAGATTTCTTTTTCATTCCATCACCACTTAGTCCATGAGGCCTTCCCTAAAACCTCCAGTCTAAAGAGTTCCCTCCTCTGAATTCCCACAACTCTTTTCCCTCTTACATTACTAATTAGGTTCTACCTCATACTTGAGTTATCTATGGACTTGTTTCACTTCCCCAACCAGAATGTAAACTTAGTGAGGGCAGAGACCATTTTTACTCATCTCCATATCCCTTAAAATTTCAATTAATCGACATTTATCAAGTGGCAACTATGTTATAAGACACAATGACCTGCCCCAAGAAAGTTTTCAACAAATATATGAAAGAAGGAATTATGTGGTAGGCAATAAGAAGACACTATAGATTACTTTACAGAGCAGAAACATGACAGAAGAGAACTGCAGAGTTCCTTTGAACAACGATGAAGACTTAACTTCATATCACCTTTTAAAGTCAATTGGGAATCCAGAGATTTTGTTAAATAAAGGTCAGAAGAGGCCACCATGAATTGCAAAGGACTCATTTTACCAATTAGAAGTAATACATTTGAAGAATTTCAATGACATGATATTTTGTGTCATCAGTTAAATTACTTCCTTGAAATCCATTAGTCATCCATTACATATAATATAACTAATCAAAATTTAGAACATAACCAGAATTCATAGTACTTTTACTGTACCAGTTTTGCCTAGAATACATCACTGTCCCTTGTACAAATTTTAAAAAACAGAGTACAGAACTTAATCTTCCTTTCTAAAGTAAATCTGCCTTGTTTACCTATAATTCTATTAATGGCTGCCCATAAGGCTATCTTTAAGGAAATACAAGATTCAAAGCATGAAGGAAGGGAGGGGCCAAATGGGGAGAGAAGACATGGGTGAAAATACCATGTTTCTCTAACTTCAAAATTTATAGTACACTTTCTTCTCAACAACCTTAGGAGTTCAGTGATACAAGTATATCATCACCACTTTAAAGATGTGGAAATGAAGGGTGAGTACCTGATGGGGTCATTATGTGAATTTGGATCTTCCCTGGCTCCCAAGTCAGGTCTCCCTCCTATCATCACATCCTACTTACTTGCCTTCCCATATATCCATCCCAACAGACAGAGGGACAGGGGTAAGCTATGACTCTGTAATTTGTGGGACACAGGGAACTCCTTCGTAAGGAAACTCTCTCTACCAACACCGACCAACACTTTATCTAAATCTAAGCGTTCTAAGGAGCACCTAGGTGGTACAATGAATGGTGCTGGGCCTGGAGGCGGGAAGACCCATCCTCTAAGTCCAAATCTGGCCTCAGACACTTATTAGCTGTGTGATCCTGGGCAAGTCAATGAACCCTGTTTCCCTCAGTTCTTCGTCTGTAAAATGAGCTTAAGAGGAAATAGCAAATCACTCCAGTATCTTTGCCAAGAAAACTCCAAATGGGCTTTCAGTTGGATCCGACTGACACAAGGTGATACAGCCCTCTACAGTTAAGTAACCAGCCTGGCTGGGGTCATGCAGCTTGTATGTCAGAGACTGGGCTTGAATCTAGCTCTCTCTAGCTAGAGTTGCCTGCCCCTCGTCCAGATAAAGCAAAGTTCAAAAACTATTATTCCCTTCAAGGGGAAAAGAAGTCCAAAAAGGCAACATGAAGGAGGAAGAATGTTCCCACACCATTTGCCCTGGTCTAAATGGCAGGACTCGGGGCAGCTAAGTGGTACAGTGAAAAGAGCACCAGCCTTGGAGTCAGGAGAACCTCAGTTCAAATCCAGCCTCAGACATTTAACATTTAGTAGCTATGTAACCTTGGGCAAGTCACTTAACCCCAAATGCCCTGCCTTCCCCCCTAAAAAAGACAAAAAAAATTAAAAATTAAAAAAATAAATAAATGGCAGGACTGACAAGACAAATTCTTTTTCTTTTTTAATTCCAGTTAACAGAGTCTCCTCCCCCATCTCCTCCTCCTGCTGCTTTTCTGAGTCATTGCCCAGTCAAATCATCCCGGTCCAAATCATGGAGCAAGGGCAGTACTTGTTCTCTAGGGATGTTTGGGCCACATCAGAAATAAAGAATTAAAGTCTAAACAGGATAACAAACTAGAAAAGCAGGTAACAGCAACTTTCAGTACAGCTTTGTAAGAAAGGAGAGAAAGCTCTCCATTCTGATATTCAGACATAAGACAACAGCTACTACGTGCCCATCAAGAAGTGCTGAGATGAAAATGCAGTGACTATTGTTCTAATGGCAACAGCAGATGTAACCCTCCAGTCTTCTGCTAGACCCCGTGCCCATGGGGCAGGCAGACAGCACGGGGCTGGTCCTAGGCTGTGCTGCAGGTATACACCTGGCAAAGGATGAGTATTAAGAGCACTCCAAAAAGAATTACCCTAAACATAGGTCTCTAGTCTTTTTTAAGTACACAAACTGTCAACCAAAACAATGTGAAAAGGTGCACCAGAAATAAAAACAGTGTTTTCACAAAGTGCCTCTTTAATCTAAGAAACTTAAATGTTACTCCAATACAAAATTAAAGCATCTACATCCAGTCAAGGAAAATGAGGTATAGGCCTGAACCTTTCACATCAGGATAGCTACACCAAAGAACCTTTAGGATAACTGGAGCACAAATAAGATTGCCAGCCAGATGGTATTTGACCTGCTTGGCAGGTATTTTATCTTAAAAGCCAGGTGCTTTTTACTGATGTCATGCTATGACCAAGCCTTCGTTTTGGCTTCAGTAACCCTGGGCACAAGCTATCTGAGGCTTAAAGATGGAGTCCAACACCTGGAACTGAACTCAGAAGCCAAAGAGCAGCCAGCGCAGAGCACAAACCAGCTCGTGACACGTTCTAAGATGCCTACACAGAAAGTAATTGTATATTAAATCACTGATCACCTAGGAAGTAATGTTTAATTAATTCACTAAGGGAGTACTCTAAAGTGAATTTAAAATGACTTGTTTTAATGATGAAAAATACTACCCCTTCTAGATATTAATCACAATATCATCAATGGTCTGGGACTTTTGCACATTTATAACAAAGATTCATAATTCAATAACTATTTACAAAGTGTCTATATTTGCAAGGAAGATGCAGCAAGGGTAGGCAAGAGCCAGCTGGATCTTAATCTGTTAGAGAATATAAACATTTCATATTTACCTTCTTAGTTCAATACGTCAGGGCCTAGTCTAAAATAACTGTTTACCAACACAGACCTCAACTCCTTTAAGACATTAGACCATATTCGAGAGCTACTAAGGTTGAAAGCGTCATCACCCCAAGACAGTCTGGTGGTAAGTTAAAAACCTGGAGAAAAGAAGACTTCTTTTCTCCAGGAACGTACATGTTAACAAATATCTTCAAGTATTTGAAGGGATGAGAGACTTACTCAGCTTGGCCTCAAAGGACAGAACTAGAAACACTGGGTATTAGTTGCAAAAAATGAAATTTAGGTTCAAATTAAGGAACAATGTAATTAGAGCTATTCAGAGTAGGGTAGTCTGCCACAGGCCTCCTGTCACTGCTGGTCTTGTAGGCAAGGCTATTCCTGACTCAGACGGAGATTTAGTTCCTTCTAATCCTGATACTCTGTGACTATTACTGCTTAATATGACTATGCACACACCCTCATCCAACACTAAATAACCCTGGAATGCCAAGCTTTAATGGTTCTTGGGACTGTCTCCTCCATCCACTGACAACCATCACTTTCAGGTTCTAACTACTGCTACAAGTCCTGACCTTCAATACCTAGAGTAATGTTGGTCTCTAGTAAACATTTGCTGAATGAATAAACCTCTCGGGAGGAATTATTGTTAAAATAAAAATGAAGTCAAAATAATATCCTCTTCTCTATAACTAGAATTTTTTCAGTATGAAATTCAACATAAAAAGAATCATGCCTAGATCAGACCTATGGTCCATCTAGCAGGTTTTTCCCCCATTGTTCACTAATTTTATCTAGTAAATATGAGATATATTTTAAAATATACTTGAGTTCCATATTACAGTTAAATTCTACACTAAGACTGTACTCCAATGCTTCATCCTGCATGAAAGAAAAAAAAAAACCCTGTCACCTCAGAAGAGTAGAAGCTTTGGCAGGTCCAGCCCAAGTTAAAAGGTCTGGAGCAGGGGCAAGGAACATGTGGCCCTCTAGGTCCTCAACTTCATTTGGGTTCAGTCAAAGGGCCACACTTAAGGACCTAGAGGGCCACATGTGACCTCAAGGCCACAAGTTCCCCACCCTTGATTTGGAGTTTAGACACAGTAAGAGACTATATGCCCATTTTTCAAGAACAAGTTACGAAACATTCATCACAAGGTTATCTACAGCACAAGGTGAATTTTGGCCAGAGCATTTCAAAGGTCATCTATTCATTCATAAAGCACTTGTGGTCAGCATTGGCAGAAGTAATCCATGTCAGTTAAAAGGAACTACTGAAATATTATGGTCAAATGATAATTCTTTTAAAAAATTGATTATGTTGATAATAATAACAACTCTTCAGCTTCCCATTTCTCAGCATTTAACAGTTTACTAAGGGCTTTCCTTACCAACTACCAGTATTCTCTCTCAGAGGGACCAGATATTCATTTCTATAGAAAGGCGTAGTTGTCCTCTACCTGCAAAGTATCCTCATTTCCCTTAGTAATCCATTAAGAATCCCATGCTCTGTTGAATGAATGTGTTAAGGTATCTAAAAAGCATACCAAAATATTTATAGTACTTTCAAAAAACACTTTTTACAGTTCACTAGTACAAACTTTAAAGTATGACTATCAAAATGTATTACGCTGATTCAAAAAGCGTTTTTTTTTCCTTTAAGAAAAAGTATCATTCTCTAATCTTTCATCACTTGCTAAAGGCAATGATCTCAACTCCAGCTAATATAGTAGTAACACAAAAAGAAAGGCCAAAAAAGGCCATCTAAATCATATGAGAGATGCAATACAACTACCTCCTTAGTATCTCCAGAAATGTCTACAGGGGTCAAAGATGAGGTATCAGAAGATATGTCCAAAGTTAATAAATTACAAAATTCACTTTAGACAAGAAACTATTCACATTTATCTGAAAAGTCAAAAAGTTCATTTAGAATAATCAGATCCAGTTTGGGAGGTCTTCAAAAGAAAGTCTCCACAAGGTCAGCTGGCTGTTCCCCTACATGGCATTCCTTCTTCCATCTGCATGCCTCTGCACAAATCTGAAATGCACTCTCTCCTCACACCTTCCCTGTACACTATATAACTCCTACCAGAAGTCTTCGGAGTCCTCTCCCCAAAGTTGGTAGTTCTCTCCCTCTCAAAACTGCTTTGAATTACTTTACTTTTACTTACTTGAATTCATGTTATATTCCTTCCCAAGGAGAAGGTATGTTCCCCAAAGAAAAAAATACCGTTTTTGTCTTATTATCTACTGCACCCAACACAGTGTGCCTGGCAAACAGTAAGCATTTAACAAATACCTGCTGAATTTAACTGAATTATGAATTTGGTTATCCACTTGTACTACCTAGGTCCTCTAAAAAGGTGATGTAGTATTTGATAAAATTAAGTACTCACTTTTGGCCTTTCTACCTACAACTTTCTTTTGAAATTACTTTACATCAAGGCAGGTAGGTGGCACAATGAATAGAGCACCAGCACCGGCCATGTATTCAGAAGACCTGAGTTCAAATCCAGCCTCCGACACTTAACACTTACTAGCCTTGTGATCTTGGGCAAGTCACTTAACCCCAACTGCCCTGCCTTCCTCCCTCCAAAAAAGAAAAAAGGAAATTACTTTACATTTCCTTACCTAGGTATATGTACAACCCCTCATCCCAGTAGAATGTAATTTCCTAGAGGGCAAATGTTTCAATTTTTGTCTTTCTATCCCCAGGACTTTACATATTGTATGCCCTTAGTAAATATTGGGTGAATTTTTAAAACACACTTCCATTAATAAGAAAGGAAAGACCTCTATCACCAGCTTTGTGGAATTCTGCCAAGCTCTTTAGCGTTGGCAGTGACCACAAAGCCATACCAAAGATGATGAACTGGAGGAGGACCTATTGTACCAACTTACTCCTCAGCACCACGCAGAACATAAATTTGCAACATCTGGTGAGTTGCACAAAGGCCTCCCCTGGCCCCAGCCAAGGAATGCTGGTACCACAGGGAACCCAAAGGGTGAGTTCTGACACAAATCACCATATGCAAAGCTAGAACACAAGGAGTTCAAAGGAAAGACATTGTAGAAGACCAGGAAGAGGAGTTAATATCTGATATTTACTTAGCACTATAAAGTTTGCAAAGCTTTTTTAACATGCTATCTCAACTGCAGCTCACAACAAAATCCTGTCAGGTAGGAACCACAAACTATTATACCCATTTTACAGTTTAAGGAAAGTCTCAGAGAGGTTAAGAGACTTGCCTGTCATCACAATTCAAGAAAGCATCAGAGGCAGGATTCAAATCCAAGTCTTCTTGCCTCTCAGGTAAGGATTCTATCCACTATACTGTACTATCTTTGAATCTAAAAGTTTAGCTCACCAGACCCAAATAAATTCTCCAATGTGTTTCCAAATAAGAAAAGGATCTCTTATGAACTATTTATAATCAATATATTTTAATAATTATTATACTAATCAATTCAAAAATAGTTCAACTATACAAACCTAAAAAAGAACCTTCACTATGGAAATGAAGATGCTTGATGTGCCCCCCAAAACTGTCAGTTTTTTTCTTTATAAACGTTTACCTAGCATTTTCCTGTCTTTTCTAGTTCACCTAAATTTACCAAATGTTAAGAACTTTCCTTGTTCAAATGAGTCAAAGCAAACAATCAAGAAAATAGAATGCCTGCTTGCTTCTGGGTTTCCTTTAACAATATTTAAAAAGTTGAGGTTTTAAAAAAAAACTAAATTAATTTAGCACTAGGGAATGATGATAAATCAATAGATTAGGAAAATTAGGCCTTCTGTTTATCACTCAGAATAGGGATACAATTGCATCAATAGTTCAAGTTACTCTTCCGGAATCCTAGCCAGCATTTTTTAATCCTGACTTGAAGTAAAGACTAAAAGGAAACAATAAAGTTATTCAGAATAGTTGCATTTTAACTAAGCAGACTATGAAGTAAAAACACATCTATTAAGCCACATTTCCCCACTAACTTTTAAGATGGAAGAGAGGTTCTGGAAAAAACAAGGTCAGAGGGTCAGAGGAGTATTTATGAGAGGAATAAGAAAGGAGGGGGAAAGCAATAGGAGAGAGCAGGCAGCTATGGGCAATCATTCAGCAAAATTCACTTAGCACCTACTATGTGCAATGCAATATACTGAGTAAGAAAGCCCAGGGGCAGCAAGAGAAAAAGCAAGGCCGATCAATCCTCTGTACATTTTACTATCACATCAACCAATTCTGAAACAAAACCACCTTTGATAAAAGGCCTTGCATTCTCTGCCTAGAAATGCCAACAGAAAAATTCAACAAAAAGTTCTTCAGGGTTTCTTACATACTACTCTACATTGCTAGATGTCTTCAGTCAAGTCTCACCATTACAACAGAGCACCAAGTCACAAGGTAAGAGGGATGCTGCTCCTGCTCTGTCAGTCGTCCTGATCTATATCTGGCCACTGGGCCCAGATGGCTCAAGGAGAAAGTAAGGCTGGTGACTTTGCATAAGTCCTCCCTCACTTCAATCCAATTCACTTGCAAGTCAGGACATCAACCTTCCTGTAGTCATGGTGGTCTTCGAGAACAAAGGCCAAACAACAATAACCACACAGATCTGGCATCAAGTCCGCTTTGTTTTCCAAGTCCTAGCCTAGTATACACGTTTTTAAAGTGTACAGCATTTCCAAAGGGAAGGCCTCTCCTCCCATCAGCATTATTACTAACACCACTTCCCTAGTTACTGAGAAAATGGCTTACTTCTGGAAATAAATTATTTTTAAAATTTTAAATTTTAAAATGCAATTTCAAATGCTCAAGTAGTGAAATTTTTACACCATGATTCCTTTTAAAATTCCTTTTAAAATAAAGAAATGGATTGCCTAAACAAACTTTATGAAATATAAAAGTGCTCTAAAAGATAAAGCCAGTCTCATTTTCCTCAGCTTTCTGAACTAGATAATCAGTTGAACATAAATCAAAAGAAACATTAATGTGATCTTCATTGTAAAAAAAAAAAAATTTAAACTAGTCATATTATATGTGAGATATAGACTATCTTAAGTCCTACAGAGTTCTTACAAATAGTATTTGAGCTGTAAAAACTTTATTAAAGCAAAACACACAAAAAAGTCATCACAAGAACAAAAGCGGGCATGAGACAAGATGGCTACACTATGAATCATCATCTATCTAATCAGAAATAATGTCACTAAAATGACGAAACTACTCATTACTAAATACAACATATTTTGTTAGAAGGTAAATAAATGTCCAGAATTCCAACATATCCCCCAAAAAGCAGAGAAAATGAAGTCTAAGAAAGCTCACCACCATCCATCAACTACAGGCGGTTCACAAGATGCTGTATACCAGAGGTTCAGCCTCTAACTTGGCCCTGCAGAGGAAAACTCTGAATGGCAAATTCTTCCAGGGACTGCTTTCACGGACCAAACTACAAGAAGCAATGACCTCACTGAAAGAGAGATTTGAGGCAGCAGCTGCTTGGGTGAATAATGAGAGAGATATGAAACCAGAAGCAAACAGAAGAGACCAAACTAGATAATCTCCACAATTTGAAATAAAGGGTATGAAACACTGTTACTGAAATTGTCTTAAAACACGGCAGAATACCTAAAAAAAATTCAGATTTACTCCAAAAGCATATTAACTACCCAAGCCTAATCTCTCTTAAATAAAGTTGTACCATCCAGTCTAATGGAACGTAAGAAGCCAGTTTCTATGGAAAAAGAGCTGCCACAGAGCACACTGATGCACTGCAGAGAATTCAGTAGTAAAACAGTCACAACACAGCTCAATCCATGGAATAAGGAGAGCAGCAGCAACAATTTCCATTTATCGAATGCTTTGTGTGTCCTTCAAAACTACCCTGGGAGGCAAGTATTACAGCTGGGATGTCCATTCTCCAGATAGAGAAAACTGAAGTTCAGAGAACTTACAACAGTTCACTCGACTCCCAACCAGCACATTTGTCCCGGCCAGGATTGCAACCCAGGCTTCCTGACTCCATGTCCTGCTCTCTTCTACTATATAAGAATTTCTGAGATAATTAATCAACTGACTTTTTCAAAATCATAAGCTCTTTGGACAGGGACAGGAAGCATATCCAAATTATACCTGTGCAAACTGTCACATGCAATAGCAGTCCTAAATAAAAATGTCAAGATCTTATCTTTTGTTTTACCTTTAATCATTAATGTATGTATGGACTTACTGATGTTCAAATGAAGTGTTCCTATGCCAAATCTTAGCTCAAGAATACAGAATTAAAAAGAGATTTAGGAATATCAAACAAGAATTCATGAATGAAAGAGCTGACGTCATAGTCCTGCTCCCAACAGAGCTCAGAGGAGTCTATAAGAAAAACAGTCTATCTTCTGGGATATTAAATCACTGAAGTCATTTACTAAAGGAGATGAAAAAGAAGAGTTTTGCCCAAGAATTGGGGGGCGGGGGGTGGCTAGGTCTCTGGGCAAAAGCTGCATTTGCTACTTTTCCCCCATCGAAAGACTGACCAGAACACACAAGATAATTTCCTGTCTAGACCCCCAACCCCCCGCCCCCAAAGCAACTGAACTTGCAATCTATGTTGTTTAACAATTGACACAATTTCCTAATAATATAAAATACATACATGGCTAGTCCCTCTAAACAAACAAGTAATTTGTTCCCTATTAAAATGTTCTTCCAATTTCCCCTCCCCCCCAAAAAAAAAAACAACCAGGGGCTAGACACGTCAGGTACTTCTGCTGGCTCGGCTTACTCCCACAAAAGCAGCCACAACTGCCGGTGCTGTTTCCACCCTCTCCTCTCAAAAAGACCAGGCTTTCGGGCTACATGCAAACATTTAAAACAATTCTGAAGTCATATACATATAAAATAGGTGAGACTCGGGGACCAAGGGAATCTGTAGGGGCAACAATACCTTTAATGAATCATGAAAATTAAAAACAAAAAAAAAGATTGTAAAAATATGACTTACTATTTAAAGTCTTTCTGGGGAGCAGGTCAATTTGTCTCTCTAGGTCAAAGTGATAACTTCTGCAAAGTCTGGATGAAAATTTCCTAAAATATTTTTTCCTAGGACCCAGGAAGCTTTCACTAAATCTGTCAGCCCAAACTTTTTTTCCTGAAAATTTAAAATAAGTATTTCATTTCCAGAAAGAAAAAAAGCATCCCCAAGAGGTAGCCTCCCCTTAAGTCACTAACATCTCAAATGCACAAAACTGTGTTTTCTCTTCTTAACCGCTCTAAGAAGAAAAATGGCTATTTACCAAAATTGGGGGTGGGGGAGAAAGGGAGTGGGAGGAGGGGGAAAACCTAGGGGAAGAGTTAAGAAATAAACAATTTTGTCAATGAACAATTTTAAAAGAAGATCTTATTAAGTTAAAATGCAAATATGCCAGTTTTATCTGCAAATCTAAAGTGTTTAAAAGAGATCATCTAACACTTCCACCACAAATATCTTTGATAGTACATCACTACCCCCTTGTGGATTTGCAATAAAAATTCCTATCTTGAATTTTCAGTTTTTTAAACAATGGCTTGGACAGTGGAACTTTCATCAAAGTTTGCCTAAGTCCTTGCTTAAAAAGTTAATTTTCTAAAAATTACTCTTAAAATAACTAAACATATTAAAATAATAATCCTGTTCATTTTAAATTATATTCCCAAATCCACCACCACCACTACCTTTTGGGAGTGTTCTTTATGTAAAAAAATCTATAGCTTAAAAAAGGAGCAAAGGTCTTAAAACATCTTAAGCAATTCTATTTTTCTTCAGGATGATTTTATTTTATATTTCCTATCACTATGCTAAGATATTTCCGTAATAAATCATTTTTTCCATTGTGCCTAACATTTTTCTTTTCAAAAAAAATTAATTTCACAGTGGTCTGAGATCACAAGAAGCCCCAACATACCAATAGGACACGTTCTTACTAAATCTGCAGAGGGTACGTGTCAAGTCAGGATCTGCGATTTCCTTTATGTGGAAATTCCCTCCACCAAGGCAGATGCAACCTATCTCTAACTTAACAGATGAGCCTAAAAAAAGTCGACAGATTCTCAGAGCAGCTAAGTTACTAACTTGCCTATGGTCACACACCCAAAGCATCCTCAGAATGGTTGGGAGGTAGGCATTTGGATCTGAGGCCAATGCCCCACCCACCATAACATACTACCTCACAAAGTACATATATTCTCAGGGATCTATTTCAAAAGTAGCTTTCAGAGCTTTAAAAAATTTTTAAAGCCTGAATAAGGTCATTATTAAAAACAATTGATGATACTGATGTCACTTTAACACTGTTCACAGTAATCTTAATCTGCACTGGAATAGGAATGGAGATAGCATCTTTTACAAAACAGGAAGGAATTTACCTTTTTGAGCTGAAAATTACCCTAGTCACGTCTGTTGATTTTTTTGGAGTATGATGTGTACATATCTTGTTACACATGAACTTTAGAAGGTGAAATGAATTTGCATACCTGGCTTCTAATTTCTATACAAACTAGATTTGGTTAAGGATATAAATTCACTCTCAGTAGCTCATGTTCTATACTGGAGAATGCTACTTTCATGACTCATGATGGAATCATCTTAGGGATATCTGATTCTCCAATCTCACACATCCTCCTTAGGAATATTGTAGGGGTTGGACTAAATGACCTCTAAAAGGGCCCTTCCCAGCTTCACAGGTACTGAGTTTGTGAGTGGGGATATATTTATTCACTGTTATGACTACAAGGAACCATGAGGATAAATAATGCTATGGTGAGGTAGAAAGAAAGGAGGAGAAAAGATACACAGCAGGTAGTTTTATCCATAGATTTTTAAGTAACTGAATACAGTATCACCTTGCGGCAGTACACAGGGAAATATGGGAAAGGTACATCCATCAACATTGGCCTTTTACTCATATCAACTAAAATGAGAAAATTATGTGCCCAACAAGTGACAGGTGCCCAACGGGACTGTCTGACAACTTCCCATGTACCCCAAACTGATAGGCAACAAGGAGCAAATCTATCCCTTATTCATGTGTTTCCTAGAAAGGTTTTAGAGTTTTTTGTTTTGTTTTTTTAGTTTATGGTTTTAGGAGGGAGATGGGTAAGGAGGTTAATGGCACTTAGCAATCCCTCTTTCACCAGACACTTAATAAATCGGAGAAATGTGTCTTTGCAAACATTTCTTGCAAGGCAAGAATAGAGATGGAGATGGAGATATACACACATATGCATATGTATACATGTGTGCACATAAATACACGATGTGTTTATATGCATATGCATACATGTACACATGTGTGCGCATGCTCGCACATGCACACGTATAGCTTTACACGTAACAAGAAATCATGGAAAGAATGTTAAGTTGGAGCCAAAAGAGACAAGAGTATATGCTGGCTCTGGCCCTGACCACTGTGACCTTAGGGAAATAGCTTCACCTCTGTGGGCCTCTATTTCTTCACCTGTAAAAACAAAAGGGTAGAATGTTGGCCCCCTTCTACTTCTCCATTTATGATCCTATAAACTGTATCTCAGAAACCAAGGTGACCAACAGGCAAATCAATCTCACAACTTCCCATTCCTGGGTATAACAAAGTTGTATGGCAGCTCATTGTTCCAGGGAAGGAAAGGGCCAAGTCTTTCCAAACCACATACAGAACTTCAAAAAGATACGTTTTCATCCTTTTCCTACTGAGCAACAGATTAGAGATTATCAGAACATGCAAATTTATCTACTCACTGGCATGAGCACATGGGTTTGAAATGAATGTGGAAGCTATAATAGAATGATAGATCTTTCACGGTAAGGCATATGTGACTGGCTGAAAATGGGCAGTCCTTAAAATGGATAATGAAACAGGATATAATTTGGACATCCCTTGATCTCTCATTGCAGCGGGGTACATAATCTATTTTAGCTCAGGGAAATTAACTAAAAAAATTAAAAGAGCCAGGATGTACTATTGCTCAATAGTAGGGGGAAAATACATATTGACAACCTTTCCCCAAGAAGAACTACAGCTCCTCTCTACAAACAATGGAGTTTGAGGTAGGGAATGCAGGCAAGAACTGGCTGGCCTACAGACAGCAGGGACGACTCTCCACCAGGCTCATCACGTACAAGAATCCAGGGGCTGTCTGTCCATTGTCAATACTCAGGAAGAAACACTTAGCCTGCCTTTCCTTGGCAAATGCCACAATAGGAGAGACAGCACCTATATTTCACCCCCTCTTCTTGTAACAGATACAGAGAGAGAGGAGAAGTTTCTGACACATTCCTGATGAGTA
Organism: Pseudochirops corinnae; assembly: GCA_028646515.1. Taxonomy (NCBI): domain Eukaryota; kingdom Metazoa; phylum Chordata; class Mammalia; order Diprotodontia; family Pseudocheiridae; genus Pseudochirops; species Pseudochirops corinnae. The sequence goes on along the minus strand of CM053588.1, from coordinate 40,966,309 downwards.
TCACTTTCTCTCAGTCTTGCAGCTCGTTAACATGGATTTGGAAAAGTACCCATGGCTATGTCCTGAGCTCTGAATAGTGAGAAAAAAGATAAGGATGTGTTATCTACACAATAAGTAATTTGGGATGAGGAAACAGCAGACCATATACTTCCTACCCATTTCTTAAGGTGGTCAATCAAAAAAAGGACAGCAATACTTCTGTCCCTTTCCCTTTCTCTTCATTCCCAAACCTCCAAACCAAGCCACTAACCAAAAAGCCTGAAATGAGTATTTAAATCTACAAAGTCAAAGTCAGAAGAAAGGACCCCATACTCTCAAGTGAATGACAACAAAATGTAAATCAAAAGGGGTCATGGATTGAGCAGGGGAGATAAGATTGGATTTCGAAAATCCTTTCTGATTCTGTGATTTTAAGTAGTTAATATGAGCCCTATGATTAATAAGCATCATCACTGTCCACTGTCTACCCTCATCAAGACAGCAAGACAGGAGGTAGGTTACCTAAATAAATTCCCTAGGTCCCAATCAAAGAGATCCAGAGGAGAGTGATCAGGACACAAATTCTACTTCATGCTCCATGCCCGATAAGTAGATGGAATAAGATGTAAACTATCTTTAGGTAACAGAAGAAAAATAACATTATCCTGCACAGCAGTAGCAATGAATGGCAGAAAGGCTATGATAAAAGAAGACTCAATAGTTTCTCACAATAATTATAATGATGAGGGGCAACAATGAGAATCCTTTCTGTGCTTTCTGAAACCTTTCAGATGTCCTTTTAAGACATACAAAAAGTAGAAAGTAGCTTTCTCACTCCCAGTAGGTATGGGAAGAAAGCACAGGAGAAGAGGAAGGCTGAGAAAAGAGGGAAGGTGAGTTCACTCAGGAAATGAAGAATGGAGGTGAATAGAAATTTCACTACTAGGTACCATAAAGGCAAGTCACCCAGAAAGGGGCAGGACATCTCACAGAATTATCTATGTGATAGAAAGACAAAATGAAAGGCATATCACTATCTACCACTTTAAAAGGAAAAATGGTCAAGTAAGACATTACATGGAGAAAGGACACAGTCTCACTTCACCAAGGAAACAGATAAGTGTGAGGAGAATACTACTACTATCCTAAAGCAACCACAGCAAGAGTTACTCTTAAGAGAGATAAAGAAACGGAGGAAATTGTTTCCTATATTCTGGAGGAAAATACCCGACTTAGCAACAAAGAAAAGGTGAAAAGGTACTCCCCATGTCTAGTTTTGTGTTCTATATAATACCTTGCAAGCTGCTGATACTCAAAATGTTAAGTACGCCTTCCAGACAAGCACTTGCCTAAATGACCCAAACTGTATGCCCAAGCAGTTAGAAAGAACGTTAATTTTACTTTTTTCTTTCATACACATTTCAGACTACAGTAAACAACAACAATAATCCAGAATATTTTCTGTATAATTTTACAAGGCTAAATGATATAATATTAGAATAAATTAGGAGAAACCAGTCCTAATAAGAAGTAGAAAAAGACTAGGCCCAGTGATGCCATGCAAACCAAAAGAAGAGCAAGATCCAATCAGGGCTCTGAGCAAAACCACCTGACCCCAGCCATGGGAGCATGAAGGGCAAGGGCATTCTACTCTGTCTAAAAAGACCTACTCTCAAAGAAGGGAGTTCAAAGACAATTTGGGAAAGGTCAATGTAGTGACAGAACAGATGGACCACCATAAAAAAGTGACCATATTATCTATTTCAATCAATCAATAAACACTTATTAGGCGCCTGATACACACCAGGCTACTGGACCCAGAAAAGATCAGACAGGTACAGGGAAACTACCAGTGACATATGAAGCCTATCTAGATACAAGGGGGCATAACAAACAGCTCCCCCATCAGTCCTAGGGTAATAGGAAATAAACTACGGCTATGAAACTAGAATTAGGCCATTCTCTCCTAGCCCAACAGAAAAGAAAGGAAGAACAATTTCAGCCCCAGTTCTGGGCAGCTAAAACTACAACACAAATTTTTAAAAAGGTTTAACCCCACCAAGGCAAGTAATAAGTCTATACACAACTAAAAAATTAGGAACCAAAATGCCACTTGGCCCAAAAGTTTAGAATTTTAGAAGTGTGGGCTAGAAGAGACCTAAGAAATCAACTAATCCAAATGCTTCATTTTACTAATGAAAAATAAAAGCCTAAAGGTTCCATGGATATCCAAGGTCATAAAGCAAAGTTAGTAGCAGGAGAGGTCTAGAACTCAGGGTTTCCTGACAGTTTATATTCTTTCAATATAAGCAGATTGTCATACCAAAAAGGGTGAACAATTTCAGAGATAGAGAGCCTCCATAACCTGAAAGTTAAGAGTGGAAGCCTATGATGAGACTTTCTCCTTGGCCATGCACTAGAAGTACAGAGTTGACAAATATGTCTCAAAGATGGCATACAGAGGAGTGCCACTACACTTACTGTGTAAAGGAAAACTTGATCCCATCTGACCTTGAGAAGAGGTTTCTATATGTAAATGAATCATCTCATCTACTAAGCAGTGGGGTGGGGACATTCATTATCTCCCAGAAGTGGGAAAAATAGGTTCATCAAGCAGAAGAAGGAAGACATGTCCTTTAGGTCACAAGCCCACCCCTCAAAGAAATAAAAGAGGTAGAAAAGGGAGGGAGAGTAGAAAGCAAGAAATCTTCTACCACAAAACAAAACAGAGATTAAAGAATTCAGAGCCCTATACTGTCTTTGTAGGAGAGGACTACCATATCTAGGGTGTGAGAAGAAACACCATTAATGCTCTATTATCTGTGGTAACAGACAATAGACAAAGTACAACTAACCATATGCCACCCACCAAAACCATAACTTCAGACAATACCTTTGACTTCTTGGTCTCATTAACCTTTTACCAGGACCACAAAGAAGTAGTTAAAGTAACTGATTTAGTTTCAAATCTTTTTCCTTTCCCTTCCCACCCTCTGGTGGATGTGTTAATAAGCAATAAATTATCCAAAAGGAAATCTGTGGCATGGTTAATTAAAGGATCTGAATATTCCACCAATGGAAATGCATTCACTTTTGGAGCATAATCTTCATCTAATACAACATATATATTGAGAGTGTCTGGTTGTACCTAGAGTTATAACACCACATCACAGGGGAGAAAACCATAACTCCATCCTACTGATTCGAGATAAAAAGTGGACCAACCATTGTTGTCCAAAAAGAAAAAGTTCTAATCTTTCTGGTAGACAGGTGTGATTGATTAAACATCAATGACAAGATGGACTGCAGAACCCAAGGTCTAACGTGAACTAAACATCCAATTCAACGCTCTCTCACTGACATGCCAGGGGAGGAAAGTTCACCTTGCCAGAGAAGTGCCCAAAAGCTTAGGGCCTGCCCAGCAGGTGCTTGTAGAGAGTGTGGGTCTGGTCAACACAACAGGTCAAAGCAGAAAGGCCTTCCCACTAAGTGACAGCTGGTGGAATCCACTTCAGTTTTTCTGCCTACAACTGGAGAGGAAGACAACATCAGGCAAGATACCTAAACAGGACAAAGTTATGTATGGTTCATTCTGCCCAAGAGTAGAAAGTACCTCTCATCTGTCAATGTAAAGAAGAGGGTCCTTGTTGATAATACTGACTCCACAGTTTCCTAGAGTTACAGGTGTTTCCTGATAACCAACGGCATTGGCAAAGAGCACCATAATACAAATTGCAAGGCCTCTCAATTATCCAAATAGGTGGGATTGTCAACTCTTCCTGAAGCCAATAACTACTTGTCTGAAGAGTAAATTAACCTTACTAACCTCCCACCCGGAAAACACAAGAATTCTCCCCATCTTGATCACAGCAGGTAAAGACATCAAGGTAGGATGGTTTCTCCCTATACCACACCAAGGAGAGAAATCCAAACCCCAATATTCAGAATGCACCAAAGGGGGAAGGGAGTACCAGGGAATGGTTGAGACTCTGGAGATTCAAGGACTGTGTGCTTTGTTGAATATTGACCCCTCTGCTGGCTCAACACAACACAATGGGGGAATTCAAGAGTCTGGAAGATTGTGGACAAGTTAAGTAGCTCTTTGGCTAAGAGGTAAAGATGATTCTTCTACTATTGATAAGATACAATGCATACACATGAGCCTATGTTCAAATGCAGGATTCCACATACACATCTATACTGTCACTTCACACCTCTAACTTACATCACCTAAGTGCATTTGTATGTAGCTATTACTTACATACAAATGCAAACTTTCCTGGCCTAGATGCCCAATATGACTGCAAAGGATCACAGTATCGTCCTTATCCCAAATATGGAATAATGGGTTATGGGAAGGATTCAAGCTTCCCACTGACTGACAGCTACAGAATCAAAAGTGGAAACACAAGGCCCAAGGGGAGAGATGAAGACAAGGACTAGTAAATAGGAACCCCCATCCCCAGAGGAAACATGGAAGGGTATATTCTATTTCCTAGTTGAAGACAGACAGAAGGCCTCCTTCCACCCAAGCCAACATAAAGGCAGTTCTGATGTGGAGCAGAAAAAGTCTGGGGAATGTGGGGTTCACAAGACATGGCTGAGAAGAGAGCAGACACCAGAGGACTGCAGGAGCCTCCTTTCCAAGGAAAAAAGTTGGTAGTGTCATCAGCCAGGATGGGCTTTAGGGTTCAAGAATCTTCGGGTATACAAGGGTGCTTCCCATATCAAAGAAGGCAGGAGACCCTGGAGCCAAAGGAGAGCAGAGTCAGTTGGTGAATACTGCCCCTGGCTAGGATTCAAGGGTAAACAGGAAGAGCGTATGTCCCTTTTTGCTTGAGACATAAAAGTAATGATGTGGCCCCTTGTTGCTCAAGTAGTAGGCACAATGAGGAGGGCACTGGCCAAGCCTGAAGGGAGGGTGCAGGGGAGGGACCCCAAACCCCGGGGAGAGAGGAAAAGGGGGCATGGGGAAATTAAAGGATGCCTAGGGCAAAGAAGAAAAGGGGCACAGAAATACTCTGAGTTGCTGTCATTTAAAACAAAAAACCCAAACCCCAGGCAACCCAAAGGGTTGCCAGGTAAAGGGCTCACCTTCACCCAGAGGGTGGTGGAGGGCAGGAGCGTCTACACGACCAGCCAAGAAAGTGTCGGCTTCCCCTCCGAGAAAGGACTTGGGGGGTGCACAGGCCCCTGGGGTCCGCGGCGGGGGGCGGGGGGCCGCTCCACTGCCCCTGTCCTGGCAAGGAGGGCCGGTCACTCGAGAGTTGTGCCCGGGGCCCAGCGAGGGGGAGGCTCGCGATCGGGGTCACGGCGGGGAGAGGAGGCGAAGGAGGGGGCGAGGCTCCGGCTCGTCCCTCGCCATGGAAACCGGAACCCCACCCTGCTGCCCGAGGGGGGCCGGGGCCGCTGCCCGGGGGCGGGGAGGCGGGAGGCGGAGCCCGCCGGGGCCCTGCAGGGTCCGTGGCTGGGGGGGCCCCAGGGCGGGCGCGGCGGGGGGGGGCCTCGCTCACATAAACTTTCCGCCCGCGGGCCCCCCCACCCCCGGGGCCGGAGTCGGGGCAGGAGCCGGGGTCGGGGCAGGGGCTAGAGGAATGCTCGGGCGGGCGCCGGGGCCCTGGGCCGGCCCCCGCCCCGAGCGCCCCGCTCCGGCTTGGGCTCCGGCCCCGGCTCCGGCCCCTGCCCGCCCCCGGCGGAGGAGGAGGGGAGTCGCTGTCGCGGCCGCTATCGCGGTCGCGGTCAGTGTCGCCGGCCCCGGGGTCCCCTCAGGACTCGGCCCCGCTCCGCCTTCCCCCGCCCCCGGGCCGGGGGCGCCCGCCCGCCGCGCCCCCGCGCTGCCTCCCGTGCCCGCCGCCGCTGCCCGGGATGCCCGGCGGAGCCGGGGGCCGGCCGCCCCACGCGCCGCCTCCCGCTCCCTCCGCCGGCCCCCCTCACGCTCCGGCTCTTACCTTCCGGCTTGTTTTCGGCAGCCATTTCCCCTCCGCGCGCCACATCCTCCTCCTCCTCCTCGCGACCGGGACCCCGAGCGCGCGCCTCGTACCGCCGCCGCCGGCCCAGCCACCCCGCCGCCGCCGCGCACCCGGCCTGGCCCCGCCCCGCGGCCCACGCAACGCTCCCATTGGCGCGCCGAACCGCCAGTCATCGCTGCCACCGCCAATCGCCCGGCACCAGGGGCCTCACTACTCTCCGGGAGGAGCGGCCTATCCTCCCGGCTCATTGGCTGTTCTCCGCCCGACGGCATGGAGGGATTGGCCAAACTTCAACGCCCCCTCCCCACCCACTCCCAGAAAAGCCCGCCTTCCCGACCTAAACAAAGCTTCTCAGTGGCTAAAGCTCAAGACAGCTGGCCAATAGATGAGGCGCCGACACGGAATATTTCCTCGAGGCCGGGACGTAGCTTTTGGATTGGGCGTTGCTACAGTGTTTCCCAAGCCGCCCAGGCCAATCAAAGGGGGTTCCCGGAGCTCGGGAACGGTGAAGGGAAACCCCGCCCCTTAGCGTGACCGTCACGGGGAAGGCGCGTGCTCATTGGCTGGCCAGGGCTTTTCCCGCGTGCTCCCGGGGCTGAAGGACGTTCCCGGGGAAACCACTCTGGGCGCGTGGGGGTCCCGACGGTGGCGGCAGCGCCGCGCCGTGCCGCGCCGGGGCGGGGTTCTCCGGGATCCCACGGCGTGTCGGAGCCGGGCCGCTGAGGGCGCAGGCGCGGGTGCTGAGGAGGCTCGAGATCCGGCCTCAGCCCAGCCGGACGTCGTGAGCCCGTGGGCCTGTGGGCTAGTGGGCTCGGCTGGCCGCCAGGAGGCGCTGTGGCGCCACGCTCCTCCGTCCCTTCCTTCCCCAGAAGTGCCCGTGCCCTAAGCTTGCTAGAGTGTAAGCTTTTCAAGGGCAGGTATCGCCCTGTCCCCGGTGCCTGGCACGCTGTGGGAGGTGGGGGGCAATGACCCCCCACACACACCTAGGTCAGGAAGACCTGGGTATCAGTATTCTCCCCAGCCACAGCCAGCGTTCGTGTGGTGCTTTAATAAAGGTTTGCAAGGCGAATTTTAACAATAAGATCGCATTACATCCTGAAAACCGTCTGGGGAGGCTTAGTACGCCCATTTTACAGAAGAGGGAACGGGTGGAGGTGAAGAGACTTGCCCAGCTAGAAAGGGAACTGGGATCTTCCTAACTCCAGGAGCAGGGCTCTCCACTTTACTATCTGTTACAGGGCCCCTAGTATGTCATGTAACCGAGCCTGTTTCCTCTGCTGTAAAGTGAGAGGGTTGGGCTGGATGGCCACTGAGGACCCTTTCAGCTGTTTGCTCCCTTCTCTTTTCCCCACATTTTCTAAGGGTCTCCCCTATGACCTCTGCACTCCCCCAATTTTCATTGGTCAGCCTGAGGCCCCTGTCCTCCACTGGCCTTCTTTCTGCTGGTCATCCTGTACCCACTGCATCCTCCTATGCTCCCCCTGCTTCCAATGCCGCCTCTTCAACCAGCCTTCTGCTCTCCTCCAAGCACCCTCTTTTGTGGTCACTGTGGGCTCCTTCGCTCCCCACCCATTCTAGCACTTATCTTGCCCCCCCTTACTTCCTCCTCACCTGACACTACATTCAATCCCCTGGCTTCATCTTGGCCCTGCCACTGGTCCCAGATCTGTTTGTGGTACCCTCCCACTAGTCCTACTTCCTCCAGTGAACATAGTATGTGCACCTTTCCACCTTATCCCAAAAGGTTTGCCAGGTTTTTTCCAAGGTAATTACCATACTCCCAACTTCATTTTGTTCAGACTTTCAATGTAACATAACAAACAAGTGATTCATAAGCTCCTAACTTAAGATGAGGCAGGAAAATAAAGTAATATGTGAAAAAATTAAATAGATTATATTAAATTTTAAGAGTGAGGCAAGCAAAATGTGGACATTTACTTTTAAAAAGGAAAAACCTCTAAATGTTCAAAGCCCATAGTGTCCACTTGATCCCTTGCAAATGCTTTGATGGAAAATGAATTGCTGAACTAAACGGGGAGCTTTAATTGTTTTTCTTTATTGCAAGGGAGGGTTCAGTCAGAGAAATGAGGGAAACCTCTTTCCAGAAGTGATTGTAATATAAAGACAAAAGGCATCGATAAAACACTTTTTTTAGTGAAGTAACAAGCTAGAAAGATTAACTCCAATTGCACAGAGGAATCCTAAGAAATAAAGCTTAGAATGGCAAGTGCATCCAGCATGAGGGGAAGAAATGAAAACAGTCACAAACCCAATCTGAAAATTCTTGCCACCTCAAGTAAAACAGTAAACACAGCAAATGTAGAGAATCCTAACAGCAAGGGGAGATGCCAACATATGGCACTTAAAATCAAAAGACCTACCACCTTCAGAACCACTCCGACATAATGCAGGTGGGCAGATAATAGAGGAAAGAGAAATGAGGCTGTTGCCTCTGATAGTTAGAAAAGGAGGGGAAATTCAATTGAAGCAGTTTTCCATCCCCAACTATGTGGATGTATTTCTTCTCTTGTAACAATGAGACCAGTTTCTTGTACTGCATATATTTGTTCCCTCCCAGCCGTTAGTGGGAGTTAGCTGAATCAGTGAAAGAAAAGTCCCCTTCTAGACATTTTGGTGTTAGGGCTGTACTGTCAATGTGTATTTAACTTGAAGTGATAAAAACAGCCTCTTTTCTAACAGCAGATCATCTTTGTTTTTTTCCGTAGTCTCCACAAGTAGAAATTTCTCAAGTTTTCCAGAAATAAAGATGTTCCCCAAAATACTACATAAACTGCCGCCCACAAAGCTCTTGCTTTTAGCCATAATGTTCTTTGAAGAATGAAAGATCGGAAACCATCGCATAGAGGTGAATAGTAGTAATGGTTGGACGAAATAATGTCACGTTTATCTTCTAAAAGAGATTCTTTAGTTCTCTTCCAGTGATCTCTGCAGTAACGTTATTATTAATTATTATCATTATTGATGAGGATCGTAATAAAGTTGTCACTGGATTTATTGGCATAAATTGCAAGTTGTCTAAACCAGTCTAACTGGATTGGAAGAAAAGGAAAATGTGAACTGAATGATTTCCAACACTAGGATTTCTGAAAAAGAAGATTGTGATGAATTTTAAGTATTCACGACCAATTGTTCTATGCTATCACCCAAGACATCTTGGCTGAGGACACAGTAGTGTTTTGGTTTGGTTTGGGTTTTTTGTTGGGGTTTTTTTTCCTGGGCGCAGAATTATAAAAAGATAACAGCTCTCAACTATGTTCCAGGAACTATGCTGGGTGCTTAAGGAAATAACAAAGAAAAAGACAAACTCCCTTCCCTGATCTAACAGAAGAAATAATAGTTAACACTTATATAATGTTTTAAGGGATGCAAAGTGCTTTACAAATATTATCTCATTTGGTCCTTACAACAACCCTGGAAGGTAGATGCTATTATTGTTCCCACTTTAGAGATGAGGAAACCGAGAGAGGTTCAGTCACTTGCCCAGGGACACACAGCTACTTTGTGGCTGAAACGGGATTTAAATTCAGGTGACTTAAATAAATTCAACTCAGTCCTAATCCGTCGCTCTGTGCACTATGGCGCCCCCTAGCCTCCCATAACACATATAACACAAGTACAGCATATTTCTCTTACTAAATTAACAATACCTCTAGACCTGGTAAGTAATCTATGGAACCTGCTATGGTCAAAATGGTATCACCACTTCGGATCATGGATTTTGGGCTGGAAGGAAGCTTGAAGATAAAACTCTCTCGCTTTGATGGAGTAGAGAAGAGAGGACAGGGCCTGAAGTCAGGAAGACTCACATCTTCTCGAGTTTGAATATGGCTTCAGACACTAGTTGTGTGACCCTAGGCAAGTCACTGAACCCTATTTGCCTCAGGTTTCTTATCTATCAAGTGAGCTGGAGGAGGAAATGGCAAACAATGCCAGTATCTCTGCCAAGAAAACCTCAAATGGGGTCACAAAGATTGAACAACAACAGCCTCGGACTCCGAGTCCAAATTATTTGCCATCGCCTCACTTGACTGATAGCCAAACTTTAGGTGAAGACCCTCTCTGAATTTAGAGATTCCCGACCTCAAAGGACAGGTACTATCTGCCGCTTATTAGAACCCTTTACACCTAATATGGTTTCTGAACGGCACATTTTAAGAAAGATATTGGTAAGTCTGTAAAGTCTACGGATGGCAACCAAGATAGTAAAGGACCTTGAATCTGTGTTATCTGAGCAAATGTTGGGAGTGTTGAATCCAGAGAAGAGATGGTGCAGGGAGAAACATAGTAGCCATCTTTGTATATTCAAAGAGCTGCCAGGCTGAAGATTTGTTCAGTTAAGTCCCAGAGTACAATGGGTAGAGGTAGCAAAGAGACTAATCTAGACTTGATGTTGGAAAAGCTTCCTGTTAAAAAGCTGTCTAAAAGGGAAAAGGGTGGCCTCAACAAGTAATAGGCTCCTCCTCATTGGAAGTCTTAGGGCAGAGTCTGGAAGACCATTTCCCAGGTATGTCATAGTAGAGAATTCCTTTCAGGTATACATTGTAACCATGGAAGTCCTTTCCAACCCTATGATTCTGTGACCTAGAAAAGCCTGCAACAATCTAGGGTCACCTATATGATCTCACCTGAGCTCATAAGTGATCTGAGGAAGACAAACATAAAACATGAAATAACACTAAAAATAATGGCTATTGAAAAATTGTTATGGGGATTTGGAAGAGAGATCACATCTAGTTAGAGGCATCAGAGAAGGTTTAATGAAGGAGATGATAGGTGAGTTTTTTTATCTCCCTTAATCATTTTCCTTTATTACAAGGGAGGGTTCAATTAGAAGGAAGGAAGGGGACAGCTAGGTGTCTCAGTTAATAGAGCACTGGCCCTGGAGTCAGGAGGACCTGAGTTCAAATCCAGCCTCAGACACTTATCACTTACTAGCCATGTGACCTTGGGCAAGTCACTGAACCCCAATTTCCCTGCCTTCTACCCTCCAAAAAAAAAGCAAAAAACAAAAAAGTCAATTAGAGGGAAGATGGGTAGGAACTGGGGGCAGGGGTGAAAATGAGGATGAGGGACCTGGTAGACCAAAGTAAGAGGATGAGTAAAGGCTTAGAGGCAAAAGTATGCTTAGAGAATGGTCCAGTTCAGGTGAACACTTACAAAAATAACTACTGTAAGAGTCACTAAGGGTTTAAAAAATAAAGTCTCCTGGTATCAGACCATGGAAAAGAACTTGGGATTCCTCTCCAGGCTGCACCCCTGACTTATCTGCGGGGGACTTTCTCTATCATGCCATAGAAACCTCTTCACCCTGGAAGCTCACTCCACCCCTGGACTCCTTATCATCCACCCCTGTTCTGGGTCCCTCTGATGGGTTGATTCCTTCCAGCCCAGACCACCCATGTCTTCCTTCCAGATTTCCTTGACTGGCTCTCAGCCAGATATCTCCCTCTCTCTCTCTCTCTCACTCTCTCCCACATGCACACACACATGCGCACACACACGCACACACACACACATGCACATACTCACACACACACGCGCACACACACATGCACACACGCGCACACGCATACACACGTGCACAAACACACACGCACACACACACGCGCACACACACATGCACACACACGTGCACACGCACACACACGTGCACACACACGCACACACACACACACGACTTACTTTTAAAGGGCCCATCCTTCTGGGCCTCTACCCACGTCGCTCTCTAGGTTCTGTGAGGTAGGGGAGCAGAGAGGAAGGGTGTTTTCGGCTTTCTTAAAACAAACCATTGTGAACACTCTCTGTTTGTTTTATTCATATTTGCTAGACATTCTTTGCTATTCCTCTCATTGCCTCTTACAAACCTTCACTCACTATCTAACGTACCCTCCTCTTGCCTCCCTCCATTTACCACTTCACTTGAGCATAATATTACAACTGCTCTTGGCAAGAGACAGTCTTTAATTTTGTAAAGACCTATCAGGTCAAGGTAAATATAAACTGCAGATACTTGGGTCTAATGTCCTTGCTCCACTCATTTGGAATAGAATTCATCCTATCCCAGAAGCCTAAATTTTCTGGGCCAGGAAACTATTGATGATATGAAGTCAGTCGACAGCTCTGTTTACCCAGCACTCGCTCTACCTGCTCCTCCAGTAAAATAGGTCTAAAGACAATGTCTTTTCCTTGCCTCTCAGTTGTGTCAACACACTCAATACTGTCCCCGTAATAGAATTTGCAGAGGTTGTTGTTTAAATCATAGTTAAAATCTTTTTTCTTTTTTTTTTTTTTAAACCTTTCAGGGTAATCCAGCAGTTGCCTAAAATGTAATAGAATGCATTTGTTCTCCAGGGATTGTGGCCAGATGCTCCATCTATAAACTTTCTCCGATCATTTCTTGACTTTCCCTTTAAAATTAGCTTCTTTCTCCTTCAAGATGTGGTTCCTCTAAATCAGTGGTTCTCAACCTTTCTAATGCCGTGACCCTTTAATACTCATATTAAATTAATACCCACCTGAAGATAATAGATGAGAGGTGTCTCAGTTTCTTAGACCATTGGAAATATGTGTTTTCCAATGGTCCTAGGCAACCCCTGTGAAAGGGCCGTTCAACCCCCAAAGGGGTTGCGACCCACAGGTCGAGAACTGCTGCTCTAAATAGAGGCAACTAGGTAAATAGGGCAGGGCCTGGAATCAGGAACACCTGAATTCAAAGCCAGCCTCAGACTAGCTGTGTGACCCTGGGTAAGTCACTACCTCCCTCAGCCTTGGTTTCCTCGACTGTAAAATGGGGATCATAGTAGTACCTACCTCAAAGGGTTGCTATGAGGATCAATGAGATGATATTTATAAAGCACTTAGCATAATACCTGGTATATAGTAGGCACTTATCAGATGCTTATTCCCTTATCTGTAACTAGAGGTGTGCTGGAGCCAGATCAAACTGGCTTTCAAGAGCAGCTTGTTAATTTTCAGCATAAACTTTTAGTCTTCGGACGTTGGCAAACTACGAATCAGGGCTTGATCGATCACTCTGTTTGTTGTCTAGATTTGAGAAAGTGATGGGGAAAATATTCTCAATGCAGATTAAATTTTGAAATTTATTAAGGGGCTATAGGCTGGGCACTGTGCTGAGCACTAGACCAATAGGCTTTTTGTTTATTTGTGCTTGGGGGAGGGGGAAGGGGGGAGCTGGATGTTAAATATTTGGCGGCGCACCCCTGTCTATAACTCTAAGCATTTGCTGCCTACAACGAGATGTTAAATAGTTTTCCCAGGGTCAGCATGTGTCCAGGACTTGAACCCACCTCTGCCAGATTTCCATGCTAAATTACCTATGAGCAAAATATCTGCATCCAGTGAAAGCTGCCCACTACATTTTCAACAACTCTGGGTTGTGAGGGAGGTGTGGAGGCTGAAGACAAATGATCTGTGATCTGTAAGGAAAAGAAGAAGGGTGGCTCCTGAGCCCTTCCACTGTCCCTCTTCCCAAAGTGGGGTGGACAATTTCTTTTTCTAATCCAAATTCAAGCACAATTTGAACTGTAGGTTGGAGCAAAACAGTTTGTTTGCATGCCTTTTCCATGTTCTCTGCCATGCCTGTTGTGGGTGCTATATAAATGTTAAGTCATAAGAATAATGTTAACAATAATAATTTCCCTCCTTTGGGAACAAAGCTTGGCCTTCCCTTCTTATTAGAGAGAAGCCCATCTACCTCCATGTTTCACCCTGAGGGAGTTAGATTGGGTGCATCACCACGCTTAGAATGAGAACTCATTTTTAGAAGTAAATAGCGTAATCAAATATGGACTCTTTGAAAGGGATTTCCCTCATTTATTAGAGGACTGGCCATGAAAAGGCCTGGAGTTCTTATTAAAGGTCTTATTACTTACTTTTAAAAATTATTGCTATGGTTTTATTATTTCTGTTTATTACTACTATCATTTTATTATTCCTATTTAATAAATGCTTGAAAATAAAGCTTTACTGAGTGCCTACCCTTCCAGGGATTTCATCCATTTAAGTTCGTTCTCTGAAAAGTTGAACCTGAAATAAGACTAGCCCAAAGATTTCTCAAAGGGCAGTCTTCTTCAGTGACAGTGGAATTCTTTCTTTTTCATCTTGTCAAACATAATCACTCACAGATAAAGTCAATTTACTCTTTTGCCTTACTACTGGGCTATTTCCTTTTGCCGGCTGACTAACGTTTTCTAGGGCAGGTTGAAATTAATCATTCAGCACCCTGAGATTTTTCAGGCGAGCAAAAAACTGAAGCTTGGAAGCAACAAAATCCACAATTCAAGCTGTAACTCTGAAGACTTCACATTTGAAAAGAATCATGGAACTAACTTAGAAAGAATAATTTTGGGAATTTCTCTGAATAGCCCAAGACCTCAAGGGTTTCCCTTCCAGAAATTAGGAGGTTTGTTCATTTGTTACCTAAGTAGAAGGTTTGGGTATTAATTATTCCAGAACCAGCAGCAGGTTAGACCCAATGAGTGCCATTCAATGTCAAGGAAATCCACCATTCACCATTTTATCTCTGGATTCTCCCTAATCCCTTTGAGGGTCCCCAGTGAAATGCTCCAGGACTCCTGTTTGAATGTTCTGTCTAGGTAGTTCTAAGGACATTAAAACTCTTCCCTTATTTTGGTGTTTTAGTTTTTATCCTCCTGGACAAGGTTTTACGGCCTATCTTTTAAGCCTAAAAACCCACATACTCTTCCCTCTAGAGCCTGGCATCATAAATTCTTAATTGGCCAGACACTTCCCCTTCTCCAAAGAGAATCCCCCTTCTGGATCCTCAAGGCCAGAGGGCAGGATTGGCTTTTCCCTTGCACAGCTCAGCATGCCCAGCAATGTAAACTGGGCTCCTTCAGAGAAGCAAAGCAGGCTAAGGCCCAGTGCTTGGGCCAACCAGCCGGTGTACAAGAACAGATGTCAAGGGATATTGGCTGCAAAGAGCATCCAGAAATAAAGCAAAATTGCCCTGTCCTTTTAAAAATGGAAAATGCCTCAGCAGGGTGATGGGTTATTTGCCTGGCTGCATTTTCTCTCTGTCTCCGTCAAGGCTTGAAAAGTCCTGGCACTTCTGCCTTCTCAAGCGGAGCTCGACGTAACTGGACCACATCTAATGCCTGCACGATGCAAATGAAGATTGAGACTGTTGTTTCCTGTGATGTGTGTGACTAAATGCTCAGGGGGGATATTTTCCTTTGGAGCCTCTTTAAAAATACCTGTTGGCTTCCTGTTTTCATTGACAACTGAAGTCATTCCTGGGCTAGACACTAAAGCTGGGACAGTCGTGATAGATGTCTTCCTCTGAGAAAGAGAACAGAGAAGAATACTTTAGCTGTGTTTGCAATGATTGTTAGAGTTCTTCAGAGAATCAGGAATCATAGAGGGAACACTAATGGCGGGCATTTTGCAATGGTCATCTTAGGCTTGCCTTCCAAAAGTCAGAGGGACACATCTGAGAATTTTATGTGTTTTGTTTAGCTGTGTTTTCATTTAGTGAAATGAATAAGGCAGGGGCCAAGATTGGGACACACTTTCTTTGGAACCAAGAGTTTTGAGCTTAGGGAACTGGTGGAGTTCACCTATTATGGAAAGATAGAGATACAAAAGCTATCAATTGGCACAAAGAAGAAGCCTACTTAGCTGTTGACCGTTCAGTTCCCACCCCTAGTCTTTCCTGCTAAGAACTCATGAGATTTTAACATTGGCAGGGAATTGCCCATCTACACTAGTGCTGCTAGGAAATGAGATCCTCTCTGGATCAGGAATGCCTCTGAAGCCGGGATCATACATGTACCAAATCAGCCCAGCTGAGAGCTGCCGAAAGGATGCAGCGCCTCCAGATAATGGTTATTTATGGTGGGTACTTTATAATGCTAATCGAGATAATTATAATCGTCCTCAGTTAATAATTCTTGAATGCCCAGTGTAAGTTAGGTGCTATCCAAAATGAGAAGGAAAAGCGGGACAAAAATAGCACTTTTATAGTATTTAGGGTCAACTTATTTTTAGTAACGTGTTTATTTATTTACTTTTATTCATTTCAGCAGATCTGTGATTGAATACCCACGTATGGACGGCACGGATCCTAACGCATCCACATCTTTTCGTCCCCTTTGACTTTCATCTACGTCCTCTAGTAAAGCCTCCACAGTGGGTCCACCCAACATGCTGGCGACTTGCACTTAGATCACAGGATCCGAGCACAAGATCATCCATCGATGCTCCTTCACTCAGCACAACCGACACAGATCCTTCTTAATCTTCGGTGACATCCTCTAGGCATGACATCTCTCCCGCACTCTTCCTCCTCAGGGACAGGCTACGCGTCCCTGCCGCGTGTCTCTCCATGGCCTTCTGGATAACCTGAAACTTTAAGTCTTTGGAGACCGTGAACGTTTTCCTCTTCTTTGAAGAGGACATTTGTGCATGGTAAGTCATTCTGTTTCTAGGAGTATTGAAGCACCATTTGTCATTACAAAGAGCCAGTATGGTGGAGTTGAAAGACGACTAGATTAGGAATCAGGAGCTTAGGATAATTAATAATAATAATATTAACTAACTATAACTATTGCCTAACTAATAATAACTTTATAAATATTATCTCATTTGATCCTCGCAACAGGTGGGTGCTATTATTGTGTCCCCATTGTACTGATGAGAAAACTGAGGCAGAGGTTAGGTGACTTGCCCAAGGTCACATAGCTAATAAGGGTTGATGGCTGAATTTGAACTCAGGTCTTCCTGACTCCAGATCCAGCTGTGTACCTCATTCTGACCTACCTTCTGTCTTTACCTTCTAGTAATACTTTATGCATGGCAACTAGGAGGCGTGGTGGCCATGGCAAAGATACTGGTGTGGTTAGCCATTTCCTTCTCTAGCTCATTTTACAGATGAGGAAATTAATTGAGGCAAAAAGGGTTAAATGACTTGACCAGGGTCACACAGCTAAGAAGTGTCAGGCTGGATTTGAACTCAGGAAGGTTATTAGTCTTTCTGATTCCAGGCCCAGCCCTCTATCCACTGTGCCACCAAGTTGCCCATAATCCCTCTGTGATTGTCTCCACTCCATCCTGTATATATCTTCTCTGTACATAGTTGTTTCTGTATCGTCTCCCCCATTTGATTTTGAGCTCTTTGATGGCATAGATTGTTTTTGCCTTTCTTTGAATCCCCAATACTTAGACCAGTGCCTGCCATATAACAGACCCTTTAAAAATGCTTCTTGACTTGATTTGATAATCCTGCGAATACTTTAAGGAACCATGATTTTATAAGCATGTAAATCTCCTCCAGGAGCAGCTAGGTGGTACAATGGATAGAGCACCATGCTCACGCAAGAGGTCCTGAGTTCAAATTCAACCTCAGACTCTTACAAGCTGTGTGACCCTGGGCAAGTCATTTAACCCTGTCTGCCCCAGTTAATTTCCTCATCTGTAAAATGAGCTGGAGAAAGAAATGTCAAACCACTCCAGTATCTTTGCCAGGAATGCCCCAAATGGGATCACAAAAAAGTCAGACATGATTGAACAACAGCAACAAATTTCCCTCAACAATGAAGATCAAGACCCCTCTGGTCCTTAGTCTCTGCCTCCATGAGTTTCTGTGATATAAAACGTAATTGATCTATGGCCAACTTGGTGACCTCAGCTCTGAATCAACCTTTCTGACTCTCTTTTTCTTTGTCTATAAATGAGTAAGTTGGAATAGATGACCCTTTCAACTCTGAATCTCTGACACCACCAGTCTTTCTGAACTGAACCAGGCTGATTCTTGAATGAGACACCTACTGTCGATCCCCAACACCACACCTGAAACTTTTCAGATTGCTACAGCCTCCTAGATCTCGTGCCCCTCTGGGCTAGCCTGGAATAACCTAGAGCCACCTCCATATCACAAGAAAACACCAGAACAGGATTTTGGTGGGGGTCTGAAAGCTAATCATTACACACACATTGAATGCCGGCTCTACATTTCTCTAGCCCAGCTATCCATAACCCAACCAAAACCAGAATCTAACTCCTGGGAAAGTTCCTTGTGAAGTTATCATCATGCCTGTTCCCTGGATGGAGAAGTCATCACCACCTGAGTAAAACCTAATTTTATACATTATGTAAACTATATACCGATATGATATCATAGCAAATCAGCATAATAAGATAAGGTCACACTTTACTGTGCTTCTATTTTCAGAACAGATACTTTGCTTTATTTTTCCACATAAAGTCCCATAGATCTAATTACAAATGGAGAAGTGATATGCATTAGCTTTCAGTTCCAATCAACAAGCATTAATTGTTTATTATGGGCTAGATACAAAGGCAACAAATAGAAATAGCAATCTCTGCCCCCCGACCCCCCCCCCGGGATCCTTTATTCCTCTGGGGAGATACTATAGAGATAGATAGATACATATACATATTTGTAAATTAAAAATAACTTGCGGTCAAAGTACAAAGAATTGAGATGAGAAGATCCCTTAGGAAATAGCATTGGAGATGACCTTGAAAGAAAGCAAAGGGTAACTTAAGTTGACCACTTCTGATGTCATTTAACCTGGGATCCAGGATCTCTAAGGGGTGTGTGGGTAGATTTTAGAGCAGTGGTTCTCAACTTGTGGGTCGTGACCCCTCTGGGCAACCAATGACCCTTTCACAGAAAACATATATTTCCAATGGTCTTAGGAACCGAGACACCGCTCCTCTATGGGTCTCCAGGCGTGTCTGCCCATATGCAGATATGCCCACATACGAGTATTAAAGGGTCATAGCATTAGGAAGGTTGAGAACCACTGTTTTAGAGGATCTTTGAATCTGATTTTTTAAAATATGTTTATAACTATATTTCAACATAATTGTTTTCCTTTAGAATCCTATGTATTTTTATTTTGTGCCTTTAGAAACACTAGTCTACAAAGGGGTTCATAGGTTTCCTCAAAATGCCAAAGGGTCCACGAGACAAAGAAAGTTTAAAAAACCCCTGCCTTAGAGGACAAGAGAAAAGATTCTAAAAGGGTCACAAATCCAGAGTTAAATTTAGACTTTAATTCAGCCCCTACAGAGAGGTTTGCCCAGAGCCACACAGCACCTGAGCATCTAAGGCAAGATCTGAATTTGGCTCTTCCTGAGTCCCAGTGTAAGACTTTTTCCACTACACCGGAGTACCCTCATTTCATAGTTTTCTGCAAGACCTATGAATCCTGCCTCCATAGCGTTTCTTACCATCGTCTTCTCCTCTTTATCCAGCTCTCCCACTACACTAGCTCATTGCTTCTTATCTTTTCTAACACTGTTCCTGCTCCAGGTGGTCCCACCACCACCACCACCAGTTTCTATACAATCAAGTCAGTCTTCCTGCACCACGGAACCACCCATGTGATGCAGCTCAAAAACTCTCAGTGGCTACCTATTGCTTGCTGAATCCAGTCCAGATTCCTTAACTTGGAATCAAGGCCCTCTGTGGTTTCATCCCAATCTGATTCTCTGTTTTTATCTCCTAATAATCTTCTACATGGGCAGCCAGGTGGCACAGCAGCCTGAAATCAGGAAAACTTAAGTTCAAATACAGCCTTGGACACTTGCTAGTTGAGTTACCCTGGGAAAGTCACTTTACCCTCTTTGCCTCAGTTTCCTCATCTGTAAAATGATTTGGAGAAAGGAATGGCAAACCATTCCAGTATCTTTGCCAAGAAAACCCCAAAAGGGGTTACAGAGAGTCAGACATGACTGAACAACTGTACTTCATATAAACCTAAGGCTGCAACCAAACTGAATAAGATGTGCCTTTGAAAATACTTTTTCTTCCATCTGGAATGCCTCCTCTTCCATCTCCACCTGTCCAATTCCCACTCATCTATCAGGGCTGAGCAAAGATGCTCTCTGCTTCATGAATCTTTCTCTGAGCCCTTCAATCACTTGTTTTTACCTCTCATGGCAGTTATATTTCCTATGTGTATGCCCATCCTGCCTCTTTTACTACTAATAATGACTGACATTTACATAGCACTTTTAGTTTTGCAAAGCACTTTACAGACTCTCATCCGATCTTCACAACAACCCTATGAAGTGGGTACTACAAATGGTATAATCTCCATTTTACAGATCATAGCTCTGGAGCCAAAAAGGGCCTCAGAGGCCATCAATCCACCCTCTCACTTTACAGATGAGGAAACTCAAGCACTGAGAAGTTCAACAATTCGATCATTCCCCAATAAAGAAGTAATCCAAAGATATGAACAAACAGTTCTCTAAAAAAAGAACTGAAAACTTTTGACAACCACACGGAAGAATGCTCCAAAGCATTAATAACAAGAAAAACGCAAATCAAAATAAAGCCGAGGTTTCACTTCACACTTAGCAAACTGG
>CM053588.1:40897743-40945458 GCA_028646515.1 Pseudochirops corinnae | reverse complement strand
CAGAAGTGGTATTACTGGGTAAAAAGGTATGCAATTATTTATAGCCCTTTGGGCATAGTTCTAGATTGTTCTCCAAATATGTATTTTTAAAAAATAAATGTTACAAAATTACAAGGAACGAGGTTGGTCCCAAAGAAAAGTTATGAGAAGATACTTTACCCCACATACACATACTCCTTTGCAGAAGTAGAGGGTCCACAGCTTGGTAGATTGCTAGACTTGCTTAATATTTTAATTTGTTTTTACTGATCTTTTTTTCTCTTAATTTTTCTTTTTAAAAAATCCTTTGATCCAGAGATGGCTTGAGAAAAGGGGGCATGAGTGGAATAAAGGGAGAAATATAGGTTATATAAAAACAAATTATATCAATAAGAGTTTATTTTTAAAGAAATGATTGTATTTAAGTAGTAAGTATGCATGGTAGGATTTGAACCCAGGGCTCTCCCGATGCCACCATTGACTCTCTTTCCACTAAGTCTCTATGCTTTTTTGTTATTAGACTATTATAAGCTACCTGAGAACAAAGACTATATTTTATTTAACTTTGTATCCTCCTACAATGATTAGCACATAGTAAGAATTTAAATTTTGCTCTTTGCTCACCCTTCCAGCCCCATTCACATAGGCAAGTCAAGTCCACAAAGGGTGGCTGGCTAGTGCTCTCCTCAAGATTCTAGGGGTAACCTTGGGGAGCTAGGGGTTTCTCTGATATTTTCATGAACCCCTATCTAGTAGATCCCCCTCATATCATTTGACAAGTTAGTATCTCCTCAATATCAATTAAACAATTACTGATTAGCTTTTACAAAGGAATATTTACTGAGAAGATATAGCAAGAACTGAAATAGAACCATATGCCAAACTGAGAGTACACTCTCCCATCTACATATTTTGGTCACTGGGGTAAGTAAGCTTAAACATCCTCTTCTGATTTATTTGTGGGCGTGGTATGGCTGATGAATGAGTCCCTCCCTTGTTTGACACTCCCTTGTAGGACATAGTTTCTCAGTCAGTGCTCTGGGTCAAACTGCTCCTCAGGACTGACTTGCTGCTTAAGGGACCCCTGAAGGTGCTCATAATGGTTTGGGGACTCACGTGGTCATAGCTCAGTCCATTGAATCTTCAGTACTCATTCACCTAATATCAGGAAAGAATAAACGTGATGCAGTGAAAGAACACCCTCCCTGGAGTCAGGAGGACTTGAGTTCAAATCCCACCTCAGACACTTGACACTTACTATCTGTGTGACCTTAGACAAGTCACTTAACCCCAATTTCCCTGCCTTTCCCCCTAAAGAAAAAAAAAAAGAATAAACATGATAAAGAGAAGTATCATGTATGTATTCATGGACATATGGCGGCTGAGTTGGAGAGAGGTTCTACTGCCAAACAGCTCATGGCAACAGCTCATGGCAGTTCTTCCTCCTTGAAAACTATCAGGGAGAAGACAGGGAGTATTCATCCCATTTAAGGGTTTTGTGTATATTCTCAGTTCCAACTTAGCAGCCAAATAAAAGGCATATAGAGAACTGATTAAAAATAGTACGTTGGGGTGGCTAGGTGTCTCAGTGATTAGAGCACTGGCCCTGGAGGCAGGAGGACCTGAGTTCAAATGCAGCCTCAGACACTTAACACTTACTAGCTGTGTGACCTTGTGCAAGTCACTTAACCCCAATTACCCTGCCCTCCCCCCTCCAAAAAGCAAAAAGAAAAATAGTACATGCTCTGAAGTAAGCAGGGAAAGGGCCTCCCATCTCACAATTGCGAAGAAAGTTTACCAAACTGCCATGTAGAGGCAGGGTATAGTATGTATACTCTTAAGGATTGGTTACTTATTGGCCAGTCCCCCATTACATTTGTAAAGTGAATGAGTTATTAAATATAAGTCATTATTTGGGATTTTTTCTTTTAATCAGGATAGCTAAATAGAAATTTGGTAGAGAAAAAGCTTCCTTAATTTCTATTACATTGTAGACATTTTGTCATCTGGAGCTTTTTCTAATGTGTTAATTTTCTGTTCTTATTTAATATTATTATTGGTTATATCGTTATCATAAATAATATCTAACATTTGTGTATCACTTTAAGATTTACAAAATTCTTCATAAGAACCCAATGATGCAGGCAATACAAGTATGATGATTCCCATTTTGCAGGTAAAGTAACAGGCTCAGAAAATTAAATCATTTCCTCAAGGTCATACAGCTAGTAATACAAGAACAGGTCTTCTGCTTACTAAACCATACTTCTCTCAAGTATATAACGTTCTTAGGTCCTATGACCTACTGTCTTCACCTAGACTCATCCTAATTTACAATCATTGTATTCCCAGGTTATGATAAGCTTTCTACCACTTCACTGTCCTTACCAAAGCCTGGCTTCCATTCTCTTGAATGACCTTTGATATGAGCCTCCATGTTCTTCGTCCCTTCCCTGCCCCACCCCCATGGGACTCTCATCATTAGGGGCCAGAATTCCCATATTCCCTCTTATCCCCTTGAGAAAGCTCTTTTCAGGAAAAGGGCTGACAAGCTCATACTCTGCCTTTATCCCCATCAAGATATACTTCCTAAGAAATATATGTAGTCACCTGGAACCAAGTTTCTCTCTAGGGTGGTTGATTCCCTCTCTAAAGCCAGCTCTCCCTTCCATTGGTGCTGCCTAACTGGAACCTTTCCATCATGGTACTAGCAAACTGTCATCACACTATCTTGTGTTTACTTTTAATTTGCTCTGAAACTGGTAGAGATGAGAACAGCTACCAGAGGAATTTTAATAATTTGGTAGCCAGTGACTTTTATCAGAGAACTGGAAACCAGCCAAATGACTGTCCTATTATTTCTTGATTATCACATTCTTAATTCAAATTCAGTGCATGTGCTGGAGGGAGAAAGGGAAGGGTTGATTTAGGTTTTTCTTTACTGTACGTGGGCAGCCCTACCTACAGCTGCTGAGTATTCAGAACACAGATGTGTCAGAAGCTGGAACTGTCACTAAGTGAATAATACAAATCCTTTTGCGGTGGAAGATATTGCTGGATAATCCATTTGTCTTCTAATTTCCAGTCAAAGTTGGGGTGGAGGAAGAGGGATGAGAGAGGAAGTTAAATACTAGAAAGTTTGAAGGAAAACCTTTCTTCATTGTGGTTCCCTCATAGACGGCTCAAAGAGCTTCCCAAATATGACAATTTGCCCTGCTTAGTTAGTATGCACAAATGTAAACCATGCTGCATGCATCTACTTATTGGCTAGCCAACACATTACATATATACAGTTGCCATGGCAAACATCAGAAAGCCAGATAACTTACATAATTCTGAATGGTTATAATGACAATGTTGGATTCCCCCTCATTTTTATGTCAGTCGCAAAGTTTCGTGGCAGACAAAACAGAAGTGATGATGCCAAATGGTTGTTGAGGGGAGGAGTGGTTTAATATGCAGTCAGAGGAGAAATAAAAGGGTTGAGCATATTATGTACTTGAAAAGAAAAGCCAGAGCTGTACATAATGGAGACCTGCAGATTCACGTACAATCCTCTGATCTACCACGTATATGGGAATGCCCATTCTATTTTGTATTTGTTAAGTTCAGAATAAAAAGAATTTTTTTTTTAATGGTAAGGGGTTCTTTGGGGATGTTTCTGTGGCTAGCACCATTTCCGGCATTTCCAGTGTTTAATAAACACTTGCTGGTTGATTGATTATAACAACAACCAAAAAAAAAACCCAACCATATAGTTGCCTTGGTGTAGTAGAAAGAGCTCTGATTTTGGAGTCAAAGATCTAGTTGAATCTCAGCTCTACACTTTAGTTTCTTAATCTATACAATGGGGTGAATTTACCTACCTCACAAGTCAGCATACAAGCATTTATTAAACAACCACTATGGGCTTTCTGTAGAAGCTGAGACTTGAAGGAAGCCAGGGAGCAGAGATGAGGAGGGAGAGTATCCCAGAGATGTAGGACAGCCAGAGAAAATACCCCAGAATCTGGAGGCTTGCAGGAAGAGCAAAGGAAGCAAATATCAACAGATTGCTCAACACCTGGTGGGGAGTAAGGTATAGTACTGGAAAGGAAGCAGGGGTTAAGTTGTAAAGGACTTTGAAGGACCAGCAGAATATCGTATATTCGATCCTGAAGTGATAGGGAGCCACAGCAGTTTACTGAGTGGGGGATGGTGGAGGGAACTCCATAGTCGGACCCAAGCTGTAGGAAGATTAATTTGACAGCTGAGTAGAAGATGGGCTGGACTAGGGAGAGTCAGGAAGCCCAATCAGAAGACTGTTGCAATGGTCCAGAAATGGGATGATGAGGGCCTACACCAGTGTGATGACTGTGTCAAGTTAAGAGGATTAGATGAGACCATTTACCTTTATAAAGATCTCTGTAAACTTTAACATACTATCTCAGTGGTTCCCAACCTGTGGGTTACGACCCCTTTGGGGTGGAATGACCTTTTCACAGGGGTCGCCTAAGACCATGGGAAAACACATATTTCTGATGGTCTTAGGAACCGAGACACTGCTCCTCTATCCGTCTCCAGGCGGGTCCGCCCACATGCAGATACACCCACATATGAGTATTAAAGAGTCACGGCATTAAGAAGGTTGAGAACCACTACTCTAGATATTAGCTATTATTACTATGCTAACTGCCCTTTTGGCTTATTGACCTTTAATGTCTCAGTAAGAGTTCTTTCTGTCAGGGAAGAAGAAAACCCCCATGCAATTAGCCCAATTTACAGTTTCACATACATAATTACATGATAAATTTTTTGTTCAGTGAAAGTTAGCAATAAAATCCACAATGCTTAAAACCATACGGTGTTCCTTCAAAGCCAATCAGATATAATTATTTTTTCAGACACATACAGAGGTTCTTTCAGGGGGTCACAATCTACTTCTCCCTGCGCGCCCCCCCCCCCCCCATCCAAATAGCTTGCATATACCACAGCTTGGAAGATACGTTCTTAGAATTTAAAGAAAAGCAGAGATGGTCTGGAATTTTAACTAGGCTGTGAGTGCTGAGTCAGCATTTATGTAACATCATATTTTCTTCATATCAGCCCTCAGAGGCAAGCCACAGTGCGGTTCTCCTCCAGGTACAGAGAGGGAAATAATTTGCCCAGGATAACCCAGTGAGTCAGTGGCAGAGACACTAATAGAATTCCTTCCGTTTCCACTTCATTGCTCAGGCCCTACTTTCTGCAGGTAAAAATCACTTCCGGTTATAATGAAGAAACTAGGCAAGGGAATGCCTTTCTTCTGAGAGAGCTCTGCTCCTCCAGGATAGAAAGCAAGCCATGATGAGTCCCCATTCTGCATTCTGGCAGGGACTGCCTGAATTCCAATAAACGTCAAACAAGGGACCCTGAGAAACAGCATATTGTCTATAGGGCCCATATTCTTCTTCTAGCCACAACATCTCCTAGGCTTCCATGACAATCTAGTTTCCAGTAGACAAGTTATACTGAGAAATATGCAATAAGAATTTGTTGGAAGAAGGGAGGGGTGAGATTTTGATCAGGGTAGCTCCTGGTTCTTCCAAGGAGTCTTCTCCCACGCCCCAAACAGCAGGATGTGATTTCAGGGCATAAGCCTTTGTTTGGAGGTATCTGAGGGGCAATTTCTCATGGAGAGTGTGAGTGTGTCCACTGGCACCTAGCTGAGCAGACCCAGAACTCCTGGTTGGCTTCCAGTGACTCAGATGGCCTCCAATAAGATCTTTTGCCTAGAACTCAAGAGGACAAAGTCTTGTCTGGGAGAGGGCTTTTCCATATAAACTGATGGAACATTCTCTCATTCTTTGGATTTTATTTTCACCTTTTCTGATTCAAAAGCTAAACCTGCCCCAAACAGGATACAGCAGGTGTATGTGTATGTGTGTGTGTTTTAAGGGAGTGATTTAAAGGGAGGAAGAGAAAATCTACATTCTTTCCCCTCAAGGAAATGAAAATGAATGCCTGGGGTAGAAGTATGTGGGTATCTCCTTGCAGGTAGACTAAAAGGAGAAATCCTGAGAACCCACTTTCTCCACCAAAGACAGAGCAGCACCTGGGTCCTGATAGATTTCCCACAGAAATATTCCATGGCAGAGGCAAGCATGTGTGTGCCACTTAAGCTGAAAGAGAAAATTTTAGATGATGTTCACAAACCCCAGACTCCTGTGTAGAAGAGGACATATTGTAAATTCCCCAGATCACGTCATTCTGGAATCTACCCTTCTAGACAGAGAAGCAACTTTTCCTGGGCAGTGCCAGCTTTGGGGAGTGGCTCAGAAGTAAGCCCAAATTTGTGAGCTTCTGAGTTTGTGTTAGGGGTATGAGTTTCTAGAGAAAGGAGGGAAATGCCCTAATGCAGCATCCTCCTTGCAGAAAGAAAAGGACTGTGTATTTTCTGACTTGGAGGACAAAAACAGTGAGCTATTCAATCAGGGCAGCCCCAAAATAAGCCTTCTGAAGGCAATCCAAACCGCAGGGGATTGCTACATTTGAGGGTGGGGTGTAGGAGCAAGAGGTATGGGAGGGACTGGGATCCACAAGAATGCCAAAGGGATGCCCTGAGGACAAGCCCAAATTCACTTCCCTGGAACTGGAAATGATATGGTAGATGATGTGAGTGTTTTATGGGTTTCTTATCTGTTTACCAGCTCCTCTGAGTCCTTTAATTCTTCTGCTTTTTCTTTGGGGTAAAATAAAAGTTGTCCTTCTCATTTATTTACCTTGCTACTTTGAGTGACTATACAGCCGCTGGGATCCCATTTCCCACATTTGGGGAAACCCAGACATGATCCAGCACTAGGTAGCAGAGTCGATAGAGTCCTGGCCTGAAGTCAGGAAGAATCAGCTTCCCGAGTTCAAATCTGGCTTCAGACATTTAGTAGCTGTGTGACCCTAGGCAAGTCACTGAACTTTGCCTCAGTTTCCCCACCTGTAAAATGAGCTGGAGAAGGAAATGACAAACCACTCGAGTCTTTGCCAAATGGGGTCACAGAGTTGGACATGACTGAACCACAACAATAACAGACATGATCTACATATATTTAGAGATTGTTTCCTAAAATAATTCCAAGTGGGGGCAGAAACAAAGAGGGACAATGAACCTTATTCTTCAAAGGGCCCTGGGAGGAAGGAAAAAGCATTAAGTGCCTCCTATGCGCTAAGCACTTTACAAATATTATTTCATTTGATCTTCACAACAACCCAGAGGCAGGTAGTACTACTCTCGCCATTTTATAGGAAACTGAGGCAGATCCAGGTCAAGTGACTTGTCCAGAGCCACACAGCTAGAACATGCCTAAGGTCATATTTGAAATTAGGTCTTCCTGACTCCAGATCCAATGCTCTGTGCATTACCTGATCTGGACCACTGGTCATACCAATATTTGGATGCTGCTGCTGCCTTCCTTTGAAGGAAAAGGACAATTCTTGGGCACACTTCTCTGAATCAGAGCACAGGCAACATGAGCAAGCCCATCCATTTCTTGGTTTCAAATAGTTGTGATAAAATATGAGACTTTTCACGTTCTTTGTTCTTTTCCTCTTAAGGTATTTGGCTAATTATTTTTATTTCCTTCCTCACTTGTGGGACAACTATCCCCTGACTTCTTCCCTCTTGAGTCTTGATAATAGCAGGCTCTGGAACCCTGGCTAGACTAGTGGACAAATGTACAGTCACACCTTCCCATCTTAGTAGGATCTGCCACAGCTGGTCTTTACCTGGCCTAATTTTTGAGAAGCCCTGGTCATCTCATTATCAGACACCTAGCAAGACTTGGAGGTTTGATATTAGAATCTAATCGAAGTCATTAGACTGTGGGAGAAGCACTGCACAATTTCTCATTAGGAATGGCAGGATGCTAAAGAAAAGCACAGGCCAATCTGGACCTACAAGTAAGCACTTAGAAACCACATGTACCAACCTCTCTGAAGGCCCCTCGAATCAGCCCCTCCCAACCAGAGCCCCTGCTGCTGCTACCTTGGGAACCATTGCAAAACAAAGAAACAAAAATGTGGGAGTTTTGAGAGAATCTTTGAGTTCCACTGAAGCTGTGAAAAGCAAGGAGGGAGGGAAGAAAGGAGGGAAGGAAGGAAGGAAGGAAGGAAGGAAGGAAGGAAGGAAGGAAGGAAAAGGAAAGAAGGAAGGAAGGGAAGGAAGGGGAGAAAGGGAGGAAGGAAGGAAGGAAAGGAAGGGGAGAAAGGGAGGAAGGAAGGAAAGGAAGGGGAGGAAGGGAAGAAGGAAGGGGAGGAAAGAAGGAAGGAAGGAAGAAAAGAAGGAAGGGAGGGAAGGAAGGAAGGAAGGAGGGAGGGAAGGAAGGAAGGAGAGAAAGAGGGAAGGAGAGAAGGAGGGAAGGAGGGAGGGAGAGAAGGAAGGAGGGAGAGAAGGAAGGAAGGAAAGAAGGAAGGAAGAAAAAAGGAAGGAAGGAAGGAGGAAAGGAAGGAAGGAAGGAAGGAGGAATGTGCCAGGCACTGGGCTAAGCATTGGAGACACAAATACAATCAAAAAGGAAGACAGTCTCTGCCTTCAAGAAGCTTACATTCTAAATCAGGGAAACAGTACACAGAAAGGAACAGAAAAGCAAGCAGAGAAGAAGGGTGGGATGGACTTCCAGTCCAGGGGAATCTTCCTAGAAATCCCCTTATCAAAAATATCCCAAATTTCCATTTTGCTGCTCCAAATTCTAGCTATTCTATGTTCATTTGAATTAATAATCATTCTCTTTTAAAAATGCAAATGCCTGTGGGAGGGTTGTTGGACCATTCATTATTCACACTTTAATATGAATTAGTGTAATCAGCTTGCTCTACCACCTGAGAACCAAGGTCCACTGCCCTGAAATGAGTCTTAGAGCAGTATAACATGGGGCTGGGTGCTTGACATCCTCAGGAGGGGAGAAAGGGATGTAGAAAGGGAAGAGGTAGCAGGCTAAAGGCACAACCACCTAGTTGAAAACATTGCCCGGGGCCAGCCCTTTGCCTAGGAACCAAGAAAGAAACTTCTTTCCACCCTTTTCCTCCACACCGCTTGGCATCCTGCTCCTAAGACAAGCTACTTCTCTCATTACCATAGTTTACCTACACTTGTAAATTAAGTACATTTTTATGATCTGGCCTTGGAAACTAACCACTACTCATAACATTATCTTAATAAGCAAAAAGGTTCCAAGTTCCAAATAATAAACTTTAAAATAAACTTTGGGAACACAACCTTTCTCCCAACTGAGGACTGCTTGCTTGTCCTCCAAGTCACACAGCTCCTTAGAAGGGTTATTGTGAGGATCAAATGAGATAATATATATAAAAAGTGCTTAGCACAGCCTCTGACCATAGTAGGTGCTTAATAAATGTATGTTTCCTTCCATCCCTACATACACACACACACGTGCGCGCGCACACACACACACACACACACACACACACACACACATCCTTGTACACGATAGGGTCATTTTCTTAAACATTAAGCAGGATTTTCTAAACTCACCTTCTTTAAGATAGTACAAAACTTCTTATTTCCAGCAGATAACTGTCAACAACAATGCCTTTACAACACGTTGTAAAGATTTCCTTGGGTAAGTCTTCAAATTAGGAAACTCCACCTCCAATATCTGGAATGGTCTTGAAAGCCACCTGGATTTTTCTTGTCTCTTTCTGAACAAGAGTGTCAGAGCTAACCCTCCCCTCCCTCCACCACCACCCCCCCAAACCCCCAGCACCTTCTCAGTCACCAAGTGAAAATGAACAGGTAACATAAAAAGTTAAGAAGGTGAGAGAACATTATTACTCTTGTCAACAATAAAATCTGCTGCTGATCTTCAGTTGTGAAGACAGGCACATCAATTATTTATAGAATACAGATTGTTAAATATTAAATACTTGAGCCTGGGACAGTGTGAGGGTAAAACTCCAGAGTGTGAACTTGTCAAAATCGTAAAAATGGTATCTCTGCACAAGGGTGGAATGCACCTACATTTATTGCTTCTTTTATTGCACTATAAATTAAGGGGAAAACTTACGGTGTGTCATTTTCAAGTTTTAAGTGATATGCATTATCTTAGTGACAGCATCTGTCTATATTTAACTCTGCTTAGCAAATAGCTACTGGTCCACTCATCTAGAACTATTAACTATTTATGCTGGGCAAGTAGTGAAATATAATGAATTCATTTATTTTACTCCCCATGTACCACTTAGGGAATAGGTGGGCTGGTTTTTTTAAAAAATATATATGGGCTAGTAAATTTTTGTAGTTACTTGCAAGTCTGGCTTAACTTTTACCTAAAGATTTATTTTCATGAAGGCAACAATGCTTCTCAAAGGCTCCTAAAAGTCTCATTTAGCAGCAACTGGTTTTAATATTTACATGATAGTGACATCCTTCAGCTTACCCCAGTTTGTCACTGGGTTAAATTTTTCATGCAAATTTTAAAATTTGCATGACCAGCTCTTATCCCTGAGGACTCATAACCTCAGGGACCTGGTTTACCTCCCATAATAAAAGGAGGTGTCTTTTGTTTCTCTTCTTACTCAGCATATTTATTCATCTAATGTGATTTCTCCCTCAAAAATAAAAAAAAGTGAAATCTTGAACTAAGGCCAATGACACCTTGAGTCTGGGACCACTAGTCCCTGCTCCAAATACAAACTGCCAGCTAGGATAGGTGGTCCTCTGCTCAATCTATAGACGTAAAGATATAAATTATGCATGAAATTAGCTCTTTTACAAAATGCTGCTAGAAATATGAATGTTTGCATTAACTTTAAGATTTAGGAAAGAATTCTGTAAAAATCTCCACGTTGGTTAGGAGGCAAACTTGCAACTTCATTTTATAACAATTTAAACTTTGATTACTTCCTTTACTACTCAGGAACTCCACAGAGATATTAAACACAGAAGTTAATCTGACCTGCAGGATGAATAATTAGTCAAAATCATGGAAAACCCATTGGAACATAGCAATGAAATCAATATATTGTTTTTATAGTGCACTTTCCCTCTGGGCAGTTCATAGTATTTCTACCAACATGAATTCATTGCTTTGCCTGTCAGGCCCTGCTGAAATTGAATTCTGGTTGTGGAATTATTCTATTCATTTTAAAGATAGGAAAACTGAGGTCACCAGATCATAGATTTACAGCTGTAAGGAACCACAGAGATCACCAAGTCCAATTCTCTCATTTTTTTGTAACAGATGAGGAAACCAAGGTATAGAGAGGTTAAGTGACTTGTCTGTGATCACACAGCTAGTGGGATATGAACTCAAAGTCCAGGGTTCTGTCCACTATTGCTCAGAGGGGTCAGGAAATCACTGGAGAAGAAGATAGAACTATTAAGAAAGAGAAGCATTAATGAGATGGAAAAAAGCAAGGGCACAGAAGAAGCTGAAATGGCATCCCTGATAAGCGTTTAGAAGAATGCAATTTACTAGGGGATTGATGGTGGTGATGGTGGTGGTGGTGGTGATGATGATGATGGTGATGATCATGATGGTGATGATGGTGATGGTGATGATGATGATGATGATGGTGATGATGATGATGATGATGATGGTGGTGGTGATGATAATGGTGATGATGATGATGATGATGGTGATGGTGATGATGGTGGTGGTGGTGATGATGATGATGGTGATGATGATGATGATGGTGGTGATGGTGATGGTGATGGTGATGATGATAGTGGTGGTGATGATGATGGTGATGATGGTGATGATGATGATGATGGTGATGATGATGATGATGGTGATGATGATGATGATGGTGATGATGATGATGATGATGATGGTGATGATGATGATGATGATGGTGATGGTGATGGTGATGATGATGGTGGTGATGATGATGGTGATGATGATGATGGTGGTGATGATGATGATGGCGCTGATGGTGGTTTTGGTGATGATGATGATGATGATAGTTTGCTTTTATATAGTGTCTATTATGTGCCAGGCACTGTGCTAAGCACTTTACTAATATTATCTCACTTGATCCTCAAAAAACCATGGGATGGAGGTATTATTATTATTATGCCCATTTTATAGATGAGGAAACTGAGGCAAACAGATATTTAGTGACTTGCCTGGGGTCACATAGCTAGAAAGTATCTGAGAATTTACCCAAGAAGATGGTGGAGTTAGTGCCTAGGGAAAGGAGAAAACCCAAGAAAGTAATGATGGGGAACACTGATCCTTGATTTTTTTTTTAATTGAACTTGCAGAGCCCTTGGTGCATTCATTGAAAGCTGTCTCTGTTTCCTAGCTGCTTTTGCTGCTACTGTGGCTGCCCGCCCACCTGTTCTCTGGCAGGGGTGGTGGCTGCTTGGGTTTTCTTGGTCCAGTTAAGAGAGAAGGATGTTTTGTTGTAATTGGAATGGGGAAAGAAATTACCTTTAAAATGATTTTTTCAAAATATTTTACACGACTATTTATGAATAGCCTTTTGTTCCCCAAGGTAGAGAGCACACTTGGGAGCAGACAGGGAAAATGCACAGAAAATGCAAGAGAACAGATTTCCCTAGGACTGAGGCTCAAATATCCAGTATTAATAACCCTCACCTACCTCTCTAAAGCCTAGGAAGGAAAGGGAAATGGAAAGGAAAAGGGAAAGGGGAAGGGGAAGGGAAAGGGAAAGAGAAAGGGGAAGGGGAAGGGAAGGGAAGGGAAGGAAAGAAAAGGAAAGAAGGGAGAAAGAAAGAAATGTGTAGGGTAATTTTGTCCCAGATCTTTCCCTCCAAGTCATGAACATAATAGATTTGACTTTTTACATCGTGTGCCCCCCTAAGAAGCATAAAAGAAAGGTTACACTGGCATGCATCTAAAAAAGAGTTTAATTAATCCCAAAGTGTGTGCTTCATTTGGAAAGTGCATCACAAAAGAATCCTGTGTTTACTGAACTAGATTCTTAGGGCCATTATGTCTCCACCAGTGACAAGATTTTTCTGAGGGAGCGTCCTCCCTTGTGGTCAGGAAGGCACTGCCATTAAAAATAAGATCTACACAGGGAACAATGATGAAAGATGCTGAAGAGGCAGCCACTTTCCCCTTGGCAGAAGTAATTGGTGCCCTGGCATTTGTGGAAAGATGCCTAACTTTTCATCCTTCTAAGTTCTCCCGTGCTGCCTTTGCCAATCCTGGCATTCCCTGGACAACTAGCAGGAATGGACCAGGGGATGCTCAGAGCGTGGAACATTCAGAATTCAGTGGCTGAATAACAAACAGCCCTTTGACCACCCTCTTTTGAAAGCAACTGCCCGCCCCAACCCCCCATGGCAACAGACATGAATCTTGGCCAGTCAGAAGCTGGCTTCCTCCTATAATGACAGTTAGACTTCAGTTAAACTGTACTTTATAAATTAAGTGGCTGATTAATTCAATTAGTCATAAGTCAATTAATCAATTGATTAATTCAATCCAAAATGCAGTTTTTAAGCAATTACCTGGTGTGAGATACTGTACAAGATGTTGGGGAACAAAGACAAAAATGGAACCATCTCTGCCCTCAAAGGGCTTACATTCTGTCAAGGGGAAATAACATGAAGACAAATAAGCAAACACAAAATAAATCAACCTGCTTTTTTTTTTTTTTTTTAAAGGAGGATCATATACAAGTGGGAGATAATGTAGGAGAAAGAAGCTAGGGATTTTACAAGGTGAGGAAAGAGAACATTCCAGGAAAGGAAGACATTGTGTGTGCAAAGACCTGGAGATGAGAAATAAAGTCTGGTAGTGAGGGCAATTTCAAGGGGTTTGTTGAGCTGGAAAGAAAAGTACAGCGGACTGGTGTTTCTGTGGCTGACACATTAGGATTTCATTCTCACTGACATTTGCTCTATTCTAGTTATACAGAAACAGCTTAGAAGCCTAGAGCAGGGGTTCATTTATGGGCATTTAAGGACAAGCCCCCAGTTTTTCTAGTGACTGGCCCTGCCCGTGAGCAGCGACTGTGAGTTTCTGGCCAACACAAAAGAGGAAAGAACTAAAAATACTTATTGGTCACCCTGCCAAAGCTCTACTGTGCTCAGAATGTAGCAGACCAACATGATACAGAATTTACTGAGAGTAAGAGGAATTTGATTAAATGTTAAGACCCAAGTTCTTTCACTCCTTCAATTTCTTCTTTGCTGTGGGGGGCGGGAGTGGTAATCAAGAAAAAGGAATGGAGCACTCAGTGCTACAAGAGATACTTCTCCAGCTCTTCTGTATATCCCATTCCATGCCTCCCCCCCCCCCCCATTAGGATTGCTGTACTATAGAGCAGTGAGATGGGAGCCACCAGAAACCACATACTGCTAGTCCAACAGAGTGAGGTTCATCTGCCTCTACTTTCCCCACTTCAGCCCTAGGGCTGGTTCATCCTCCTGCAAACTTGAGGAAGCTAAGATAGAGGAAAAGTCACATCATTGATACTTCTTCCTACACTACAGGAGCTAAAGTCCAAGACCCAAGGAAGAAGATGGGAGGGAATGAGAAACAAAGGAGAAAGGTAAGGTAGGCACAGATGAGATGGGGTACTCTGTGCAAATGAAAAGACCCAAAGTGGGCAATCTAGCCAGCCAGAGGATGAGTGGTAGAGACACTTCTGCACAGAGAGGGGTTCAGTTTGCTCTCTAGCCTAAAGTTCAGTGCATTGGGTGGTAGTGTGGAGGTGGGAACCATCTAGAAAGCACATACAAAAGAATGATTCTATGACTGTATTTTGCTCAGGGTTCTTTTCTTCCCTCTCTCTGACATTACCCATGACTCTTTTTTTTTTTTGGTCAGAATTAAGTGACTTGCCCAGGGTCACACAACTAGTAAGCATCTGAGGCTGGATTTGAGGTCCTTCTGACTCCAGGCTGGTGCTCTATGCACTGCACCACCTAGCTGCCCCACCCATGGCTCCTTGTTGGCATTTGCAGAATGGATGGTAAAATATAGTAGTGAGATCCAAGGGTTTTTCTTGTTCTCTATATGACAATAGTAATAAAATTTCCCTAGACACTGAATTATGGGACAAATGGCCCATGGACACTTCAATAATGAACCGTGAACCTCCCTGTTCTCAGATACTAAAGGTTGGTTTGGTACTAAAAAACAGCAGAAGATTCCACTTGGTTGGAGGTGGTCCGAATTAAGGTACACATTAGTGCAATAAATAAAAATGTGTCTGTGACATGTGCCCACATTATTCCTGCTGGAATCTCACTAGTACTATATTGGTACTCTGCTTCTCTGAAAATTAAAATTCACTGAATTCACTTTAAAAAAGCTTTAAACCTCAGTGATAACCTAATGGATTTATGTCAGATTGTTAGAATGAGAGGAGGGGATAGGAGGGAGGAAGCATCAAAGCTAGATAATATGTATCCATAGTTTCCTGTGGAGACAAGATGCAATAGACAAATCCTCAACCCCCCAAATAAGGGGTGATAATAGAAACTGTTGCCAACTCAATCTTAACTAGGGCTGTAATCTCAGCTCTACTATTATCAAATCTGGAATGGTGCCAGTGCATAATGTATTATAACTATACAGTAAGTTATTCAAATTATGATCATTTCAGTAACCATTTTTTATGAGAAAATAAATTTTAAATAATAGCATTTTAAACTTTTTATGGTTACATTTGTCATGTGACCTGGGACAAGGTATATTTTTGCACTAAAATGGGGCACGTTAATTATCTCCAAAGTAACACTCAGTAACTTAAACATAACCAGAATGAAAGGACAGGATGTATAGAGCCGATATTTTTTCTGCCATAAATGCATAGAGATTAATAGGAAGGGACAGAAATATAAAGATAAAATAGTCCTGACTGTCAAAGATTGGTCCCTGAGGAGAACAGGCAATGTGACCTTGGCCAACTTGTTTAGCCTCCCTGGGCCTCAGTTTCTTTATCTGTAAAATGAAGGAGTAGATTAGATCTCTTCTGAGGTCCCTTCCATCCTTAAATCTATGATCCCATGACTAACTTGTCTTACACCCTTAGTTTTTCATCATATAGTCCTCTCAGGAACAAATAGAGTATTTTTAAATGTGATATACACGTACCCCTTTTACTTTTGCAAAAAGAAAAAAGATGAGACCACTTTACTGTAATGAAACCTCTAGATTCTGGACTAACCAGTCCATGTTATAATGCAGAACACCTCAAAAGTTAGTCACAACTGGTTTCAGAGACACCTGGGGAAGATTTATACGAACTGATGCAGAATGAAGTGAACAGACCCAGAAGAATAACTTATACAATAACAATAATATTTGTAAAGACAAGCAACTTTGAAAGACTTGAGAATCCCGATCAACACAATGATTCAGCACGATTCCAAAGGACTCATGATGAAGCATTCTAACTACCTCCTGAAGGAAAGCTGATGGACTTCAAAGTGGAGGCTGAAAAATATATTTTGGACCCTGGCTACTGTAGGAATTTATTTGCTTGATTGTGGTTATTTGTTACAAGTGTTTTATTTTTCTTTCTTTTTCAATGGGGAAGGTTGGAGTGGGAGTAAGAGAAAATTGATTTTTTTTGTCATTTAAAATGTTAATTTAGGTGCATCTGGGTGGTGCAGTGAATAGAATACCAGCCTTGCAGTCAGGAGGACCTGAGTTCAAATTCGACCTCAGACACTTAACACTTACTAGCCCTGTGACCTTGGGCAAGTCACTTAACCCCAACTACCTTGCCTTCCCCTCTCCAAAAAAAAAGTGTTAAAATGTTGATTTAATCTTTTTAAAGCAAGAAAACATGTGGTCATCAGTATAATATCACTGAATGGAAATGTTTTAGTGTTTTCATTTCTTTCCTCTTTTGTGTTGGCCAGAAACTCACAGTCACTGCTCATGGACAGAGAAGTCACTAGAAAAACTGGGGACTTGTGCTTAGGATAGCCTGCTATCCCAGAAACTAGATGACCATAAGAACAGTAAATACAGCACTATTTTCTCTTACTCCCACTCCAACCTTCCCCATTGAAAAAGAAAGAAAAACAAAACACTTGTAACAAATAACCATAATCAAGCAAATAAATTCCTGCAGTAGCCAGGGTCCAAAATATATTTTTCAGCCTCCACTTTGAAGTCCATCTACCAGAATTAAGAATTTAAATTTTGAAGAATCTTCAACTTAATCATTTTTGCAGCCCAGCGTGGGAAAAGATACACGAGAAGAGACTACACTAAGGAAACAATGAAAAATCACCAACAACACCTGGAGCCCCAGAGGGGACTATCCCCAGTGCCTATAGCCAGTTGAAGTTCATGCTTTGTGTAAAGATCAAATGTAATTGTTGTTTAATGAGCACAGGGTATATTTATTACACATCACCTCCCTCCAGCCTCTTCTTCCATCCTCCCTTCCTCCTTTCACCAAGAAAAGATTTCTCCAGGAAGCTTTATACAGACTAGTTTAATAGGGGGAAAAATCCAAAGTCTAGTTACTACACACTGAGAATTATAATAGCAAAAGTAATAGCTATGGCAACTGATCAAAAACATAGGAAATCGATAGAAAATCTTTGATGAAACATAGTCATTGAAGTAGATTGTACTGGCTTATGGAGCAATATGGAAGGAGTCTCATATGAAGTGGAATTATACATACTGAAAGAATAAGGAAATTGATATTTTAACACAAAACTCATCTCTGCCAGGATAAATGAGTCCATCTCAATTCCAGAAGAATACATGCTCATTTTTCTAAAAAGATTCAAGGATCTAAGATCCAGAAAAAAAGATGGGAAAGAAAAGACTTGGATATTTACTCCGGGGAGCCTTTAGCGTCAAATACCTAGAAGAGCTCTCTGTTATGTACTTAACTGAATGTCTACCAGTTTCCTGATACTCTAAGCCTTATATGAAGTTGTCATAAGTATATTAGGAGGACACACTCCTCCCTTCCTCATGACTTCTTGCTAGAGATTACACTCATTACAAAAGAATAGTTAAAACTGGAAGAGATGGGGGTGGGAAAGGTATGCAATGGAGAGGGACTGGACACAGAGAGCCCAGATAGCAGATTGTAACAGTAATTGAAGTGTGATCTGATAAGAGCCTGTACCAGGATTGGGGCAATAGGAATAGGAAGAAGCAGAGGGATGTAAATTACACTTAAGTATAAGCAACAGAATTTAAAAAATGATTGGATAAGCAACATTCTCTGGACAACTAGCAGGAATGGACCAGGGGGTGCCCAGACATGTTCAGAATTCAGTGGCTGAGTAACAACATTTTGACCGCCCTTGGTTTGAAAGCAGCTGCTCCTCCCCCTTCCCCATGTCAAAAGACATGAACTGTGACCAATCAGAAGCTGGCTTCCTCCCATAATGACAGTTAGACTTGGAGTAGAAGTAGAAGACAGCACCAAGGCTTTGAGTCTTAGGAGACTGACTGGAATAATGTCATTAGCAGATACTGGGAAGTCAATGAGATTTAGGGAAAAGATGATGCATCTGATTGGGGCATATTGAGTTAAAGGTGTTGGCCAGTAGAGACGTACAACAGGCAGTTGGCAGTTTGGATCTACAGCTCTAGAGAAAGGTTGACTAGAGATAGACCTCTGTATGCCATCTTGATAGAGATAAGGGTTGACACTATAGGGATGGATGAGATTGTCAAGGGAGAGAATCTACAGAGAACAGACAATCAGGGACAAAGGAACTTTAAAGAAAGTCTGTATTTAGGCAGCTGGAAGAGGAAGTAAAAGGAAGCAAAAGAAGTAAAAAATGCAGTGATCAGAGTCAGATATATGACATTACTATTATAACAAAGAGAATGGCTGAGAGAATAGCTTTGAGGTCAGCAGAAAGGAGCTGGAAATGATTTCTTGGCAAATTCATTGATTTCAAAATTTCCGACCAGATCTAAGATGGCAAGTGTCCATATCTGTATCACATATGAAAACAAAGTACAGTTCCTTTGTACTTAGAAGCAAGATAAATAATGCAACAAGAAACTTTACAGAGGCATTGTAAGAGCTGCCTCTGATGAATTGGGAGATGGAGTATATGTATATATTACATTTTAGAAGTCTCACTTTTTCAAATTGAGTTTATTCTTGGAAATTATCAGTTTTAGGAAACAGATAAAATTAATACAAGGTTTCTTTACTTGACTGTTTCTTGAACAAAGCCATTTCATTTTTCTTTAGTTTTTAGGCATTTCAAAACTGTCAGTCACTTTTTCCTTCTGAGATGCTATTCTTGTTGACATAACTAACAGCTATCCAGCAGAGTAAGAATTCTTAACCTCAATTGTATTCTGGAGCCCTTTGGCAGTGTGGACCCCTATGGATCCTGCCTTTTCAGGATGTTTTTAAACGTATACAAAAAAAAAACCAAAAACCTCAGCTTAGATTATAAAGGAAATCAATCATATTGAAATAAAGATGCCAATATTTTCCCCATGCAAGTTCACTGATCCCTGGAAATCTATTCATAGACACCTTGGGCTAAGAACCTCTGCTATAGAGTGTGGCGAGCTGTGTATCTTTCCTCCCAGTCACCAGGATTTCAGCAAGATCCATGAAAGTATTAAGACATGAGCTGAGCTTTCAAGGACAGGTTGCCTGTGGATAGGTGAAGAATGGGAGTGCATTTGCAGAATTATAGAAGCTAAGAATGAGAAGCGGCTTCAGCGGCTGTCTAATCCAACACGGACCCAGCGAACAATCTCTTCTCCAACATCTCTGAGAAGTCGTCATCCCATCTCCACCTAGAAATCCATAGTGAGGAGCTACCTACTATTTCTTAAGGCAATTGTTCTCTTGAATGATTCTCCTCCCCTTTGGGGGGAAGGGCCACCCTTCCCACCCCCAACCCCCATGATATTATTGGTATAGGCCATTTCCATTGAGGAAGCTCAATGGAAAGGAAGATTGACAGTAGTTCTATAACTGAATTTCTGCAACTGGTAGTGTCAGAATTACCTGGGATAGGGGGAGCATAGGTGACTTGAGCAGGGTCACAAAGCAATATGTATTGTTCACAAGTCTTTCTTAACTCGGAGACTAGTTTTCCATTATATCCTGCTGCCTCTCTCCTTTTCCTTTATACCAAGCAAAAAATATGCCTCTTTGTTATTTCTCTCCTTTGGGGCTAAACAGAACAAATCCAAACCCACTCGTAGCCATTTAAATTACTGGAGATAGTTACAGTGGTTCCTCCATGGGGATACTTCTCTCCTCCATTTCCTGGCCGTCTCCAAACCATGCTATCACCTCCTCCCCCTTTCCAACCTTCACTCCTCTGCATGTGGTCTTACCCTATTAGAATGTTCTGTGAGGGGAAACACTTGCATGTTTGTACTCGTATCTTTTGCATATTGTGCATTTGTACATGTGTCCTCTAATAAAAGAATATACACTCCTTGAAGGCAAGACTGTTTCATTTTTGTCATTGTATCCTCAGGGCCTCGCTCAGCGCTCACTTAATAAATGTTCTTTCCTTCTTTCATTCTCTTTGCTAAATCTCTCCATTTACTTCAACAGCATGAACAAAGGGTTAGGGTCAAAGGTGTGCAAAGCATGTTTGGGAGACTTAATTAAACTGCCTCAGTGGAGGATTTATACTCAGGGGAATGGAGAGACAGGATTTTAAAGGTAGGTTAGGACCAGATTGTGAAGGACTTTGAATGTCAATTTAAGGAATCTGGAATTTATCCCAAAGGAAATGGAAATTTGAGGGTCAGGTATTGGGGACAACACAGTGTAATGAAAGCTGTGTTTTATTATAAAGACCAGCCTGCCAATGATATTTGGACTAAAATGGGGAAAATCTAGGGGTAGGGAGACCAGTTAGGAAGCTATTGTACATCATCTAACTAGGAAGACAAGACTAATATACATCTGACAATTAGAATACAATGTAAGGCATTACATAGCTAAGTGATAAATTATGTAGTACAAACTCTGATTTTAGTTTCAGAGAAAGCAGGGATCTGTATGGGAAGGAGTAGGGAAGGCTTCTTATCAATCACCAAGCATTTATTAAGTACTGATTATTTGTGGGTCACTGTGCTAGGCACTGAGGAGACAAAAACAAAAATGAAAACACCTGCCCTCGAGGAATTTACTTTCTATTGGGGGAGACATATACACATATAAATATTTAATGCAAGGTAATTTGGAGGGGAAGCAGTAGAAGCTGAGATTCAGGAAAGTCTTCATATAGAAGATGGTGTCTGAGCTGACTTGGGAAGGGATGGCAAGAGATGGAGGTGAAGAGATAGTTCATTCCAGGCATGGGGGATAGTGATTGCAAAGGCATGAACGTGAGAAATAAAATGCCATGGGTGATAGGCAGCAAGAAGAACATTATAACTGGACCATAAAGAACAGGAAGAGGAGGTAAAAAGGTAGGTTGGAGCCTACCAGTGGCAAAAGTTTTAAAAGCCAGAGGAGTTCTATAATCCTAAAAGTAATAGTGAGTCATTGAGGGGGAGTCATTGAGTAGAGAAGTTGTAAATGAACAGATCTGTCCTTTAGGTAAACTACTTTTGCAGCTATACAAAGGATAGATTGAAGTGGGGGAAAACTTAAGGAAGAAAGATTGACGAGAAGACCAAGGTAAGGGGTGATGAAGATTAATAGTAGGATGATGGCCATGTGAATGGGGAGAAGAGAAGGGATGCAAGAGAAGCATAGATGGCAAGATTTGGAAATTGATTGGATGGATGGGACAAGGGAGAGTGTGGAATCCAAAATAATGCTAATGTGAAAAAACAGGGTGACTAAGAAGGATAAACATGCCAAAAAAAGAAAAAAGAAAATTTAGAGGAGTGGTAATTTTGGATGGAAAGGTAATTATTTCTGTTTTGACAATGTTGAGTTTAAAATACCTACAAGACATCAAGCTGAAATATCCGATAGAAAGTTTGAAGTTCATATTTAGTCTGCCCACCCCCCCAATAGCACCAAAGAAAGCAGTTGTCATCCCCAAGACAGAAGTCAAGTCAAGGACTTGAAAGCTAAGACAGAAGTGTTAAAAGTCACCCAAAAAAAGGAAAGAAAGGAAAATCCAAACATCTTTCACCTTTTGCCTACCTGAGACATTTCAACTTCTCAAACATCTCAAATACCCTTAGAAAAGTGCCCCCTAGGAGAAATAAGATCGATCACCATGTCATTAAGTTTCCCTGGAGTCTACCCACCACGAAGAAGCTTTAGGAAGCTAGTACCATGTTCTTTATTGTGAATGTCGAGGCTGACAAACATCAAATCAAGTAGATTCAAAGGAAGCTGTATGACATCCAGCATCAACATACTGGTCAGGCTTGAGCAAGGGCCCATGGCCAACATGCCTGCTTTGGATATTGCCAAAAGAACTGGAATTCTCTGAAGTGTGTCTAACTAGCTACTCTATGTACAATAACATTTTGCAATATACCTATAAAAAAAAAATGTAGACATGCATGACTGGAACTCACAAAGGAGACTAGAGCTAAATATATAACTCTGGAAATTGTTTGCATAGAGAGGTTCAATGGGGCTTTGTTTGTCTCACCCAATGTGGAGAACACCCATGTGGAAGATCCCAGAGACCTGATTCTGGAAGAAGGTATTCTGTGTTGGTCTACTACTTGGTTTGGAACTGCCTCTACCCATAGACTGCATAACCCAAACTATATACATCTTTAAACCTAGGTGACTGAAGAACGGTCATATTCTTTTCCCTGTGGCATCCAGGGGTAAATGACTATTTATGTGCTCTTGGTAGGCATTCCATACAATAAATTGGATACAGAAGGATTATGTTCTCCTCCTCTTAGGCCTCTTGGTCCCAAGAAATGGCCTTAGGGTTGTGGTCTTGTTTTCTTTGTCCTTTTGAGTTCTAAGTGCATGGAGTAGAATCTCAGACCTATGAACTCAAACTGTGGAGACCTTGGAACCCAAAATTCCAGACTGGATGTGGGGAGCCAGGATGGGGTGGGGACCAGGGGGTGGAGATTAGACTTGGACCTTGGTGGGACTAATGATATGTGGTAACTGAGCTAAATTGCCAACCTGGTCTTAAGGGACTAAGGTGGTATAGGAGAGATTATGCCCTAACAGGTGTTAGGGTCAGAGAAATATTTGTTCTTACTATCTCTTTGAAATAAATATTATTTTATAAAAGCTAATTTGAAGGGGCAACTAGGTGGCGCAGGAAATAGAGCACCAGCCCTGGAGTCGGGAGGGCCTGAGTTCAAATCCAGCCTCAGACACTTCACACTTATTAAGTGTGTGACCTTAGGCAAGTCATGTAACCCCAACTGCCCTGCCTTTCCTCCTCCAAAAAGACCCAAAAAAAGTTAATTTGACCATGAAGTGGTTAAATGAAACTGGGGTGTGTGGATCCCTAAAATTGGGGGAGCACTACTAATAGGGCCTTGATTCAAAGATAAGAGACTTCTTCAACCCCTGGAAAGACATTGGAGATCTCTGGAAAAGGGGTAGAAGTGACCGCCAGACAATGAGAGCTAAAAAAGAACTGAGGAAACCACCAAAGAAGATAGACTTGAGAGAGAAGAAGGGAAAAGGAGAAAGGAAGGGAAAGATTCCTAAGGCAGAAGATAAGCCTTAAATATTGAGAAGAATGTAGTTGTAAGCAGAATTGGAAAAAACAACAGTCACAAACCTCAGAGACTATCCCCAACAATCCATGCCTAAACAAGAATACCACTGCAACATGTTTGACAAATGGCCTTTGCTTGAACACCTCTAGCAAATGGCCCCCTCCACTTTTGGAGAGCTCTATTTTTTTTTCATATCAAGCCTCTATCTCCTTCTCCACTAGCTACTCCTGCCTAATTCTGTTTGAGAAGTTATGCGTTTATTGGGGGACAGAAGGGTGGTAATTACTAGTATATCTGACAAACCCAAGGTAAGGCGCAGAAGTGAGCTTCAGAAAGGACTGAACTCACT
This sequence comes from Pseudochirops corinnae, assembly GCA_028646515.1. Lineage (NCBI taxonomy): Eukaryota > Metazoa > Chordata > Mammalia > Diprotodontia > Pseudocheiridae > Pseudochirops > Pseudochirops corinnae. The sequence continues at coordinate 40,921,581 of CM053588.1, read as the reverse complement.
ACTGGGTTCATTTTTAGCAAAACCTACCAGCTTGGATAACAACTCCATCAGCAGTATTATCTTTGAACAGGGTAGATTGAGCTACAAATAAATTGATCCTGAAGAACTGCCCAAATAGAATGCTGAGAAACCAAAATGGCACAGAGAACATTTCTGATGATTAACCTTTGAGATCAGGGATTTGTTCTTTGCATCTCCTGCCTGTGGCAACAAGGGCGTCCAGTTGAACAGCCTCTGAGTAGCTCTAACATGCTTCTAGGTACTTATTCTTCAGTATTTCCAGTCACTTACCTATCTAGGGAAAATAGAAGAAAAGCTCAGGGCTGGAGTAGCATAAGAAAATGACATCTTCTGTCATACAAATAACAGTGTTTTAATATTCCAGATATTTAAGACTTTTCATTTTTAAATGAACCCAAATAACAATTCAGAAAATCCAGACACTGCAGAATAATGGGGAAATGTAAAAAAAAAAAGCCAAATAAATAAATACTGAGATACAAAGCAAGAATGAACATGAAAAATCAATCTACTCCCACAGATTACACAGGAAATTCCCAAGGGGACTGGCAGATTTTGGAAGAGAAAAAGAGATTATATTTTATGAGAGTAGATACAATAACCATTCTCTTCCCATAAAGCAAGTGATGGAAGATTGTCTCTGCTCCATAGACACACACTGCACATTTTCAGGATAATGGTAACAGGAAATCAATAGAATCTTTTATATGTGGAAAGACATTATCTGTATGGACTCCCAGCACTAACAAATAGGACCACAGAAGACCTTTACTAAAGAGTGCCACTCACCAGTAATCTTGGTGCAAAGATAGCAGGTAGCTTTTATGGCCAAATTTATGCTTATTTTTGAATTACCACCAATATTTTATTTATTTAGAGAAATAACTGTTCAAATCCTCAGTTTCCATTAGAGCCAAAGAGTCTCTAAGTAATTCTCCATTAGAAGTGTTGCCCTGTCCAAGCAGGCAGTTACCTATGAACTTTTTCCTCTCTCCCTTGTTTTTTTAGTTGAGGTCCATGATCACTGAGGACCTGAAGCTTTATCAAATAACAATTTAATTGTTGTGACAAGCTCAGTGGGATTTATGAGATCTTCTAGTCTTTTCACTCATTGATTTGAAGTAGAAACAAAATTAAGATTAGCAAAACAAAAACAGGAATAGAAACAAAATGTTTGTGCCATGTAATTTTCCCATAAAGAGCTTTGGTTCCTTATGGTTTCAAAAATTCATTAGACAAGGACTCTTGGCTGATTCGGGGTCATATCCAAAAGGACAATCACTCTGGTCTTCCAGCCCTACTCTGCTTATGTAACAGAAGGGAGGTTGCTGGGTAGAATGAAAAGGAAAAGAAGGTAAAGCTCTTTTAATTTGGATAGAAATGGGGCAGTTTATAGAGCCTGCTACAGTTTTACCAGAGTATCGTGTTTGCATAGGGCTGTAATGGGAACAGTTTGTTATGGAAAGATAAGCTAGACATTGATAAGATTAGTAGGAATAGAAGATCTTAGATTTCATGTTGGAAGGAACTCAGAGGTCATCTAGTCCAATCTCCTGTGAGTAGAGGGTATAGAGAGTGACTCATATTAAGCATGAAGGAAAAAGTTTAGTATAGTCCTCATGGATTGTGTGTAGTTTTAGAGTCTATCATTTGATGAGGTAAAACTTCCTTAGAAGGGTTCTAAGCAGAACCTTAAGGGACTGGATGAACCTACATCTCTGTATTTAAAAGCTGAAAAAATCCTGAAATGAAACCTGACATTGGACTATTTAGTGGCATCTCCCATAAGGTAATAACTCAAAGAAAATCATAACTCAGACCACTCCCTTCCCAGCATGGCATTCTTATACATAACTGTGCCCTTGAAATTGGCAGGGAACACACTTATTATCTCTAAGCTTACTTTTCAAATTGTAATGGGGATGAGAGGGCAGCCTTGGGCCTATTCTCAACATGGAGCTTTTCAAGTGAGCTGATAAACTAAACCAATGATTGGTTCAGACTGATAAAGTCTCTGGATGTGATCTTTCCCACTGGAAGTTCCTTCCCACCCACAGTCCTACCCCATGGGTGCCATCTGCTTATTTACAGCAAATCTCACCTCACCTGTTGACATTTACAAGTTTATGCCAAAACCAAGAAGGAGCCTGGAGAGTGAGGAAAGTGAAGACCCAAGGTATTTTCAAATCACTCAAACCTTCATTAGCTGAGCACGCAGAAAGGAAGTAGAAAATTGATCATAGTGTCTTGCACATATGGCATTCTATAAATATTTGTTGAATTGGATGGAACTGAAGTTGGGGGACCATGTGCATGCGTATGAGTATAGGTATAACCACTGCCATCTGCCCCCCCTCCCCCCAACAAAGCCTTCAGTGTGGGCAAAACTACATGGCAGACTATAGCAATAGTATTCTTTTAATTATAAAGTTTACATGCATTTTATGAACTGGCACCAGATAGAAGCAAGCCTCTCATTTCCATGGAAACCTGCTGTGATGCCACAAGGAGAGAATTTTGACCCAGGTGAGGATGGAGTAGTAGCTGCAGCCAATGAATACGGAGCAGTGATCTGACTTTCAGGTAAGCTCCTCTAGGGGTAGAGAAGGATGGGAAAAGACAGAGAAGAGAGCTAGCTTTCTCAGAGAGTTATTGCTACACAGAGGGGTTCTTGGTGAAATCTATGAAAACTCTGGGCTTATAAATCAAATGAAGTGTATACTGTTACACATGTGGAAAGAGACAATAGAGTCAGGAACCAACTAGGAAGCAGTCAGAGTATAAGCCCTTGAGAAAGCGAGAATTAGTATCATAAGCATTTCATGGACAACCCTGTGGGTCTGTGGCTTTGGCCAACTTAAGAGGCATGGCATGACCGTTACTATCACTACAAGACCAGGCATAGTGGGGAATCTGGGGCGTTGCCATGGCAATTGCAAACCTTGAAACTTTCATCCTTTTGTATTTTTTGCAAAGAGCCAGCCGCTCTAATAACACAGGAGAAAAATGAGCCCAATAGGTGGGCTGATTCGGGAGAAAGAGGTTGCTCAGAAGTGAGACCATCCCGCTTCTTCTCCACTGAAGGAATGGCATGAATGTCATTCTTGGAGGATTTCTCCAACTGCCTCTATACTAGACGCCGTGATTACTTCTACTCTAGTGCCTACCTGGTCAGTGCATGTGATACAAGAGGAAAAGGGAAGAATATTTGGAGGGAAAGGAATTCTCCACCATTCTGCTCTTTCTTCTTGTACCAACCCTGATCAAGTCTTTGTAGGGAAGGGGAAGAAACTTTCATGATATTTTTATTAAAATTAATTTTCCCCTATTTATAACATTTCAGCTACACTGAACCAGATAGAGAGCTGACCAAGGTCTCTTTCTCTGGATGACTAAATAAATGCAGAGGATTTTTTGCCTTTGGTTTCCTTTCCTAAGATCTCTGCATATGGAAGCTTGTGAAAGTGTCAGTTTGTTGCTGTTCAGTGTTTCATTTGTATCTCATTCTTTGTGACCCCGATGGAGGTTTTCTTGGCAAAGATACCAGAGTGGTTTGCCATCTCCTTCCCCAGCTCATTTTACAGATGAGGAAATGGAGGCAAACAAGGTTAAGTGACTTGCCCAGGGTCATACAGCTAGCAAGTATCTGAGACTGTATTTGAACTCAGGTCAAAGTGTTCTATCTACCAGGCCCAGTGTTCTATCTACCGTGCCACCTATAAACCAGAGTTTCAATTTGGGACTAGGTTTCACTTTGGATGAAAATTTAGTTGATATTTTTCATTTATTATACAATAAATAGCTATCAAATTTTTCCTCATTAATGAGATTCATTGGCATCTAGATTCAGTATCATACCTCATGCAACACACTGAGTCTATTCATTAGAGCCTGGGCATTTTATATGACTTTATAGTTGCTGCATTAAATGTTTATGTGACGCCAAAAATCAATTTTAAAGAAGGATTTAAAAAGAACATGACTGTCCTATTGTATATGATGACAGAGGCCTACTTCCCCTGATATCACTTCTAGATGACAAACAGCTTACGGGAAGTGGGTTATAGAAAAGCCAAGACCACTCAGCATGCTTTCTCTTTCAACTCATGCTTTTTATGGAAGGAAGCTATCATGCATGTTACCGCACCTCAAATAAGCAGTCAAATTAATTCTACCATCTATAAGGAACCACCTATTGCTGAGTGACTGAGACAGGAACCATATTTATGAAGCTTTTACACCTATGTATTCTACACCTTGAAGTTCTCTTTTGTCTATTTCTCGGTTGGTTGGGACCACATGCCTGCCCTCTGCTGGCTAATGGACAATCTGAGCATTGTTTTTGTTGTTTATGGATCTCAGATATTGTGACCACTTAACCAGCTCACCTCTTCCCTGCGGATGAGGTACTTATCTGTTCTCTACCTCATCAAGATTGTTTCATGCCGTGAAAGCTTTTGGCCAGACAGTATAACATTTTGAGCTCCCACAGGTCCCTGAAATTACCTTTGTAAACCACACATCCAAAAGAAGAAGAAGCTGGAAATATCATACTCAGGTCAATGGACTGAAAACCATCATAGATGTAAGTCCAATATCCCAATATTACAAAGATCATCCATGGGAGCCCTCCTTCCAATGATTGCTAGGGGTCATCCAATAGAATAATGAAATAAATTGTTGGCTAACCTGCATGCTGCCATTTGTCATTGATTTATCGAATATCTATCATATGCATGGAAGGCACTGTACAAAGCTCTACAAGGTCTAATCCCTCTCCTCAAGGAGCTTACAGTCTAAAGGAAGCTGGGCAAGCCACATGGAAAAACATTACTGGCCTGTAATAGAGAAAGTAGATAATAAAGGTGGCCCAGTTTGGGAAAGTCAGTGGGAAAGCTCAGTGGGTAGTTGAGGGGTAGAAGAATTTTAGAGGGTCCTAGGGTCAGTATTGAAATGTCTGGGGAAGGCAAATGAAGGCAGAAGAGGCCCTGGAGCCTTAAAGGTTGGAGAAAGAACAAGGGGATTCAAAGTCAAGAGGAGAAGAAAGGGTAGTTTCTGTTGGTGTGAGGGAGAAAATTACATGGGCAGGAGGTTGTGCTCAGAGAACATTGCTCCTAAAACCTTGGAAGTGGAGAAGTCCCAAGTGATGAAAAGACTTAAGATAAACCTATACTTGTGATGGGCTGAAATGAAACAGAGATGAAGGTCATAGGAGCTAAGGATGTTGAAGAACTTTGAGTAGGAATTAGTAGACATAAGGAGGAAGTGGGAAGGTATAACCAAGGTCAGTAGGATGAGAGATGTGGTTACTGCTGTTCAGTCGTTCTAGTCATGTCTGATTCTTCATGACCCCATTTCGTGATTTTTTTTGGCAAAGATACTGGAGTGTTTTGCATTTCCTTTTCCAGTTCAATTTACAGATGAGGAAACTGAGGAAAAAAGGATTAAGTGACTTGCTGAGGGTCACACTGCTAGTAAGTGACTGAGGCCGGATTTGAACTCAGTTCTTCCTGATTGCAGGAATGGCATTCTATCCACACGTAGCTGCCCTGAGGGATGGGGGAGATATTCTGGTTGGGGTGTGTGGGGGGGGGGGGGTATTTGTTTTTGTTTTTATTCCTCAGAAGACCTAGGGTGGAATAATCATTGCTATTTTTTATAAATCAGCATCCCATAGATAAGGAAGAATGACCGCTCTTAAAAGAAATCCAGCCTGGGCCAGAAGCCACTTACTGTGGACAGATCTAGATAGGGCAGAAGCCACTTCCAAAGAGTAAGAGCAGTTTTAGCACTCTACCTGACCCCAAATTAAGTGCAAATTCTCTGCAAGGTCACAGAGAATTGCCTCTTCCTCTGAAAAATGAAGCCTTGAGCACCATCGAATCTTGAGAACTTATGAAGAAGTCGTCTAAAAAACCAGAGGTCTCCCCAAGGAAATCAAGAACAGAGGGAAAGGTTCCATACAGTTCAAAGGATTTATGGGGTGTGTGTGTGTGTGTGTGTGTGTGATGAATTGTTGGGCCACCATGCCTCAGTGGCCTCCTCACTGTGGACCCATTTTGCCCAGAGCCTCATTTTGGGGAAGGACCCAGAACAGGGGTGGGGAACCTGTGGCCTCAAGGCCACATGTGGCCCTCTAGGTACTCAAGAGCAGCCCTTTGACTGAATCCAAACCACACAGAACAAATCCGCTTAATAAAAGGATTTGTTCTATAAAATTTGGACTCAGTCAAAAGGCCCACTCAAGGACCTAGAAGGTCACGTGTCGCCTCAAGGCTGCAAGTTCCCCACCTGGCCCAAACCAACCAGATTTAGCCACTGTGCCACCTTTCAGCTCCCCTTTTTTGTGTTTTCTTCCCCTATTAGAATATAAGCTCTTTGAGGGCAGTGACTGTCTCTTTTTCACTTGTGTTCGTATCTCCAAGGCTTTACCCAGTGCATGGCCCCTAGAAAGGGCTCAATAATTCCTTTCGGGCTGACTGACTCAAACAACACACGTGAACAGTTCAAAGACGCTTGATGCATAAAGAGGCTCTCAGAATCAAGAGAACAGTATGTTCAAAGATCACTATTATATAAAGGAGAACAATAGGGAAGGGCGTTAGGTCTCAGAATGATACAATGGCCCATTTGGACTTTCGACAGCTGATGGTGAATCTGATCCCTCCCCTCCTGGTGGAGAGGCGGTGGCCGATGGAGGTGGAATGAAGGATCTGCTGTCAGACTTGGTCTGGGTCTCAGTCTGTTTCACCTTAATCTTTGTTACAAGAGAGGGTTCATTCTGTGGAGGCGGGGGTGAGGGTGGGAGTGGGGGATATTAGGAAGTGACAGCAATGTAGATAAAAGCATCAATAAAACATTAAAAAAAAACCAACACTACGGTCTGAGAAATACATGGCTGTTTATAAACCACATATATCCTCTGGCTTATTTTCAGTCTGAATCAGCCTTAGATAATGCTGTTGTCATCTGGGTTAAACTTGCTAAAGATATGAAGCAAAAAGCCAGGAACAACCCAGAAATGCTCAAGGTTCAGATAACTTCAGACAGAATTTAACACCAGGGTACCTCTAGCTAAGGATTTCTTTTTCCCCTGAACCTTTCTTTAAAGGGTTATCATAGCTCATGAGGAGATGGAAGAAGACCAGGCAGTGAATGGCAAGTGTGTACTAAATCCCATTCTGGACAAGAGAATAAGAAAAAGATTCTAGGTAATTTCTGCTTCTGAATTATAGAGGAAGTACACGGATTCAGTACTGACATAGAATGGGCCTGGACAGGCTGCTCACTTCTTTTCTCAGTATTGCTACTATCACTCAGATGAAGGGGATGAAATGAGTGACCTCCAGCAGGCTTGCTGAGGGTACCAGAGCTGGGCTGAGCTGTCATTAACTGCTGGCAGCTTCCTGAGCCACTAAACACAGTGGCTGTCTTGGGAGACCAAATGTTTGGGGGTCATTTTGAATATGAACAGTGGAGATAAATGTTGTTATATATATCATTTAAAGATAAGCCAATTCCACAACAGATTTTTTTTTTTTTAGATTTAGTTTTACTGCTAGGGTCCAAATGACTTTTGTGACTTCATGCAATGGGAAGACAGAAAATCCTCAGGACAGGAAGTTAAAATATACAGCTGAGTTCTATCAGCAACTCTGCTATGAGAGGTTTATTGAGTTTTTGTGTGTGTCTGTGTGTGTGTCTGTTTAACTTATGTATTGTATTCCTCTTTTATTTTCATTATTTCTCCAAATATGGAACAAAAATTTCTTAGAAACACAGAGCCAAAGAGTAAAGTACATAAGAAATGTACTTTCAGATCTGTGCTGTATCTGTCATCCATTTGCCACAACCATATTCCAAGTAGCCATAACACAAAATATCGTGGGCCTAAGAGAGAACAAAATGTAGAGAACCTTTGATCTTCTACACACTTTATTCCAATGACGATAAAAAACATCATTCTCGGTCACAAAAATTTAGTCCTAGGCTTACTGAAATAGGTTGTTTTATTTAGGCAGCAATACCTTATGTTTGTATAGCAATTTAATTTATAAAGTATTTTCACACATGTTATTTCATTTAATTCACCCAATGTTCCTCCAAGGGAAATGTTGTTACTTCTATTCTACTTTACTGATGAATAAACCTGGGTTGTAACTTGACTAAGGTCACAATGTATAAGTCAGACTAGAATCCAAGTTTTTCTAACTCCATTCAGCAATTTCCAGAGTCAGTTTGGTCTAAAATAGAGAAAGGGGTTATAAAGTAGTCCCTTATATGAGCAGGTTGTTGAGTTGTGACTGAGTCTTCATGACCACATGGACAATAGCACACCAATATTGCCCTTGGGGTTTCCTTGGCAAAGATACCAGAGGAATTTGCCATTTCCTTCTCCAGCGGATTGGGGCAAAGACAGGTTAAGTGACTTGCCCAGGGTCATACTGCCAGTAAATATCTGAGGGCAGATTTGAACTGAGGTCTTCCTGATTTGAGGCCCAGTGCTCTCTCCACTGAGTCACCTAAGCCACCTCTGTCTGAACAGGTTCTACAGCCTAATTAATATTCTTAAATCCAAGGGGGGAAAAGGAACCCATTTCAAAATTGTGGATTTGAGTTATAAAATTTTTTCACTATATAGAAGACTCACAAAAAAGGTAGAAAATTCAATCATGTAATTCAACTCTTGAATCTAATATCATTTTGAGGAGAAAAGAGAAAAGCCCTATAAGTTACTAGATAGCTGATGGTAGTTATGAAGGCTAATGGGGAATATTGGGGGAAGGATGTTCTCCTATCTAAAGAAAATAGCACTTAATTCATTAGACTAGAATGGTGGTCTGTTCAGAATTGACTTAATACTCCTAGACACCATGTCCCAAATGTACTCGAATGTCTCATGCTAAAGGATCCTAACGGGGCTGGATTACTGGAAGGGATGTCACATAGGCCCATATGGCGCACATCTGGACAAAAATTAGGAAGTGAAAGAAATCAACTTCTCAAATCTGTAGGCAGGTGGTTGAAGCTTCCCAGGAGGCCTACTTGTGAAGGGCAACCAGGATGGTTGGGAAGTGATGGTTAGTTAGGAACAACAAACATTCTTGCAAAATGCTAAGGTGCTAGAATAGGTCAGTATGTACCAAAGGGGCATCAAAAGCAGGACAGCAAGACCTGCCCACCTTTCTCTTGATAATTGTATAATTTCTAAGATACTTGAATCATTCAGATTGTTGTAACCAAGACATTTTTAATAATTCACCAAAACGACAGGCACCAGGTTTAAATTAATTAGGCTCCACAGCCAAATTATGAGGTAGAAATTTACATGAAAATTACTCTTTGGAACATGGGGCTGTAGGTAGGGAAAAGGCTGCCAGGGACAATTATGCTAGGGAACCAAATGGGCATGACCTCAGCATGCAGGCAGCAAGATAATGACAAAGTATTCATAAAATATATGGCAGCCAGGAAAAACCAAGGCGAGCAGGTCCTTCCTGCCCATCATGGAGGAAAAGCCTAGATTAGGTAGCCAAGAGACCTAGGGGAAAGGGGAAGCCTGGTCGGGCAGGCTGGGGTCAAAGCCTGGAGCATCTCTGGAGGTTTCCAATAGAGCTGTCAGATGAAAGCAGAAGCCCAAGGAAGTCAGCAGGTGGGGACCACAGAAGCCTCTTGCCGGGGGTGGGGGATAATTTGGGGCTTTGGATGAGTTCCACAAAAGGTGGGGGCGGTTCTGCCTGTTTTGGAAGATCTCCCTGCTTCAGAGGTGGAGGAGAGAAGGGGATCATTTCTCCCCCTGGCTGGTGTATGAATCAGCCAGCTCTGCCCTGGGGGTAAAGCAGGACGAAAAAAGGGAGGATGGAGAGATGGACAAGGGTCCATTATACAGGAGGGTCCTGAAGAGTTAAAAGCTAGAGCACTGGGTTCAAATGCTGACTCTGTCCCCTGTTCTCCCTGACCTTGGGCCAGTCCCTTCCCCTTTCTGGACCCCGATTTCTGCTTCTGTGAAATGTAGTGGGCTGATCTTGAAAGCCCCTTCCAGCTCTAGAGCTAGGGCCATATGACGTCCCGGGTCCTCACTTTCCCTTCTGTAAAATGGGGCGGGGGATGACTTTTGAGGTCCTTTCTTCTCTAGCCCTGGGCCTCAGTCTCCTCCAGTGTAAAACGGGGAGGGGCCGTAGGATGGCCCTCGAGGACCGCTTCAGCTGCAGACCACCCAGGACGTTCGGATGGGGCTCGGGGCAAGGCGCGTCCAGTCCTAGGTCTGGAGTGGGGGTGAGGGATGGGGTTGGTAACAGCTGATGGGTTAAGAAAGCAATGACGGGGAGGGCTGCCAGGCCCCCAGAGAGGTCGGGTCAGTTGGTCAGGGAGTCCGTGGGTCGCAGCCCGCCCTCATCCCGGTGGCTCCTCACTTCCCCGGCTTCCAGGCGCGAGGGCAATGACGCATGCGCAGCTCTAGGTTTGGTTAGGCAGGTGGGGAGGCCGAGAAGTCGTCGCGCCTGCGCCTGCGCCGCAGCTCCGAGCCGCCAGAGGCCGCTATGGCGAGTCGTGCGCCGTCCTTCCGCGAAACCCGGACCCCTCAGGTTCCGGGGCGGGAGGAAGAGGAGGTGTCACGCCTCCCTCTGGTGAACGGACCTTCCCGTCCGCCGGGGTGAAAGGTCGGGAACATGGCGACGGCCTTGATAGAGGAGGAGCTGGACAACGAAGACTATTACTCGCTGCTGAACGTGCGCCGGGAGGTGAGGCCCGCGGGCCACCGAGCCCTCCAGGGGGGCGAGCAGGGGGCGCCGCTCCGGCCGACAGCCCCATAGTCGCCGCCGGGCGCCCGAGAGCGACCAGGACGGGGAGGCCGCGTGCGGGGCCCCGCCACCCCACGCCGGCCCTGCCCTCACACTCCTCGCGGGCTGCCGGTGGTGAAGCGCCCCCTGGCCCGGCCGCCCGAGGAGAGCCTGGGGAAGGGCCCTGAGGGCTTTGAATGCTTCACGTGGAGAGCGGCCTGAGGTCACTGAGTGTCTCACCTATGGAGGCACCTGAGAGCCTTGAATGTCTCACGTGGGGAGCGGCCTGAGGGTACTGAACGTCTCACCTGGGTAGTGGCATGAAAGCTATTAATGTCTCACCTGGAAAGGGACCTGAGAGCATTGAATGTCACACTTAGGGAGGGACCTGAGAACTCCGAATGTCGCACTTGGGGAGGGACCTGAGGGCTCTGAATGTCTCACCTGAGGAGTGGCATGAAAGCCATTAATGTCACACCTGGGGAGGGACCTGAGAGCATTGAATGTCACACTTGGGGAGGGACCTGAGGGCTCTGAATGTCTCACCTGGGGAGTGGCATGAAAGCCATTAATGTCACACCTGGGGAGGGACCTGAGAGCATTGAATGTCACACCTGGGGAGGGACCTGAGGGCACTGAATGTCTCATCTGGGGCATTAAATGTCACATCTGGGGAGGGACTTGAGAGCATTGAATGTCACACCTGCAGAGCAATCCGAGGGCCTTGAATGTCACACCTGGGGAGGGATGTGAGAGCAGTGAATGTCACACCTGAGGAGTGACCTAAGGGCACTGAATGTCTCATCTAGGGCATTGAATATCACACCTGGGGAGAAACCTGAGCGCATTATAAATGTCAGATCTGGAAGGGATCTTAGAATCTGGGCTTCCAGAGTGAGAAGGGCCTGAGAATTCAGAACAATGCGAGCATAAGGGGCTTTAGAGACCCTCTAGTCTAACAGTCTCATTTTTGCAGAAGAGGACACAAAGCCCACAGGAGGACAGTCATTTGAACAGGATCCCACTGATAGTAATAAATGCCAGAGCCAGGATGAGGTAGGAAGTACAAATGTGATTATCTCCATTTTACAGATGAGAAAATTGATACTCAAAAATTACTTACCCAAGGTCATATAAGTAGTAAATGTTGGAAGATGGAAATTGAACCTGGTCTTTTGACTTTAAGATCAGTGTTTTGGTGTGGCTCTTTGTTTTGTTTTTTGTGGTTTCTTTGCTCTCTAAAGGCTATTAATAAACATTTCTGAAAGGGACTGGATTAGTAGTCAGAGGACCTTGGTTTGAATCTGGTTGGCTCCTCCATTTGCTTTAACACCTGTTTGACCTTGGACAAGTCACTTCTCTGTGCCTCAGTTTCCTAATCTCAGTCATAGGTCTGTTCAAATCTAGATCCAGAAGGGACCTCAGAGGCCATTTAGTCTGACCTCCTTATTTTTCAGATGAGGAAACTGAGACCCAGGGACATGAGTCTCTTGCTCAAGATTACCCAGATAGTAAGCATCAGAAGAGGAATCTGAATCCAGGTCTGTTGACTCTGGAACCAGTGTTCTTTCCTCTGTCCCCTGACTAAACTTTCTATAGTCCTTGTAGATCTACCGCCACAGTCCTGTCAATCTTAGTACATTAGGTATCCTTTTGCGCTGATCAGGGAACAACAACCTTGGCCAAGGACATGAGGGGAACGAAGGTACTATGACTTCTTGTTTTCACTTTGTCATGCATTGCTTGGCCTTACCTCCGTGTTTCATCTGAGTTCTGTGTCCCGTGTTTTCTGGCAGTGAAATGAAATCTTGCCAGTGTTAGGCAGGCTGCACATTGTCCCTTAAAGGCACACCTGGGTAGTATTACCCCATCAGACCAAGCTGAAGCCTGTCACTTCCACGTCCTGGTTCTGACACTCAGACTCTGACCTTGGGCAAGTCAATTTCCTCATTTGTAAAGGAGAACACAGTAGGCTCTAGTCTTTAAGGTGAGGGTGTCCATAGTCTGTAGACTCTAAGGCCATTTCAACTCTGACACTCTGATTCTCATTTATGTCAATACTAAAAATGTCCTCACAACTGAAACATGTCCTCAGACACTCTTCTTTTTAGTAAGTACACAGCTGGTGGAATAAGTGACTTCAATCCAATTACTCTTTACTAGTGAATAATCTGTCCTTGTTCCGGGGGAGTAGCCATTTGTAAGGCTAGTGGTAGCTAAATAGTCATGATTAAACAGTTTGCAAATGCAGATGCACCAGTTTAGAGTCTGAAGAAGTCCTAGAGATCATCTGGTCCAAATCCATTATGGTACAGTTGAGGAAACTGAGGCCTGGAGAGGTGTAGTCAAACCCAGGCAACAAATTCATCACTCTTCTGACTGTACTATGAACAGGGCTGTTGGCATTTGGTTAACCTTCCATTATCAGGCATGAAAGGAAGAATCACAGTTTCCCTCTTCTTCCATCTTGGCATTGTTCATCTTTATATCACACACGTGGTTGTAGATGAAATCCTTTTCAAGGAGACATCCAAAGAAAGCATCTCTGCATAATATCCCCATTGTATTTAAGCTATCTAAGCTTAAATCCACACTGAGGTTTTTGAGGCATCCCCTCTGTTTTTCCTTTAGCTGAGATTGTCTTGTCTTAACATAGGAGAAAAGTTGGGAAACCAACAGATTTTGGGGATCAGGATCTTTTCTAGAGGTCATTTCTGAGATCAGTCAGTAAACATTTATTAAGCACTTACAACATAGCAGGTATGGTGCTAAGCACTAGATGTGTTGGTGAGGATCCAGACCTAACACTGGCTAGGTTTAGTGGTTTGGTTATAATTGGTTTAGAAACCTGGTTTAGTTGATAGAAAAGTGGTATTGATGGCTCTGAATTTCTTAGCTGTTCAGTCTTGTGTTCTCCAGTTTGATGCTTGGGTAGAATTGTGGGAGAAGGGATTCATTCACATCAGTGCTGTTCAGTTATGTAGTTTCAGAGTTCCAGAGCTGAGTGTGTTCACCAGCTCTTTTTGAGACATCTCATATAGAAGCAGTTTGAGAGATGAAATGTGCAGAAATCATATTTCATGGTAAGCCATTTTTCACATTTAAGATGTTCTCTTAAGTTTATAGTCTAGTGAATGAAACAGGAGACTAGTCAAACAAACAAACCCAATTGTATTTTGAGTATTAGGTGCTTATCCTATAGGCTATAATGAACTGTGGTCTCTACCTCTTAGATGAGCATAATTCCCATAGCCTCTGCCCCACAGGATTGTTGTGAGACTCAAATGAGAAAATGTGTGGAAAGCGCTTTGCAAATTCTAAAGCATGACAAGCATGTCAGTTGTTATTAATGACTCACTTTTCCCTGTGTATCTTAGACTTTCCCTTTTCAGAATGGAGCCCTCATCAGCCCATCTCCCATTGGGAATGTGATTTATGACTCCCTGGGCATTTCTCATTGAGTGTGTCAGATGCTTAGTGAGAGGTGCTCAAGATCAGACTGATTCTATGTCTGTAGCTTGGTGAAAGAATTCCTTCATAGTGAATCACTATGTTGTTGATCTATACAGTTTTATAGAAAATTAAAATAGATTTCAGTCCTAATTCTCTGCTTCTATAAAAATTCCCTAGTATTCTCAATGTCTGAAAATCATTTAGCATAAACTGCGAAGAACAAACTAGATTTCTTGTTTTATTGTCATACTTATGTATTACAAATGCTAAATTTTTAAAAAGAACGTTCAATAAATCATAGGCAGTTTGGATTTGCCATTAGTTTATTATAGTTTTATTCAATGTTATTCTTTTCTTCTAGGCAAAAGAAGTTGCCAGTAAAAGTAAGTGGGTGTAATTTCATTTTTCCAAATTAGTACAAGAATAGAGTACATATTGACTACAATATAAGAGGAAGAAGGAATGGACAAAGAATTATGATGAAGATTTAGGGCAGTGGTTCTCAATCTTCCAAATGCCACGACCCTTTAATACTTGCATGTGGGCGTATCTGCATGTGGGCGGGCCTGCTTGGAGATAGATAGAGGAGTAGTGTCTTGGTTCCTAAGACCATCAAAAATATGTGTTTTCCGATGCTCTTAGGCGACCCTGTGAAAGGGTCATTCCACCCCCAAAGGGGTCACGACTCGCAGGTTGAGAACTGCTGGTTTAGAGAGATATATGTGTAGATGATGGTTCTGTTTAGTACTGGAAGGGGCCATAGGCCAGCCAGCCTAACTCCCTTGTTTTATAGATGAGTAAATTCAAGCATAGAGAAAAGAAGGAACTTGCCCTGGGACATGCAGCTAATAAGTTTCTGAAGCAGGATTAAAAAAACTCAGGTCTTCTGAGCTCCAGTCCAACACCCAATCCTCTTTTGTTAAGACATTTCATGGTGGTTGTTGCTGTTGTTCAGTCATTTGGTCATGTCTGACTTTTCATGATCCATGGACCATAGTGAAGGACACTTCTGTCCTCTATCTTCCAAAGTCAGTCCAAGCTCATGTTCATTGCTTCCATGGCACTGTCTATCCATCTCATCCTCTGCAGTCCTCTTTTCAAGTCTTCTCTAGCCCCACAATTTGAAAGCATTGATTCTGTGGTACTCAGCTTTCCTTATAGTCCAACTCTCACAGCCATATATTGCTACCGGAAAAGCCATAGCTTTGTCTATATGGACCTCTGTCAGCGATGTCTCTGTTTTTGGTATGCAGTCCACATTTGCCAGAACTGTCCTTCCAAGGAGTAAGTATTTTCCAATTTCATGGCTGCAGTCACCATCTGCAGTTAGCTTTGAGCCTGTGAATATAAAATCTGACACTACTTCCATTTCTTCTCCCTTTTTTCACTAGGAAGTGATGGGACCAGTTGCCAAGATCTTAGGGTTTTTTTTATATTATGCTTCAAGCTTTTACAGGCTCCTCTTTCACCCTCATCAAGAAACTTCTTAATTCCTCTTCACTTTCTGCCATCAGAGTAGTATTGTCTGCATATCTGAGACTGTTGATATTTCTCCTGACAACCTTAATTCTGACTTTTGATTCTTTCAACCTGGCATTTCACATGATGTACTCTGCATACAAGTTAAATAAAGTGATAGTAAACAGCCGTGTTGTACTCCTTTTCCATTCTTAAATCAGGCAGTTGTTCCGTGTTTGGTTCTAATTGTTGCTTCTTAGCCTCAGTTTCCTTAAGAGTAAAGTGATCTAAGACTCATCTCTTTAAGGACTTGCCACATTTCCTTGTGATCTGTAGTCAAAGGTTTTAGTGTAAAAAATGAAGTGGAAGTAGGTATTTTTCTGGAATACCCTTGCTTTCTCCATAATCCAGTGAAGTTGGCAGTTGGATCTCTAGTTCCTCTTCTCTTAGAAAACCAGCCTGCTCTTCTGGTAATTCTCAGTTCACATATTGCTGAAACCTCACTTGCAGAATCTTAAGCATAAACTTGGCGGCCTGTGAAATGAGCACAGTTTTTTTGTAATTTAAAAGTTGTTTGGCATTGCCTTTCTTTAGGATTACGATGTAAACTGATTTTTTCCAATTCAGTGGCCGTTGTGGAGTTTTCCAAATTTGCTCGCATATCGAGTGCAGCACTTGAACAGCATCATCTTTTAGGGTTTTAAATAGCTCAGCTGGAATTCCTTCACCTCCACTAGCTTTATTGTAGGACCCACTTGACTTCATTCTCCACGATGTCTGGCTCTAGATCAGTAA
This sequence comes from Pseudochirops corinnae, assembly GCA_028646515.1. Taxonomy (NCBI): domain Eukaryota; kingdom Metazoa; phylum Chordata; class Mammalia; order Diprotodontia; family Pseudocheiridae; genus Pseudochirops; species Pseudochirops corinnae. The sequence continues at coordinate 40,905,076 of CM053588.1, read as the reverse complement.
CCACACCATAGTAGTTGTCAATGATATTAAGTTCTTCTGTGTATTCTTGTGACCTCTTCTTAATCTCTTCTGCTTCTGTTAAGTCCCTACCATTTTTGTCTTTTATTATGCCCATATTGGAGGAATGAAACATTCCCTTGATATCTCTGATTTTCTTGAAGAGACCTTGTCTTTCCCATTCTATTGTTTTCTTTATTTCTTTGCATTGTTCATTTAAGAAAACTTTATTCCCCTTGCTGTCCTCTACAATTCTGCATTCAGTCGTATATACATATTTCCCTTTCTCCTTTGCCTTTCCTTTTTCCCTCAGGTATTTGTAAAGCCTCATCAGACAGCTGTTTTGCTTTCTTTTTGTTGTTGCTGCCTCCTGTACAATATTGTGACCCTCTGTCCATAGTTCTTCAGGCCCTCTATCTACCAGATCTAATCCCTTAAATCTATTCATCACTTCCACTTCATATTCACAAGGGATATTATTTGGATCATACTTATGTTATGCTCTTATAGTTTTCCTTCTGCCTTCAATTTAAGTGTGAATTTTGTGATAGGAAGCTCATGATCCAAGCTGCAGTCAGGCCCAGGTCTTGTTTTAACTGATTGTGTAGAGCTTTTCCACCTTTGGCTGCAGATTATATAATCAGTCTGATTTCAGTATTAACCATGTTGATGTTCATGTGTAGTCACCTTTTAGTTTGTTGGAAAAGAGTGTTTTCTTTGACTGGATTATCTTTGATAAAACTCAGTTTCTGCCCTGCTTCATTTTTACTCCGTAGCCAAACTTGCCTGTTATTTCCAGTTGTAGTGAATGTGACATCTTTTTTTGGTGTTATTTCTAGAAGATGATGTAGGTCTTCATAAAACTGATCAACTTTGACCTCTTCATTATCAGCGTTTAAAGGATAAACTTGTATTACTATGATATTACACGGTTCAAACAGGTATCATTTAGTCATTTTTGAGATTATGCCCCAGTACTGTTTTTATTGATTATGAGGGCTACTCCATTTCTTTTAAGGAATTCTTGCCCACAGTAGCATACTTAATGAACTCCTGAATTAAATTCACCCATTCCTGTCCATTTAAGTTTACTGACATCCAAGATGTTCAGTCTTTCTATCTCTAGTTTGACCACATCCAGCTTACCTTGGTTCATAGATCTTACATTCCAAGTTCCTATGCATTATTGATCTTTTTTTTTTTTTTGAGGGCAACTGGGGTTAAGTGACTTGCCCAAAGTCACACGGCTAGTAAGTGTGTCAAGTGTCTAAGGCCGGATTTGAACTCAGGTACTCCTGACTCCAGGGCCGGTGCTCTATTCACTGTGCCACCTAGCCGCCCTGTATTATTGATCTTTACAGCATTTGGAATTTCTTTTCATAGTCACCAGACACATCCATGACTAAGCTTCCTTTAGACTTTGACCTAGATGCTGCACTAACATTAGAGCTGTTCTCTGCTCTTTCCCAGTAGTGTGATAGGCCTATCTTCTGGTGTCATCTCTTTAATCATTTTAATACTGTTCATGGGGTTTTCTTGGAAAAGATATCTGGAGTGGCTTGCCATTTCCTTCTCTAGTGGATCACCTTTTGTCAGAACTCTTTATTATGACATGTCTGTCTTGGGTAACCCCTCATGACACAGCTCAAAGTTAAAATCATTGAGTTGCACAAACCCCTCTGCCACAACAAGGCAGTGGTCCAAGAGGGGCATTTTAAATAGTTGCAAAGTTAGTTTAATTGTGTTGATGTTCAGGATTATTTATAATAAATTATTAAGGGAAAAAAGGAACAGGAAAAGAATCATCCCTCAGTGAGCCAGAATTTAGAGGAGAGGCCTAGATTCCTTTATTCCGTAGGTCATAGGTCTCTGCTCTTTTCTTTAAATAGCATATTATTTAAAAAACTATTTCTGTCACATTATTAAAATTTACCTTCTGCATTCCCTATATTAGAAAGCTCTTAAAGAGTTCTGCCTTCTAGAATTCTCACAGTTGCCCATCAGCATCAGTAGGATCTCCCCCTTTGCTGCCCATTTATATAAAAGCTAATTTGTACAATTGTTTTGTTTTTCTAGTTTTTGAAATAATTGATGCTTCAAAAAGGACCCTCCCAGACTAAGTCTTTATCCTTCCTCTTCCTGGTGAGGAGTTCCTCAGATTGTTAAGTCACATGTCTTGACAGGTAGCCACAGTGATCTTGAAGATGAAGGAATAGACTTGGAGCCAGGGAGATCTGAATTTTAATCCTGCCCCCAACACATAGTATCTGTGGGACCCCAGGGAGTCATTTAACTTCTCAAGGCCACATCTGTCTAATGATGGCTTTGGATTCCATGGCCTCTAAAGTCCTTTGCTGGCCTCCCCTATGATCCTGTGACTTCTAGGGTGGGAGGATATAGTATTGTAAGTGGAGCTTGTTCATTTTAGCAGTGAAGAAACTGAGACCCAGAGGAGTCCAGTGACTTGGCCAACATCATTTAAGTCACACACCCTGGCCCCAAACCAAGGCCTTTCAGTTTTAAATTCACTTCTCTTCCCGTTATACAACTGTATTGTCTTCCCTTGTAGAGTGGATTCATGTATGGGGTTGGGGGGTGGGGATTGCTAAGGTTAGATCCAATGAAGATTCTATAATGTTATAAAACCTTCCGTAGGGCCTTTGTTAGGGGTCCAGTTATGTAGCTGGGGAAAAGAAGATGAGACGAGAAAGCTTTATGCTTTATTTAACTCTAAAGTATGTCTGGTGGCACAGTGGTTAGAGAGCTGGGCCTGGAGTCGGGAAAACTCATCTTCCTGAGTTCAAACCCAGCCTCAGATACTTCCTAGCTGTGTCACCCTGGGCAGGTCACTTAATCTTTTTTGCCTCTGTTTCCTCATCTGTAAAATGAGCAAGAGAAGGAAATGGCAAACCACTTCAGTGTCTCTGCCAAGAAAACTCCGTATAGGATCACAGAGAGTTGGATGTGACTGAAACAGTTGAATAACAAAAGAGTGTGTCTGCTGTTAGGAGTTCAGTTAGTTCCTATTTCTCGGACAAGGACAGCACTCAGTCTCTGTGCACTTGGAAAGTTCACAACTTGGAACAGGATCTCTTCTTTTTAAAAGTTTTGTTGATATACTTTGTGTTTTATTTTCCCTGATGTTCTCGCCTTCTCCCCCCATTTAACCCTCCCTTGTAACAGAGGAAAACCTTTCAGTAAAAGTGACCAGCCATCCGACAGTGCGTGACCATTTTACCACTGGCATCTTCCACTTCTCCTTAGAGGGACAAGTGTTGGTTCACCATCTGTTCTTGGGACCAGAACTGGTCATTGCAGTTCATCTGAGTTCAGCTGAGAAGGATCTTTTCTGATTTGACAGTATCATCTCTGTTCTTGCTTGACTCATTTGCTGAGTCAAGAAAATTTTTGCATATGAACAGTACACAGTGAAATCTCTTAAGTTAGGAGCACTTCATTAAGTAATGAAATTGCAAATCAAACAGGGATATATTAGAAGGTCAAGAGAGTAACATAAGATTTGGTATGACCAGAGTACTTTCCCTTTTGCAGTGTGTCCTCTGATCCCCCAGCCTGTTGTTAATAAACTGCCCTTTATATTAAACTTCGTCCCTTCGTGTACCTTCTATTTTCTTACATTGTAAAAACCCCCAGAAGACCCTGTATCCCTCACCACCCTCTCTAGTACTTCCCTCAGTCTTCCCTCTCCCACACTGGGCCAGGGGGAGGGGGTGGACCTCTTCTTGCTTCTCACTGCCACTTCTAGACTCTCCCCTCTATCATTCTTACTCATCAGCTTCTCTTTTGAAATTCACTCCCTCCAAATATGTTGTTCTATTTACATCCCGATATTATCCTCTCTCATCTCCCTGGATAAAGCTTGTTTCTGCATCGTTATTTGCATGTGATCTCCCCCTTTAGATTGTACACTTCTGTTTTTTGTGATTGTATCCCCAGTGTTTAGCTTGACTCATCATAGGTACTTAATAAATGTTTATTGACTGACTGACTGACCTCCCTGGGTCATTTATCCTCCCTCCATTCTCAAGGAGTTCACTGTCTGGATCACAGTCTTGTTTTCTACTCCAATCTTTTCCTTATCCTCGGGGACTTCAATTTGTATGTTAATGTCCCCTCAGCTTTCCTTAATTCTCTGTTCTTCCACCTCCCTGGCCCTCATGATCTGTACCTTCCCTCCACCTCCTCATTCACTGCTATTGTTCAGTTGCCTCTTTTCATGACCCCTTGGACCATGGTGTGCCAGACCCTTCAGTCCTCCACTGTCTCTCAAAATCTGTCCAGGCTCATGTTCATTGCTTCCATGACACTATTTATCCATCTTATCCTCTGCTGTCCCCTTTTCCTTTCTTTCCAGTCTTTCCCAGCATCAGGGTCTCTTCCAATGAGTCCCATCTTCTCATTATGTGGCCAGAGTATTTAAGCTTCAGCTTCAGTATTTGACCTTCCAGTTAATAGCCTGAATTAATTTAAGTATTGAATGATTTGATGTCTGACCAAGGGACTCTCAAAAGTCTTCTCCAACATCATAGTTTGAAAGTATTGATTCTGAGATGCTCAGCTTTCTTTATAGTCCAGTTCTTGGAGTCATACATTGCTACTAGAAGACCTGTAGCTTTGCCTATATGGACCTTTGTTAGCAAGGTAATGTCTCTACGTTTTAGTATGCTGTCCAAATTTGCCAGATTTGTACTTCCTTCTGAAGTACAAGTGTTGTCTACTTTCTTGGCTGCAGTTGCCATCTACAGAGATCTCTGAGCCCAAGAATATAAAATTGGACACTGCTTCCATTTCTTCTTCCTCTTTTACCAGGAAGTGATGGGATCAGTTGCCAAGATCTTGTGTTTTTAAATGTTAAGCTTTGAGCCAGCTTTCACACTCTCCTTTTTCACTGTCATGAAGAGACTTCTTAATTCCTCCTCACTTTCTGCCCTCAGTCATCCCCCAATGTAGGGATGGTCATATGTGTTGATATCATCATCATCACCCACAACTGACCCACATCCCCTCTGAAATTCCTTTGACCATGTATAACCTGCCCTTCCTTTCTTGGGCCTCCGACCCTGAAATAACTCTCTAGCCTTACTGTAACCTCCAGGCAGACAGCCCTCCCTTAGGCTAGCACCTCTGCTTTGCTGTCATTTTTTTCCCTTCAAAATCTTGATCCTTATAGTTAATCTTCTGTACTGCTTTCTACTCTTGAATCCCATTGTCTTGTCACCACTTACCCCTCTCCAAACCCAAACCCTAGATTCCTGCTGTATATATCACTAGAGTAAGTTATACAACCATATTGGCTGGGTTCACTCTACATTTATGCTGTCTGATCTCATTTGGGCCTCCCTTGCTGCACTGCTACCCTTTCTTCTTCCCTGATTAACTCTGTCACACTCCCACAACAGCTGTTCCATACTCCCTCCCTCTTAGAAGATGACTTGAACAAATATTTTACCCAGTTTGTCCAGGCTTCCCTTTGCTTCCATATTCCACACTTCAGATCTTCTCCATATCATGCTCATTTTATCTTCTTTTGCTACAGTCTCGGAAGATGAGGTGGCCCTTGTCACTAGGCCAGTTCTACTCCTTGTGCCCTTGATCCTCTAGAGCTCGTTACTTCAGTCATCCCCATTCCCTCCCTGATTTTCAGCTTTTTTTCTCCACTAGCATATTTCCTTCTGCCCACAAGCATTCCATGCTCTTTGTCCTTAGCCTTAACTTGATCCTTCCATGCCACACAGCCTTCAGACCAACCATAAAGCATATATCTGGCCACTTCCCTCTACACTGGCTCCTAAATCCTCTCCTGCTGGGCTTTTAAAGCCCCATACAATCTAGCCCTACAGAACCCATCTTTCCAGTCTGATTATATGTTATTCCCTCTTGGGCACTCTGAATTCCAGCCCCATTAGCCTACTTAATATCCTTGTACATGACATTCCATCTCCCACTTCCCTGCATTTTCCCCAGGGCTGCAATGCATGGAATGTTCTCCTTTCTCTCTATCTCTTTGAAACCCTAACTCCTTTTAAAGCTCAACCTAAATGTTGTCACCTCCCAGAATCCTTTCCTATTTATGCCATTTGTGATGCCCTCAGTACCACCACCAAAAACAACTTTGTGTTTATTTTGTATATATCTGTGTTTACTTTCCTGTGAACTTGAATCCACCCAACAGAATGTAATTTATTGAGGGGGTTAGATGAGATGACCCTGAGGTACCTGCTAACCCTACATCATTGATCCAATGGCCCAGCATAGAAATTCCAAGTTCTCATAGGCTTGTTCAAGGAAAACATAGGCTTCGTTTGTGCTACTATAGCTAAAATGTGCTGATAACCAAAAGGAAAGGTATTGGAACCAAAAGAGAATGAGTTCTCTTCCCCTTATCTCTAGCCTTGGTTTGTTGTCATGGGAAGGTAAAGCTTGCCATCCAGGGTCCACTCCCCCCATTGGTATTTCTGGCCCAGTAGATACCAAAGAATGTGCTTGGGCAGGAAGATAGTGATCAGCTTTAAAATTGAGGTACAGCCCAGTTTTCTTCAAGCAGTCATCTATAGTCCTATAGTCAGCCTCTTTGGAGGCCATTTTTATATATCCTTCCTAGACTAAGATCATTGGATTTAGAGGTGGAATGGAATCTCTGATGCAGCTGGAGCCAGATTAAAATATAATTGGGAAATAGTTAACAAAATAAATTAAAATACAACAGAATATAGATAATGTTAGTATGTGATTTTCTGTAGTAAGGTCTCCTGAGTTTGATACTACAGATCTAGTCCAACTCTCATTTGACATATGAAGAAATTGAGACTGAAAAAGTTGAAATGACTTGCCTACCTCTTAGAGTAAATAAAGAATTTAATAAGAGTTTTATTTGTCCTAAGTTTACTGTGCTCCTTTACTTTACGGTTTCAAAGGATGTCCTTGTGTGTCAGCATTTTGAGATTGTTTGATTTAGAGCTGGTTCCATCTAGCACACCTTCTCCACCTTCCCTTTTCTAATAAGGAAACTCTAACCCAAAAAAGATAGGACTTGTCTAAGGCCACACAATGGCAGAGCTAGGTCTTCTCATTCAAATCTAGTTGTGTGTATTTGTATGACTCTTAAGCTGTCATCTTTCCTGACAGAAGAATCTCTTTTTTTCTACAAATATCTTCACATTAATCCTTAGTCAGGTTGTAAAGAAGGATTATAACTGATGGAATGATCAGTGGGAAAGAGGAAACAAAACAAAACAAAACAAGAAAAAGAAACACAGCAAGTAGTTTGTTTCAGTCTGCATTCAGTCTCCGCATCTCTTTCTCTGGCTGTGGATAT
>CM053588.1:40859419-40897243 GCA_028646515.1 Pseudochirops corinnae | reverse complement strand
CCTGCAACTTTGCCAAATTTGTTTATTATCTCAAGTAGTTTTTTACTTGATTCTCTAGGGGGCTATATCATCATATCATCTGCAAAGAGTGATAGCTTAGTCTCTTTGCCTAATTTGATTCCTTCAATTTCTTTTTCTTCACTTACTGCTACTGCTAACATTTCTAGTACCAAAATTGAATAAGAGGAGTGATAGTGGACATCCTTGTTTCACCCCTTCTGGCTTATCCCTATTACATATAACACTTGCTAATTGTTTTAGATAGATGCTACTTATTATTTTAAGGAAGATTCCATTTATTCCTATACTTTCTAGTGTTTTTAATAGGAATGGGTGTTGTATTTTGTCAGAAGCCTTTTCTGCATCTATTGAGGTAATCATATGGTTTCTGCTAGTTTTGTTGTTGATGTGGTCAGTTATACTGATAGTTTTCCTGATATTGAACCACCCTTGATTCCTGGAATAAATCCTACCTGATCAAAGTGTATTATTCTCGTGATGGTTTGCTATAATCTTTTTGCTAATATTTTATTTTTGCATCTATATTCATAAGGGAAATTGGTGTGTAATTTTCTTCCTCTGTTTTGTCTCTTCCCGATTTAGGTATCGGTACAGTATTTGTGTCATAAAAAGAATTTGGTGGAACTTCCTTTAAAAAAAAAAATCTGCCCTTATCCATTTTCTTCCCCACAGGTGGTAAGAATATTGAATTTCTCACCAAATCACAGAACACTTGAACCATGGGGACATCTGATGAAGCAGATTGTTTTAGGAGAAATACTATAAAGGGAATTTTTTCTTTTTTTTGCTTTTTGGAGGGGAGAAGGCAGGGCAAATGGGGCTAGTAAATGTCAAATGTCTGAGGCTGGATTTGAACTCAGGTCCTCCTGACTGCAGGGCCGGTGCTCTATTCACTGGGCCACCTAGCTGCCCCTGAAACATTTCTTACAGTGGATAATGCATTTATTGAAGTTGCTCCCTTGTGTGATGGTAGAAGACAAAAATACAAATAGGGGTCTATTCCTCCAAAGTTCAAAACAAATGTTTGTTCTCTTTTCATGTTCCTTCCAGTCTCATGGTTTATGGAATCCTAGAGTTTGAAGGGACTGGGCTATCTAGACAATCTCTTTCCAGTTCTTTCTTCTACAGCTCTTGTTTCTTTTCCATTTCTTTCCTCTAGTGCTCTCAGTTCATTAGTAAAAGCATTTTAAACTCTTGTCTTGTTCTGGGAATTCTAGTTGAATTTGTACCCGTGATTTATTTTTCTTTGAGATTTTGTTTGAAGCTGTTTTGGAGTCATTCTCTTCTAAGTTTGTTTCAAATATCCTTGCCACCATGATAGCTTTTTTTTATAGTGAGATTCTTTTTGTTTGCTCATTTTTCCAGCCTACTTCCTGGCTTTGGACTTGATGTTAATGCTGGGGCTCTGTGCACTTGTGGAGGGGAGTTCTGGTTAGTCATCCTGCTGCTTTCTTATGACATTGAATGTTATATTATTCCCAGTTCTTAGGGACAGTTTGGGGACCTGCAAGTTTTCAGCGCTCCCAAAGTGTTCTGATCCAAGGTAAAGTTTGATTATTGCACCCCTGGTCTGAGCTCTGAAAGTTCAGGACCTGCATTTGGGTCTGAACAAGGAAGAGGAAGGGAAAAGGCATTTATATAATGCCTCCTATGTGCCAGATACTGTGCTAAGCGCTTTTTACAAATATTATCTCATTTGATCTTCACAACTTTGTGAGATCAGTGCAATTATAGTTGATTGCTGTCAGACTTGACCATTGTCATCTAGCTGGGAAGCACTTTTGGTTGAGAATGACAAAACTGCAGGCTTCACTTTGGTCTGGGATTCCTGCCCTGCTTATCCCTCTGTAGGCTTCAAATTGGACTAAAAGCTGAAACTTAGATCATTTTCAATTCTTGAGGGTCCAAGTTATTTAGCTGCTGCTGCTGGCTTCTGAATTTACCCCTTTTCACAATATATCAAATAGGGTCTGTGACTGCTCCTTATCCTGGAACAGCACCCTCTAGAGACAGGTCATCTCCTTAGTCATTATGGGGTCTGTGACCCGAAACTGGGTAGTGAGTGACAAAGCTGCCAGTTGGCACCTGTTCCTGTCACCTGTATGAGGTCACAGTGCCCATCAGAGATTTTGTCTTTCTGAGTGCATATTCTTCCCAGGGTTGGCATTCCATTGCATTCCTGGACAAATCCCAGTGTCTGCTGACCTCTTTATCTGTTTTCCTGTACCAGCCTGGCTGGAAAAATGACGTGCTGCCTTATTCTTGGATTTCTCCATCTGAATCCAGTCAGGCACATTTTCTAGATCTCTTTGGAGGAGTTTGGGTTGCAGGGAACTCTTCCTGCTACTCTGCCATATTGGTTCTGCCCTCTATATAGGCAGTCTCATTCATAAATTTCTCCAGATCCTTTAAAAATACATTTGTATTTCCTATCTGCACCACCTCTTTGGGTTATGTGTTTGATAAATTTCATTTGTCCTATGCTTATGTCAGTCAAATCTCAAAACTTCTTCTTCCTAGTATTTCATGTATTGATATGAATGAATTCCCTTTTTAACATCCTTCTCTTTGACAGGTATAAGACTTGGAACAAGACCAAAGTAAATTCTTGTCAGGGAAAGGTTGGGGCCTCTGAACTAGGGGAAGGACTCCATCCAGTGGGCCCTTTGATGTATGCAACCACATCAAAATCTAGAAAAATATAAGAATTTTTAAAACTCTTTTAAAAATAGCTTTCCATATTATTGTATACTAAGAAATAGTGAATATAAAGTAGACAGAAACATAAGAAGATTTGTATGAACTGATGGAGAAGTATGCAGTACCCAGAGAACGCTTTACAGCGTAACAAACTACAACAGTGTGAATAAAATGCCACCAAAAGAAAGGCAAATTGTGAGTAAGCCACCAATACTGTCAGAGAATATTCATACCCCCAGCGTCACAGCAGAAAGGTGGAGAGTATGTTTATTCCTTGTCAGGAGGGGTCACTATAGGTCACTGCATTGGATTTGGGTTTTGGTTTTTGCTTACTCTTTTTTCTTTGTTCTGAGGGAGAGTTCAGTATAGGAATGGAATTCCCAGAAATGACTGTGATGTAGAGCTAAAAAATTCAGTAAAATATATTTGTAGATATGTGATGTATTTACAATATAAAAAATATTTTATTTGCATCTAAATAAAATAGGGAGAAAATAGTTTTACATCAGTGAACCTAGTGTTAGACTGTCTTTCTGTTACCCTGAGATCTAAGCTAGCAAGAAGTTTGTCACTAAGTTGGCCCCAGCTACTCTTAACCACCCTCTAGAGAGGGCTGTGCTCTTTGCTGGTGGAAGGAGCACCGCACCAATGAAATTACGATCCTTAAAACATTGAAGTTCCTATAAATCAGTAAGAGGATGGACTACAGTGGTATTGATCATTGAGGATTATAGAGGTCAAAGTGTTCTCCCTCAAATCTGAGTGTTAATAGTGATACAGCTATACAAATGAACTTGGAGCAATATCCCCAGGCCCGGTATCTTAGCTCCAGGCCTACATTTCTCACAGTCTGCTGGACATCTCTGCCTGGATGTGTCACTCTTATTGCAAAGTCAGCTTCCTAGAGACTGAATCCATCACTCACCTCTCAAATATGGCCCTCTCTTCCAGTTTACTTTTCTGTTAATGGATGCCACTCTTCTCTCAGTTACTGAGGCTTGAAAACTTGGAGACATCGTTGATTCATCCTCAAGCAATCGGTATATTAAGTTCCTGCTGTGTGACTAGCACTGTAGCAGGTGCTGTCTCGCATATCCAGTCAGTCACTAAATCTTGCGGTGCCTTCTTGCAAAATATCTCTCATGTCACCTGCTTTACATTTCCATTGCTATTCCTTAGCACAGGCCATCACAGAATCATAGGATTTTAGAGTTGGGAGGTGTCTCAAAGGCCATTTAGTCCAACCCATGTCCAAAAAGAATCCCTCCTACAGCATAACCTGGTAGTGGTCACCTGACCACTGCTTGAAGGCCTCCAGATGCCTACCATCCAACACTTGGATTACCTGCCTAGCCTCTTTATTTACTAGTCTTTCTAGTAAAAAGCCTTCTCTTTCTCTATGTCACTTCTCTGTCATCCTAAACAAGATATTCCTGTCAAGAACCTCTTAAACTCAAAATCTTTAATGGCTTCTCATGGCTTATGTTATAAAATTCAGACCTCTTGTCCTAATTTTCAAGGTTTTCTATATTCTGTCCTTATCCTACCCATCTATTCCTATTAACCACTACTCTCCCTATGAATTCATCACTTCACCTGATCTGCTTCCTCTGATCATTAAACAGCCATGCTTTTAGCTGCCCCACCCCACCCCCATCTGCAGTGAAGACTCCCTTTTTTCCAGTTATCCAACTCCTATCCCATCTTTCCAGAGCCAACTTAAGGCTCAGCCTCTTCCATGAACCTTCTCAGACTCTTCTAGGTGCTGGCATTATCATCTGCTGTCATGTTAGGTAACTGTTTCATATTCCTGTATAATCCCCTTTCTTCAGCAAGATTATACATTTCTCAGTGGCAGACTAATCCTAACTCTCCCATTTTGTATTTATGGAATTTAATGTTTTAATCCAAGTGTAAGACTTTGCATTTATCCCTACTTTTTTACTAAAAGATATTAAAGATCATCCTTTTGTAAAACAATTATAATCTCTCCCTCATTTTTTGGGAAGGTCTTTTTTTGGAGGGGGGAAGGCAGGGTAATTGGGGTTAAGTGACTTGCCCAAGGTCACACAGCTAATAAGTGTTAAGTGTCTGAAGTCTGATTTGAACTCAGGTCCTTCTGACTCCAGGGTTGATGCTCTACTCATTGCACCACCTAACTGCCCCAGTCACTGCCTCATTTATTTGTTGTGTCAATCCAGATCTTCATAGCCATCTTGGGACCCCAAGATAAATGAAGAATCTCTATATAGACTTGACCCAAAGTTCCATTTTCCTTACTAAAAGATGAAAAAAGTAGCTCTTCATTTCCTAACTTTGTCCTTATTTCTGTTTGGCAGACATTGATTATCTCCCCTGGTGTGTCACTAATTCAACGTAAGAAGGCTTTTTACTTTCTTGTGTGCTCATACCTGTGGTGGTATTGGCAGGAATTAACCTGTTTCTGTTGTATAAGCCACAGAATCATGATACCTTGGGTAGCTTTCCTGTATAATTTTTTTAAATGAAATACAGCCAGATTTTTATGTTTTAAATATAGGCCAATGCTTTTGGGGGGGCATTTCTAAGTCGTCCTTGCCAGGGCAGGTATGACAAAATCAAGTCCTCAATTAGAGCCGTTACTGCAGCTTCCTCAGCTCACCTCCACCCTACCGTCCTGTTCTGCTGGATAGTGGGAGACTCTCAGTGCATCATTTGGAGATGAGCTGATTGTGTAGAGGTTTCCCAAAAACTTTTCCAAATGATCATGAGAAAAGCCAGGTTTTGTATCAATAAGGAAAAAATAGACCTGAAGTAACATAGGGCCCTAGATACTCTGATGGTGATTGCTGTGGTCTTTTATTTTGCTATGAAATTGGCCTTTGTATAGGAAGAGTCTTAATGAATCCAGAGCAACTGCTGTATTTCCAGTTCCCCCTGAAAGACCCAGCATAACAGACAACTATGTCAGTAACCATGTAATGACCTTTTCTCTTCAGAAATCAGTCCTTACTCAACATCAAAAGCAAGTGTTGTGTTGATGTTAACTAGCTATAGAGTCTGCTCTTTTTTCATTAAAATGTGTGAGCCCTGAGCGTCACCAAAAAAAAGGAAAGATTTTTATTAGCTGATGCAGTTTTTAAAATCAGATTAGTGTTGAACATATGGGCAGTGATGAATCTGCAATGGCAGTCATTAGGCAAACTTCCCAATATTCCATAGAATGTGGTTTGCCGGAGCTTGGTTGCTGAAGTACAGTAATGGAGATACAGCCTTAAAGTTGGAGTTTGAAATTACATCCTTAAACATATAAAAGAGGAGGTTGTACTGTGCCTGTTATGAACTTAGTGAATGTTATGATCATATGGTATGCCACATCATGTGCTATTGAGTCTCTGTAGTTTTGAACCAGAGATTGCATGGCTCTGATATGGAGATGCTTGCCACATGAACTTTATATAACAGTTAATGAAGAGAGAAGCCTAGTGGGACGGTCTACATATAGACTTCTTTTTCCCTCTCACATTGGTTCTAGACCAAGACTATTTCCTCACCAGACTTAGGGAATCTCAGAATCTTAGAGCTGGAAGGGACTTCAGCATTTGTCTCATCCAGTCCATTCCCATGACCTTCTACCTGACCAATGGCCATCCAGCCAGAAGCCTGGTGATGACCTCCAGAAAGGGGAATCCCTTCCTCCTCCTGAGTCCCATTCTGCTTTGGGTCAGCTCTTATTGTTAGGAAGTTTTGCCTTAAGTCAGGTAGAAACATGCCTTTGCAATATACTCCTATTGTTGCTGGTTCTTTTCTCTCATCTCTCTTCTAAGAGAAGACTCTTCAAATACTTGAAGACAGCTGTCCTGTTCCCCCTTCCTCCTTCAGGCAGCTGGTCCTCACGGCACAAAAGCTTGAAGCCTTCACTTGCTCGCTGGCTTGTCTCTTGAGGCTGCCCAGTTTATCAGTCTCCTCCAGCCATGGTTTTACTAAGTGAAAGGTGGCAACTCTGTTAGTTGGTTATTTGCTTCAGAGAAGCAAATGGAACAGAACTGCCCTAGGGACCAAACACAAGATTATCCACTTCTTTAAACTGTATCTTGACCACATTTATGTATTGCTGGAGCCAGTACCGGGGACCATTCTTTCCAGCTTTCTGCGATGGAAGTGTCTTTTAGCCTTCTGTGATACCTAACCTAAAAGTTATAGGAGGTTATGTATAGTTACAGTCGTGTCACAGAGGACTCATTCTCAGGCAATTTTATAGTGTATAAAGGCTTAATTTAGAATAGATTTATTTTCTAGGGAAAATGTAACAGTGAGTGAAGGCGATGGTGAAATTTTTCAGTTGTTAAATAGGGAATAATGCACCTCTTAATTTTGTTCTAGAGTTTTAGAAAAAATAGAACTTAAAACATCATTATTAGTGACTTATGTATGTCATTACATTTTGAAATGTTGTCAGTATTTTTATGGTAGTGAGAGGTTATCATTTATGAAATATTGAACCAGTGACCTTAGCTATTCAGTTATGATGAAAGGCCCAATCTAACACTTTATTGAACATGATACTTATGAAAAATGAAACTTCTCATTTCCATTACTTAATCAATAGTACATCAAGCCATTTATTAATTTGATTAAAGAAAGTCATTGCAGAACTGAGTATCCCACTCCCTTCTTATCTAGTTTAATTTTAATAGCCAAGAAATAGTAGGGTACTCTTGTACTCACTCCATGAAGCTCTGCAAGTCCAGCTAATCTTTTGTTTGCTGCCTCTATGTGAGAAAGTAAAGAAAAAAATCACAATCTGGGAAACAGCAAACCATTTTGAATAGCTTTTAAGATAGAGTCAGATTCTTTTTTTGGTTATCAAATTAGTTAGCTGGTGAAGACAACTTGATCAATATGCATATTTGAAACAATAATTCATAAGAATAAGCAGACTTTACCTGTATTTCAGTAAACATATCAATAAGTATATAGTAAACAATTTACAAATTATTACTTAAACCAGTAATTAAAGATGTCAGGAAAATATGGACCCAGGATTAAGAAGGAAAACAGGATGGTTTGAATTTTAGAGAGAAGACTATTAAACTTCACCACCCTGGCAGGATATACTGTACATAGGAATACCCTGGAGATATTGTGGATTTGGTTCTAGACT
Source organism: Pseudochirops corinnae (assembly GCA_028646515.1). NCBI lineage: Eukaryota > Metazoa > Chordata > Mammalia > Diprotodontia > Pseudocheiridae > Pseudochirops > Pseudochirops corinnae. Next base: position 40,889,379 of record CM053588.1, on the reverse strand, counting down.
AGCACAATAAGGGAAATCATGAGTTTTGGGGTTTCCCAGTGCATATAAAAGTTGTTTACACTACACTGTAGTCTATTAAGTGTGCAATAGTATTCTGCCTTTAAAATGTATATACCTTAATTAAAAATTACTTTATTTCTAAAAATAGATGTTAACCATCATCTGAGTCTAAAGCAAGTTGTAATCTTTTTGCTGGTGGAGGGTCTCTCCTAGAATTCAGTGCTTCTTAAATTGCGGAAAAAGTTTAAGAAGCCCTGGCATAGATGTTGATGGTTGCTGACTGATTGGGTGGTGGTTGCTAAAGGTAGGGGTTTAGGGAGCACCTGTGGCGATTTCTTAAAATAAGACAACAGTGAAGTTTGCCACATTGACTCTTTCTTTCATTTGAACACTTAGAGGCCATTGTAGGTTTTTTTTTTTTTAAACATTACATTTAAGTTTATTTTTAATTTTCAACATTCATTTCCATAAGTTTTAATTTTTTCTGCCTCCCCTCTCCTCAAGATGGCATACAATCTGACATAGGCTTTACATATACATTTCTATTAAACATATTTTCATATTAGTCATGTTGTATAGAAGAATTAGAACAAATGGGAGGAACCATGAAAAGGAAAAAACAACAAAAAAGAAAATAGTCTGCTTTGCTTTGCATTCAGATTCCATAGTTCTTTCTCTGGATGTGGATGGCATTTTCCATCATGTGTTCTTTGGAATTGCCATAGATCCTTGCATTGCTCAGAAGGGCTAAGGCTATCAAAGTCAGTCATTACACACTGTGGTTGTCATTGTATACAGTGTTCTCATGGTTTTGCTCACTTCACTCAGCATCAGTTCATGTATTTCCAGATTTTTCTGAAGTCTGCCTGTTAATCATTTCTTATAGCACAATAGTATTCCATTACATTCATATACCACAACTTGTTCAGCCATTCCCCATTTGATGGCTATCTCCTCAATTTTCAGTTCTTGGCTACCACAAAAAGAGCTGCTATAAATATTTTTGTACATGTGGGTCCTTTTCCCATTTTTATGATCTATTTGAGATCTAGCCCTAGAGGTGGTATTGCTGGATCAAAAGGTAAGCACATTTTAACCCTTTGGACATAGTTCCAGATTGCTCTCTAGAATGATTGGATCAGATCACAACTCCACCAACAATGAATTAGTGTTCCAGCTTTCCCACATCTTCTCCAATATTTTATCATTTTCCTGTTTTGTCGTGTTAGCCAATCTGATAGGTTTGATGTGGTACCTCAGAGGTATTTTGATTTGCATCTCTAATCAATAGTGATTTAGAGCATTTTTTTCGTATAACTATAGATAGCTTTAATTTCTTCATCTAAAAACTTTCTGTTCATCCTTTGACAATTTATCAATTGGGTAATGACTTGTATTCTTGTACATTTTGACTCAGTTCTCTATATATTTTGGAAATGAGATCTTTATTAGAGACACTCATCGTAGGGTTTTTAATTGACCTAATTTCAATATTGTTGTGTCTCAGAGAATGATAAGGAGGCCCTTGGAGAAGGAGAGAGACAAGGGAAGCCTGGTCAGTGGAGTAGTCAGAACACACACAACATTAAGTTTGCATTCTTATATGAGCACAGTTTGTGGCATCCCAAAACAGGTACAATATTAACATCAGAGATCACTGATCACAGATCACCAATCACCATCATAGATGTGATAATAATGAAAGTTTGAAATACTGGGAAAATTACCAAAATGTGACACAGACCACAATGTGAACATGTGCTGTTGGAAAAATGGCGCCGATAAACTTACTCAACACAGGGATGCCTTCAGTTTTTAAGGAAAAAAAATACCACTAGAGTATCTGTGAAGTACATAATAAAGTGAAACAAAATACAGCAAGGTATGCCTGTATAGAAGGCTGAATGGCAAAAAAGAAATGCATAAGAAATTAATGATTGAAGACATCAAATAATAAGTAATATATAGAAGACTGACCCAGAACAGATGTCTAAATTCCTAAATCAGGACTCTGTATTTCATACTTCAGGGCAGCAGAGAAGTGGAAGGGTACAGTAAATGGAGTCAGGGAGACCTAGGTTCTAATCCAGTTTCTAACACAGACTGGTTTTGTGACTTTGACTGAGTCATTTAACTTTCAGCTGCCCCCAAGTGACTTTCTAAAACTAAATTATTGAGGAGTTGCTTGCCTGTATTTGTGAAAGATGGAAGGTGCTTCTACACCAAGAGTTCCCTACATTGATGCAATAGCAGTTTGACCTCACCACCAAAAGAAAAAAAAAGTTCAAACCAGGATGAAGATGGAGGGAATATTATGAAATAAATACAAAGAGAATTTGGACTAATTCTTGAAGTTAGGAAGACGAGCACCCATGACACTTAATGCTTCTGTTTACTGTACAGGGAAAGATCCAACAAGACAAGGTCCAGTGAACATTTATGAAGTACCTACTGGGTGCTAGACACTTTGATATAGACCCTGGGAATGAGTGGGAAGGTACTTCTCTCAAGGAGCTTACATTCTACCGTAATACAAGTCAACCAATAAGGGGAGGACCTCGTACCCCAAGGTACCCAGGGAAAGAAAATGAAATCACTTCTGCTCAAGCTGCACCCTAAATCTTCTTGATAATTTCTGATTTAAGAGATAGTGACCCTAGTAGAAGTAACTACCCCCTGTCTTCAGTGACCTTCTTTGAGATTCCATAGCCAAGGTCTCCACAGAAATCTTAAGATTCTATAAGATTCCTATTTCTCCAGTGTTTAAATAGACTCAGCCCTTTGAAAATATTTCAGAAGTTTCACCCTAGAAACTGTTTTCAAAACATATCAAAATTACTTTAAATTTTTTTGGAGGGGAGGGGGACAATGAGAAGCAAGGTGGCACCAGTGGAAAGAATGTGGAATTTGTAGCAATGATAGATGCCTTTATATGGTCCTTTAAAACTCGCAGAGCACTTTACACAAGTTGTCTCATTTCAGTCAATGAAAATTTATTAATTAAATTAGAAATGAATTTTTAAAAATCATCTGAATTGAAGGCCCTGGATTCATCCTGGATATGCTGCTTAGCATCTTTGTCACCTCTGACGAGTCGCATTCTCTAGGCTTCGGCTTCTGGATCTGTACGAAGAGAGGGGTGGGCTTGGTGACTTCTCAGATCACTTCTGACTCTGAATCTATAATCTTAAATTGTTGTTTAGTTGTCTCGTCAGCCACGTCTGACTCCTCATGACCCCATTTGGGGGTTTGTGGCACAGATACTGGATGGTTTGCCAATTCTTTCTCCAGCTCATTCTAAAGATGATGAAAAATTGAGGCAAACAGGGTTATGTGACTTGCCCAAGGTCACACAGCTAGTGTCTAAGGTCAGATTTGAACTCAGGAAAATGAGACTTCCTGATTCCAGGCCTAGTGCTCTATCCACTGTACCACACATCTGTCCTCATAATCTTAAATAGGGATGAAAAAAAGTTAGAAATTATGGCTAAATTCAATTTTTAAATGGGGGAAGGATTAAGCATAAATTGTATTTTAACTTCCATTGAAAAGTTGTTCAGTTGTGTTCGACTCTTCATGACTCTGTGGATGGCGTGGTCCATGGGGTTTTCCTGGCAAAGATACTGGAGTGGTTTACTGTTTCCTTCTCCAGATTAAGGCAAACAGAGATTAAGTGATTTGCCCAGGATCACACAGCTAATAAATGGCTGAGACCAGATTTGAAATCAGGTCTTCTGACTCCAGGCCCAGTGCTCTACCCACTAAGCCACCTAACTGCCCTACCATTGAGAAGTATAGGTATTCAAATGTATGAGTAAGAGAAAAACGTAGTAAAGAACATTCCAGATAAATGAAAAGCCTCCTAGAAATTCTAAAGTGACTATTGCTCTGATAACCTTTCTTTACATTTATCCGTCTCCTGAGTTTTGTTTCTTCTTTTGGATCCTTTCTCTAGGACCTACTGGCCCTAAGGTACAGGCTGTGCCCAGAATACTAACAGAATGCCAGGTCCTATCCCTTTGCCCAGACGGCTGACATTCTGTCTGCTCTGGCTTGCTGTCAGTGACCCAGAAATCTGCTTCTGCTGTCACGATTGTCGAGCTGCAGTGTGGAGTGAGACTGCTTCTCACCATGAAAATGCCCTTCTAAAATGCTGTTATCAGGACCCAAGCAGCATCACCTGTGACAGGTCTGAATGGTCTCTAGGCTAATACTTAATCATCAGTATTATCACCAGAAAGGGAACTGTGAGAAGCCAGATACTACCAGCTTCCCAGGGCCAAAGGTTAGGTGATCCAGGTATGTTGCTTATAAGAGTTCTTATCTTGAGACAGGAAAAGGAGATTTTTTTGCTTCTTAACCTTTCCTCTCTTGCATGGTTTCAGACATCCAATACCCAGCTTGTCCTTTTGGTCATTTAGACTCACTTGATAGTTTGTTCCATTATTACTTCTGGCAGAGTACATGTTATTTAAAATGTCCAGTGCTGCCTTGGAAGAGGGGCTTGGTGAGCAGAGGGTGCTCTTTGCCGAAGGATGACTTCCTGCCTTCTCACTAGGACTGCTTCATGCCATGTCTCATAGTGACTTAGCTGATGAAGAAGGTACCTTAGCTTCTGTCCTCCAGAGGACTGCAGGCAGAAGGGGTCTTGTTTGTAGAGTAGAATGAAGGGGGAATCACACCTGGTGAGTGAGGGGAAATTTAGGAATGGTGTTAGTTTTATAATTCCCTTCATCATAGGTGTTTGGGGATTAAAATTCACAGAGGTTCTCAGTGCCAAAACCTTGGATTAAAAGCATGACATTTCTACCTGAGGACAGACAGTTTTTTTTTTTTTAACCCTGCCAGTACAGCCCAGTACTGGGGACATAGTGGCTTGCCTTCCTTCATCTTAACATAGACTTAGAGGAAGCTGATCTCTTTGCTGTTTTCCCTTCAGGCTCAGAGCAGATTGAAGTGCAGAGACAGGAATTTCTTTCCCCTCTCCCTGATAACCGTGCATCCCATCAAGATGCAATCCCTATTGATGTACATAATTGATCACGTTATTAACCTGTGCAAAAAGCCTTATTACAGTAATAAAGCCTAACTTCATTATACACCATATTTAGAAGAGCTAAATGTGCTGGGGAGCGGCTGACAGGTTCCCATTTCAGGGCTGATTCTGATGATGATAATGTTGAAATAGCATTGATCGCCCTCTAATTGAATTTCTTTTCTTTCTATAGGCCTCTTCTGAAGAGCTAAAAGCTGCCTACCGGCGGCTGTGCATGCTTTACCATCCAGACAAGCACCGAGACCCAGAGCTGAAATCACAAGCTGAGCAACTGTTTAACCTTGTCCACCAGGCTTATGAAGGTCAGTCAGGGTTCTGGTTTGTTAGAGCTGCCCCAGTAGCAGATACTGGATTTTAATGATGCTTGCATTGAAGAGTGTGGTGGAAAATGAGGGTCCTTGGTGGTGTTGGAAGATGATGGTAGATGATGGTTACCTTCTTGCCTTCTACTGACTGACTGACTTTGAAAAAGCAATATTTTGCTTTGGAAACCAATATGTGCCCAATAAGTGGAAAGCGAGTGCACAGGCTGAACAAGGGGCCAGGCTTTGAATTGTAGGGGAATCAGCTGCTTTTAAATTGTTTACTCCAGTTTTCTTCCAGAGGGAGACACTCCAGTGCAGGGCCAGGAAGCTTTTCCATCTGGGCTGGCAAGTGGAGTGATTTGAGTTTGTCTTCATCTGAAAGAGAATTAAAGCTGAACTCTGACCTCCTAGATTCCATGGCCACCGAGGGGCAGGGGGATGCCTCCCAGAACTTGGGGAGCTTGAGGATGTAGGGAAAATCCAATCCTAAAATGAGAATGGGAGCAAGCACAGGGTTTTATCCTTATATATGATTTATGTCACAAAGTGTTTGTTGTGCTGAGTTTTCTTGTGGTGAAGTATTATGCTTGGATTTAGAATTTATCCCAAGCAAATTGGCAATAACTCATGCCAGGAATACATTTAGTGAATTGTGAGAGCCATTCTCCCATAATTAGATGGGCTAAAATTGAGAGGACACGTTAGTCTATGAAATAAAGACTTTTCATTGTACAAATAAAAACATATCTTGTATCTCAGTTTATAATTTTGCCTAAAAACTAGACTTTAATGACCAGTGAAAGTCAGGCAGTGGCAAGTGATGTATTTGCATAGCCAAGACAATGCAATCTTATCAGACTTAACTCTCCAGTCTGAGGCAGATGTTTCAAATCCATTTATAGGAAGGGCTTGATTGAAACTGCCTTCTTCTGATTACATTCTGTTATCTGTGTGGCTGAATTAATTTTACAGTTGTCTGAATTATTGATATAGTTTGTGTGCAGCATTTTGGAAGTTTGGGAGGAGTAACTGAAGCACGAGAGAGTTAACAGCAAAGCCTGGCTGGCTCTTGTCAGACTGCTGCAGCAGCAAGCCTGGCACCCAGTGGTTTAGCCTAAAGGGAGACAAAGGCAAAATTGTGAATAAATGATTCCGTATTAAATCCCAGAGATTAGCTGAAGAAGTTTGGTGCCTGTGTTTTTGGATGGTCAGCACTTCTTTCCTCCATACATGAGCAGAATCATTTGCATCTTCTTCCCTTTTTTTAATTAGGCCTTAAAACATGGAGCAGTCTGCAAAAAGAAGTCAAGGTCTTACAGAGAGATTGGCAAGGGCCGGAGTTGGGGCGTGACAGGGAGGAAGGTCACAAGTGTTAGGTGTCAGCAGCTAAGCTGGATCTCGATCTGGCTTTATGCAGTTCTTCAGTGACTGCTCCCTTGTGGGTTATCCACCATTCATAGGATTGTAAATGTAGAATGAGGAAGAGCTTGAGAGATCATCTCGGTCACCTCCCCCCATTTTACAGATGAGGAAACCGAGGCGCAGAAAGACGTGACTGGCCCAAGTGTCCCTGGCAGTGAGTGGTCAGGGTGAAGTCTTGGCTCAAGCCTTGTGCCTCTACATCCTAGGCTCGCTGTTCTGACCTCCTGACCAGCTTGCATCCTTTTGGAGAACAGCCTGTTTTGTCTTGTGTTATTTTTCCATGACAGACACAACTGGCACTGTTGTGACAAGTGTTTTGCCTGACTGACAAAATTATTTACAAATAATTGCTAATGCTACAGAAAAATGTGGGCTGTTTAAGATGCTCCAAAGGGCTGTTCAAGGAGAAAATTATCCTAACAATTGCAAGTTGGCTGTAGTGCCTGGTCCCTCATGGGCCGGGTACCTTCTTGGAGGGCCTGACACTTGGGAGTTTGGGACCTGGGCAGGTTGCCTTGAGCTCTTTCAGCCGTGGCTTCCACATCTCCAAAAATGGTCATCATTAGAGCCGTAGGCCAATCTCACAGAGTTGCTGTGGCTCTCCAAACTATCAAGGGCTTTGCAGACATTAAAGCTCTTTGGCAAGGCCAGCTCATAGCATTATAATTAGGTTTCTTTAAAAGTTGCATAAATTTTTTTTGTACCTTTGGTACAGCTAAGCAGATATTTGAGAAAAGTAAAACCACTTTGTCCTCGTGGTTTGAAAGAACTAATGCATGTTTCCCAGGGGACCTGCCACGCCCAGGAAGCTTCTTCAGCTCCGATAAAGCTGACTCTGTTAGTCAAGAATACTGGTTATCAACATGGGGAGATGACAGGAGGAAAGGTGTGGGATCCCTGGGAATTCACAGAAAAACATAAATCTTGCACTTTGTAAACATATGCCTTTTAATTTGCAGTTCTCAGTGACCCCCAAACCAGGGCCATCTATGATATATATGGAAAAAGAGGACTGGAAATGGAAGGATGGGAGGTAAGAAAAATCATATGTGTCATATCCCAGCAAAAAAAAGAAAGAATGAATGAAGTATCCACATGAATACTGTCTTGAGGAAGAATACATTGGAGTCAACAAAACTTCAAGCCCTTTGCCCTCTATCTTTGTTTAAGATTAAATAAGAGTCTTTAAAAATGTATATGCCCAGCATCCATCAGTAAGGGGCTTTTTTCATTCATAAATGGAGTCTTAGGGTTGGGGAAAGCCTGAGTAGGAGTCATTGAAAAATGAAAAATATTTTTAAAATATGCTGTTAGAGACACACTTTTTCAATATCATGTAACATTTCACATGATGGTCTTTTGTTATGTGGCTGCTTAATGTATTTCCCCCCTCTTTTGGCCTTGGAACCTAAGCAGCCGCATGTGCCCCATCTTTGGAGAGCATCAGAGCCATCAGCATACATCCTGACTCTGCCATGGTGGGGAGAAGAAGAGAGTGAAGTAAAATTGTCTCTTGTCCCCTTTCCTCCATTACTTAATAGGAATTAGCAGTGCCTTAGGCAGGATTACTTTAGTGCAGGTAGGAGTTAAGTCTTAGTCATTTTAACAGAAAATTTCAGCCATAAATGCTTCCCAGATCCCCACATCTCCTTTATCAGCTACTGGGAGGAGGGAGGAGAGAATCTTATCTTCATTACATTCTTTATATCTAATATGCTGCTACAAGTACACATATCTTAAAATGTAGATTGACTGCATCTTTTCATAGCACCATTTGAGTCCCAGGGAAGCCAAGGCCCCTGCTTTGTATCTCCGGTTTCATTGTTAGGTTTTTAATTTCAAACAACATTGCTCCAAACTTCCAATTAGAGTGATGGGGGCTAAGGTTTTCCTGGCAAAATATTTCATGGCTTCCCTAGTGCCAGAACAAAATGATCTCACCATAACAAATGCACCCAATAACGACTAAAAATGTTGGAGAAGTCACAGGTGGTGAATGCACCTTTGAATAAGCCTTCAAATAAATGTTTATTGTGAAATCTCTTTAAGGACAAAGCAGAGAGAGCCAGTCAAGTTCCCATCTATCAGAGTTGGCTTGCTTTATGTTTCATATTGATACTATACCATAGGACAGTGCCTGCATTGCAAGATAAAAATGCCTTTAGCAAAGAGTCCAGGAAGATCCCTCCCCAGGTATTAGCTCGGAGATGGATCAGAGCTTAACATACAATAGGTAAATTGAACCCATTATTTATACTGTAAAGGAAAAGTCTCACTGAACTCCAGCTCATTTTATGGAGCTGGCATCAACATTCCTTCAAGGAATCCCTACAGCTGGATGAATTGTTTAATATGAGGACTGTCCCACTTCAGTAATAGCTTTCACTCCAGGGAGGCAGCTGCATTCCCTTCATGCTGTTGCCGGTATTTTGAGCACTATTGAACTTTTCCAATTGCTGAGGGGTATTCATTTACTGCGTATTTGTTAAGAAAAACATATGGGTAGTCAGTGAAGGATGAAGGGCTCTGTTAACACCTTAAATGTCTGAAATGCCTTTCATCTGAGGATCTCAAAGCACTTCACAGCCATGATTTGGAAGTAGCTTCGGGCATCTGGTGGATCAGTAATATCATTTCCATATTATTAAAAGTAAGCTATTCAAATATATATATATATTATTATTATTATTATTATTTACATGCAACTGGGAATTAAGGTATACAGGCATTGGGGTAAGGAGATCCATCCTGCCCTATCAGAAAGTCAGAGGGGTGATGGGGGAGGATATAGGAGAGAGCAGATTGGGGGAGGGGCTATGTAGTGGGATCGCTGTTTTGGGCTGATGGGTAGGGGAAAGATGGGGAGAAAATTTGTAACTCAAAATCTTGTGGAAATGAATGATGTAAACCAAAAAAATAAAAGTTAATTTTTAAAAAAGTAAGCTATTCACATATGTAGTTTAGCTTCTTAGGACTACACAACCCACTGGTCCCTTCCTCCTCTCGGTAAATTCATGCTCTTTTCTTCCAAGAGAATTCCTATTCTCTGGCAGATTGCCATAAGCCTAAGATGTTGCCATTCCCTATTTTTAAAACCCCCTGCTTCCATCTATCTTGTCGTCTTGGATCTGGAATTTAATTAGCAGTGTCTTTTTGGGTGCCTCTTCAGAGAATGGAAGTGGTCCTTTTTCCTAAATGACTGAAAACCAGCTTTGAGCTGCCAGGAGAGTCAAGAGCATAGTTTGAAAAACTCAGGCCTTATCTCCAGCAAACATCGTGGTCAGACTAAAGACTTAATGTTGCTCTTTTTTCCCCTCTCTCAGCCCTTCTGCAATTTGACTTTCATCCAGAGACCCTGTTCCCAGTCTCTGCCCTTTCCTGGTCTTCTTTCTCACAGTTATCAAAATAATCTTCTTAGAGCAGGGATCCAGCCACATTACTCCCCTCCTCAAGAATCTACCCTGTCTGTTGATTAACCATAAGAGAGCATACAAGCTTCTCACTTTGGCTTGTAAAGCCCTTCATAGTCTGCCTCCAGGGAACTGCCTAGACTTATTTCACATCATCCCTCACACTTCAGCTAGATGGGCCTCCTTGCTGGTCCCCGACATTCCTCTGCATCCCCTCTCAGCCCTCTGTAACTTTGGGCTGGCCCCCATGCTGGGGTTGCCCTGCCTCCTCATCTCTCTGCGACTTGGAATCCCCAACCTTGGAATTCCTTCAAGGCTCAAATTTGGTTACATTTCCTTGTCCCTCCAGTTATTAGTGTCCTTCCCTCCCTCTGAAAATTATTTTATGTTTACTAATCTGTTCATGTGTTGTGTGCCCCTGTTGAATGTAAGCCCCTTAAAATTAGGGCCTCTTTTTTTGGGGGGGGTGGTGTCTTTGTTTCCCTGGGATCTAGGAGAATGCTTTGCTTGTTAAATTAATTGAGCTTATCTTATTTATACTTTCTTGCCAGGTCTTTAGAAGCTAATCTAACCCATTGCTAGAATAATATAAGAGAGCATATCTCTTCCTCCATTCCTTCCATCCCTCCATTCTCTCCTCTCCTCCCCCCCATCTTTCCTGGGGAGTTTGTATCTACTATTGAGTTTACATTCAGCTGCTCAGCAGCATTTACAATGACCAGTTGCTGTGTATTTCCCCTCAACCTATCCTAGTCTATCTCCATGTATCTATTACAGTCCATTACTTGGAGATCTAGAAGTGGTTCCTATGAAAAAGCCCATTGAGGTTTTCCCTTGAATTGTACGTTCTTTTACAGGATGTAAATGGGCAGCCTCTGGATTTTGGGGCTTCCTAGGACCAGGTGGAGCATTCTGGGCACTTTCACCTTGCAGTGAGCCCTGCACAGGGACCAGGTTTTTGTAGTTTGTCTTAAATAGGATGACCAGACTTGAAGAAACTGACACCTTTAGAGCATTTTCCTCTTCAGCATGTTGCAGAGTGTGTCAGAGCAAAAGTAACTTAGAGCTGTTCATTCAAGCCTGCAAAGGTTAAGCAACTCTAGTACTTGACCGCAGATCTTGCCCTTCTCTGGCTGCTTGGAACCTGGCACTTCCCAGACCCTGGGTTTCCTGACAAGATTCAGATAAGAAACTTTAACCCCCAAAGTCTTTTTGGAACCTTCAAAGGTGTATGTGCATACCTAGGCCTGTGTTCCTGGCCTATACCAGAGCTAGGGCTGACTGGGAAGTTTTTTCCTTCTGCATTTTTTCTAGCATTCTGTAGAGCAAACAGTTAGACTATTAAATTTTTTGTTTGGGAAAAATAGCCTGATAGCCATAAAGCTTACGAGAATGGTTCCTCATTTGTAAAACAAAGCAGTCAGCCTCCTGGGCCTCTACAGGCCTCTGCAGCTCCAGATCCTAATATCCTAGGAAATGCATGTTCTTGCCTGAGTTTGTCTTACTTTCCTGCCTTTGGCCAAGGATCCAGACCGAGTCATTGAGAGCAGTCCAGGTGAAGAGGGGCTGCCCTGATCACAAACCCAGGAGATTTACAGGGTACTCACAGGAGATTGTCTAGGGGGTAGTTTTGTTTGCCTTCCAAAAAAACAAGCAGTTAGCTTTTTGTTTCACCTTCCTTTTCATTTCATTATTTTTTTCCTTTGAAGATCATAGGATTATAAGGTCATTTAATCCATTCACCTCCTCTTGCCAACAGGAAACTATCGAGTCACAAACTCATATTAAACATCTACAAAGTTCTGGGCACCTTGCTAAGCACTGGGGATACAGAGAAAAGCAAAACTAGCCCTTGTTTTCAGGGAACTCACAAGCTCATGAAGGAGACAGTAGCTGTTCATGTGTCCATGAACCTCAGGCAGAGTAGATGGGTAGATCTCTGAGGGAGGACACTGGCGTGAGGGACACAAAGGAAAGGCTTCTGGCAGAAGTGGGGCTTGAGCTGTGACTTCCAGGAAGCCAGAGGAGCCAAGAGGGGAAGCCCAGGAGGGAGAAGAGAGCAAGCACAAGGTCTGCAGGAAGGCGCGAGGCAGGAGGGGCTTGAGAAGCCAATCAGAAGATTGTATATGTGATCCTGGAGCTAATAGGGAGCTACCATAGGCAGGGGAGGGGAGGCTAGTGACCTGCTCAGACTTGCAGTTCAGGCAGGTCAGTTTGAAGTTGAATGGAGGGTGATGAGAGACTTGAGGCAGGCAGACCCTCCAGCAGCAAGTGTACTAGTCCAGGCAGGAGCTGAGGAGGGTCTGCACTAGGTGGGGTGGCAATATCAGAGAATAGAAGAGAAAGTATGCAAGAGATGTTATGAAGGTAGAAACAACAGGACTTGGCGGCTGATTGGATAGAAAGAGTGAGAGAAGTGAGTGACCTCCCCAAGGTCACACAGATAGCAAAGTGACGGTCAAGATTAGAACTCGGAACCTCCAACTCCAAATCAACACTTTTGCCCCTACCCTACATAGGAGGGAGATAGAGAGAAAAGGGATTGAGAATATAGTGGTCAGTCTGAAAAATGGTGCCTGGTTCTCCTTCATTCCAAGATCAAGCTACTCTGAGAAAGTGAACCAGCTATAAATAGGAACGCAAGTCCTTGGTGTTCCAGAGCCGAGCAGGCTGCAGGATGAGGACTGCTTGTAACATCAGTTAAATGTAATCTAAACAGTGTATTTTGTGAGGCCATGAGGCTGTCAAGACAATCGCAGAGGTTCATTTTGCCATTTAAAATTTGTTGTCTAGGTAACAATTGAAGCAGCCCTGTCCTCTCTACCAATGTCCATCTCTCTTTCTGTTAGCATAGACTCAAGTCAGTACTTCAGTGAGGATTTGTGGTTTTCAAAATATATTTTCATTGATGTCTTTTTTTTTGTATTACCAGTTTCCCCCAGTATCCCTCCTCCCTCCCCAGAAGCCATTCGCTATTCTATAAAATAGATGGTATTTTTTAAAGACGCAGAAAAAAGCAGGGGGAAAGGGGATTAGCGTAATTAATCAGTAAAGGAAAAAGGCTGAAGATACATGCCATGGGCATCACTGTGGGCCTCCACCTCTGCAAGGGAGGCTCGGGCTAAGGTGGGAGTGTCTTCATATCTCCTTTGAACTGTGTTTATTCCTGATCATTTTCAAAGAGCATTTGTTAGCTCTCTTCTATGTGTGTGACACTATGCTAGGCACTGGAGATAACAAAGGGGAAAAAACAAAAAGTCCCTGCTGGGAGGAAAGAAACATGTACACAAATGAATAAATATGAAGCCAGCACAAAGTGATTAAAGCTGAGGGAGTTGGGAACACCAGAACTGGGGAAGGTCCATTTATTTTCTGTGATTTGATCAAGTGCCCACCTTTGGGCACCCCTCACTTCTTTTCTTTTGAGTCCCAAATTCTCTTCCTCCCACCAGTCCTTCCCCTACCCATTCAGAAGATAAGCAATATGATACCCATTATCCATGTAAAGTCTCACTTCTTTTCCTGAAAAAAAGTATTTGTACTGAGTAGGCCAGAGGTGGTCCACAAGCCTTTGACCTCTTTTGGTTTTTATCCCAAATTGTATTTTCTAATGATTTTGTTGGCCTTGCCTATGACCACATTTGCACTGAAGTTTCAGGGTACCAAGAAATAGGTTAATTTAATTTCACAGAAACACAGAATTTTAGAGTAGAAAAGCACCTTAGTAGCCATCTGTACCTGAAGAACACTCCCTTCCACGGGACCGGAGAAGTGGGCCTTCAGCCTCTGATGAACATGCCCTCAGAGGTCTTACTGAGCTTCCTTTGTTGGATTGCTGGGGCACAAGATGCCCTTGCCTCGTGGCAGTGAGTCTTGTCTTCTTGCTTGTCATTTTTGATAGCACTAAGATATGTTTCATCTTAAAATACAAAAGTAACTTAGCCATTCTCCTGTTGTGGGAATCTCACTTCTTTAAAGCTGCGTTACAGGTAGCTGTCACTACCTTTACCCAGAGCAGATGTCAGTTACTAAGTAAGAGTGTCTCTTTCAGGATTTCCACAGAGCATTTATGGTTGGGGGTAAGGGGTTGTAATGGTAATGGTAATTTCCCCTGCACTTCCCTGCCCCTTGATAGGCCTAGGTGAATTTGAGGACCTTTCCTGATTTGAAAATAAACTCTGCCACCTAATAAGTTGAATGTGGTCACATGGAGCCTGTAGTGGGAGGCTTTTTTTTTTCCAGGAAGGCACAGCTTTTGTTACTTTGTAGTCAAGTGGGTCAGAAGGGTTGTGATGTTCTCTGACCCTGGAGAAGGCTATATATACCTCTGATGTGAGGTTTTTGCTTTGGGGCTCACTTTGGGAAGAGTTGTGTGACTTGGCCGGATGAGACTCTGGGCAGTCGTTGAGCCCCACCTCGGCTTTGAAAACCCAGATGTTGGTGCTTCTCTCTCTGGTGACTAACTGGGTATAGATGTAATAGTCAGACAGCTGGAAACTGTTGAATTGCATTATTTTCTCTGTCTCTATTTTTGTCTACTTGTAACTTCTGTTTGTGTTCTCTGAAGTTCCAGGTGCTGACTTTTTCCCTTGAACTAGGTAAATGATATATATTTGATTGATTAAAGTAAGATTGTTAACCCTTTTTGAGTTATTGTCATTTAGAAAAACAGATCAAAGAACCTTTGCTAGCAGCAATCCTGGGTATGCTAGGGTGCTTGCTGCTACAGGGGTGGGGAGGGGGGAAGCTGCTAGGACCTCTGGGGTAGCCCAGTCAGTTTTCATATATTTTTTGCAAACCTGCTCAGTCTCTTTTGTACCCCTCCCAATAAAAAAAGGGGGTGTGTATCAAATTTTGGTTTCCTAATCTGCTGAGAAACAAACTAGATATTGGTGTGAAAAAGCCAGCCTGGATCTTAAAAGACCAAATGTGTTTTTAAAGTTGTTAGCTAAGCTGTTGTTCCTACTTTTGGTAGAAATTCACCGTCCACTTGGGCTCGGCCTTTGTATTTGTCACTTAGGATGAGAAATTTGCATACTATTCTGTCATATTATTTTTTAAAACTTGGCCTCTGAAGACAGGCCTTTCTTGTACCACCTCCCTTCATGATTCTTTTTAGAGCTCCTTTTTAATTCTGCTGAGCAGGAGGCCCCTCTCCGCTGGGACTTTTTTGTCCTTTCTCGTGGCTTTGACAACCACTGATAGCCAGTTGACCACTTTTATACCTCCCATTATATCTCCTTACCAGTCCCCTCATCTTTTCCACTGTTTTTGAAATCTTCACTAAAAGATCTCCCTTTCCACTAGTAACACCTCATCCCACCCCAGGTTCACATCTCTCTTCAGTCACTTAATACTTATGTCTCTGTGGATCAGTGGTTTCATTGGACCCCATTGTAGTGTTGACCTCATGTACGGGGTTGTTTGGAGACTTAGAAAAAATGTCTGTAAGACGCTTTGCAAGTTTTACGGCACCACATTTGAGGGTCAGGTATTAGAATTTTACGTCTAAATTTTATGTCTATTTGAATGTAAATATCCATCATCCTTCCTCTCCCCCCTCTTCTTCTGGCTCCTCTCTGGTTATCCTGAATTCTTAGATTAGCCTAAAACTGATGGGACTCACACCGAAACACTCATCTTGTCGTGGGAGGAAGAGTCCATTGATCTGAGATTCTTGGCACCAAGGTTCCCTTCAAAACCCAAGTAAAATTCACCTGTCAATCTCATTGTTACCCTAGCATTCCATGCCAGGCCTTGGCCTCCCTTGTGCATGCACACACCAGGGCATTCTTGGACTCGCTTCAGATTTTTAATATTTGTTGTCTGGGGTTCATTAGGAAATTTTGAACATTATTAGATTTGCTTAAAATTCTTATGATTTGAGACGGATGAATCTCACAACATAAGAGAGAAACTAATGCAGTGAAACCAAGGAAAGAAATTTATTTTGAACTCTAGGGATAGAGGGGAAATGGTCACCTTGGGAATATTTGATGTCCCATGAAGTGGCAGCATATTTGAGTGTATAGAACTCCAGACTGGAGGTCGGGACTCCTGAATTCTTTTCCTGACTTCACGCTTTCCCTTTGCCCAGCATAAGGTAGGGAGATTGCGGAATCTGAATTTGATTTCTGAACTCTAAAATGGCAGGGTTCGTAGATTTTTGATATCTGTTTCACTGAAACTTCCTTGGGATGGTGGTGAAAGAAGATGCTGTTCTTAGGGCCCTTAGAAGGCCCACTCGGGCTTCTTGGAGAAGGGTTGTTATTAGGATGCAGGTGCCTTCCATGTCTTGTCTTTAACAGCTTCCTTTCCTCCACTCTGCCCACAGATCGTGGAGAGGAGGCGCACACCTGCTGAAATCAGAGAAGAGTTTGAGCGGCTACAGAGAGAGCGAGAAGAGAGGAGGCTTCAGCAGCGAACCAACCCCAAGGTAAACCACACAGCAGCTGGCCACAGACCAAGGAATACAGGGAAGGGCGGGGCTTCAGTGAGGGAGAGATGGGAATTTTTCCTTTTAAAGTCATGTCTTGGGGCGGCTAGGTGGCACAGTGAATAGAGCACTGGTCCTGGCGTCAGGAGGACCTGAGTTCAAATATGGCCTCTGACATGCAACACAAAAAAACTAGCTATGTGACCTTGGGCAAATCACTTAACCCCAATTGCCCTACCTTCCCCCCTCCAAAAAGTAAAAAAACTAACAAAAAAAGGTATGTCTTATCTAAAATATGCAGATGGGGTGGGACAGAGTTTAGTTTGTATTGTCTTTAAAGCTATCCAGGTCCCAGAATTGCTGCTGTCAAACCACTGCTGGGAATACATGGAGGAAAGGCAGAGCCAACCCTTTGGCTTTCCGGTCATCCCCTGCTAAAGCCCTGGTGGTTCCCTACTAGCTCCAGTCATTTCCCCTGCCCTCCACCAGCCACCTTGCAGTGTGACCCTCTGTTATACTGTGGTCCCAGAGGCCTTTGGATGTGGGATGAGCAGAGTCTTGGCTTTCTATCCAGCACTGCTGGGTAAGGGGGGGGGGGAGGATGTTGGGGGGCGGGGAGGGGAAGAGCAGAATAAACCCCAGGGTTCTTGAACTTCTTTTTTTATTTTGAACTTAAACACAATGCCCCAAAACACAAAAGGAGGTTTCTTTTAAAACCATGAGTCTCCATGTCATGCCACTTGCTTTTTTAAAGAAGTCGATACATTCTGCTTGTTACTTTCAGAACTATTTGATTTGTCTGTGCTTCCTTCTGAACAGTTCTGCCAAAGTTTCCGTGATCCTCTATTTGAGGGGCAACTGTTGTAACTCCTTTCCCTTTTCCCCCAATCTCCTCTGCCTAATTAACTGAAAGGAAGGAAGTGAGGAAGGGAAGGACCCTTGTGACAAATAAGTCTGGTCAGTCAGAGCAGATTCACATGCACAGTGGCTGTGTCCAGAATGCTCTCAGTCTACCCTGCATCCATCCTGTCTCTGCCAGGAGGTGGGCAGCATGCT
The DNA here is from genome assembly GCA_028646515.1 of Pseudochirops corinnae. Taxonomy (NCBI): domain Eukaryota; kingdom Metazoa; phylum Chordata; class Mammalia; order Diprotodontia; family Pseudocheiridae; genus Pseudochirops; species Pseudochirops corinnae. Next base: position 40,871,694 of record CM053588.1, on the reverse strand, counting down.
TCATTGTAAGGTCTCTGCTGTGGACCACATGTTGGTCCTTGGTTTGATCAAAGTTCTTAAATCTTTCCAAATTGTGTTTACACTGTTGTTGTCCTTGTGAAAATGGATCTCCTGGCAGCTCCTCTTTGAATTATCTTGGGTCCTTTCTTACAATACGGTAACATTCCAGGACATTTGGCTACCACATTTGTGGTATTCATTTGGCCGCCATAGCTGATTCAGTTATTCCCCAGTTGTCCAAGGAGCACCCCAACACCCCCACTTCAATTTTATTTCTTTACTTGCCCCCCCCCCTCCCCGCCCCTTTCAGTATCCTCTTCAGTATCACAAAGTTTGTTTTGCTTTATTCCTTCCCTGGTCTTATCCTCCCTCCTTACCCCCCGTCACGTAGCCTCACCTTCCCATCTCCCCCCCATTTCCACTTGTTTCCCTGTTGAATTTGATGTATTTCTACACCAAACTGTCCCTACATGTGTGTTCAGGTAAAAATGAAGTTCGGCTGATTCTCACCCCCTTCCTCCTTGTTTCTATTTCCCATGCACCCCAAGTATGAGAAGTATCAAATTCCCCCCTCCCTACTTGCTGCATTAATACAGCTCTCCTTTTGCTCTTTCTTTCTCTTCCCCCTTTTAAAACGCTCAGAACAGAACCACTTCAGCCCCCTTAGTACACTTAGTGTACTTAGATACTAACTCCCTTAGTATCCTTTGAAGACATTAGGGTTCTGAAAGCACTCTTGTTACTTCTCTCCTTGTTAGAATCTTAGCCTTTCATCTCAGTCCAATCTCAGCCCCTTCCAATTGCACAGATATGTCTCCACCTTTCTGGGGTTTTTCTGGACTCTAATGTTTGTATTTCAAAGCGTCCACTCACTTCTGGTCTTTTCAACAGAAATGCTCAAAAGTCTTCTGTTACATTAAAATGCAGTTTTACCTTCTAGGATTTTCCTCTGCTTTGCAGAAAAAGTTGTTTTTAGTTGTAAGCCCTTCTCCTTTGCCTTTTGGAATATTACATTACAAGATCTCATTTTTAGTTAAAGCAGCTACATCTTATGTGAGCTGGACTGTGGGCTCCTTCATATGTTTAAAAACTGCTTCTTTTTGGACTTGTGCAGTCTTTTTTCTTTGATGTGGGAGCTTTGGATTTTGGGGTGCCTGTCAAGAGGTCATTAGTGGATTCTTTCTGTTTTCACTTTGTCCTCTGGTTGTAATAGATCTGAAATGTTTTATTTATTATTTTTGAAGATCAAATACCCAGTCTTTTTTTTTTAAATCATGGTTTTCAAGGCCAAAATTAGAATCAGAGTCAGTAAACATTTATTAGGCACCTACTCTGTGCTAGTCACTGTGCTGAGTGCAGGGGAGACAGACAGGCATAATGGTTCTCGAGAAGTGGTTCTGATATTCTCTCTTTGGCCTATTTTCCAGTCAATTGCTTTTAATATCAGACAGCTTGCATTTTCTTCTATTTTTTCAGTCTTTTGATTTTACTGTCTTATCCTCTCAAGAAATCAGTGGTTTCTTTCTGGTTTGCAAGGAGCCTGTTATTTGAGTAAGATTTACCACTTTCTCTTCTAAACTGCTTATTCTGCTTCTAATTCTTTCTTCAGAAACTTTTATTTCATTTTTCATCTCTTGCTTCATTTCTTCTAGGTGTCATGTAGTCCTTGTGGAAAATCCATTTTTTCCTTTGTGTCTCTCTTTGCAGTTGTTATGGAGTTAGATTTACAACAAATTTTGATGCTAATTGGTGTTTTCTTTGATTTACTTATCTTTCCAGCTTTGGTTCCTGAATTGGGGCTTTGTGCTAGGGCCAGCATCTGCTCCCTGCGGTATTTCTGGGTGGGATGATTGAGCCTGGGGGTCTTCTCTTGGGTCCCACGGGCTCACGTGCTGATATTTGTCTCCCATTTAGGGTTGTTTTGGAAGTCTCGAGACAGAGTGGCAGAGACTCAGTTCCCCTAAGGATCTGAGTGTGCTGCTGCTTGCGGCTTGCTGCTTCCTGTGGCTTGCTGACTACCTGAGATTTTCTCAGCAGAGCCCTCTGCTCTTGTTGCCTCTGGACCCAGTCTTGTCCGATCTCTGGTCACTCTGATACTCACTTTTCTTGAGGGGGGCGTCTCCTTTCCTGTTGCCCTTGGGCTTCTGGCTGACTTTTTGTGTGTGTGGCTCTGGGATGGAAGATGCCACTTACTGTGACTTCTCATTGGATTTTGTGATTATCATTTGGTGTGGTATGAACTTAAGTGTTCTGTTAGCCTGGGGTGGTTGGGGGAGGAGTGGGAGACTGGATTGGGCAGCCTGCCATTCAGGAAGCTGCCTTGGCAAGAAGTCCCAAACTCATTTCTATGGTCCTTTTAAAGGAAGTTTCCCATCATTGGGACAACTGGCTTTAGGAGTGCAAGTTCCAAAGTTTTTTCATTTGTCGTCAACCAGAGCCTACTCCCTGCACTAATCCAAGTCACTAGTGAAGCCTAAGTTATTTAAACACAGTGAATAATTCCAGGCAAGCTCAGCATTCTATTTTTTACCACTAAATTTGGTTTTAGTATTTCCCTTGCTGTTTTGGAAAGGATATATGAAGTTCCTTTTCCAAACTGATGTTGAACAATTCCCAGTGTTTTGGGAGTGCCAATAATACTTAAAAGCTAATTCAAATCACCTAATTCAGTATCCAACTGTGGTCAGTAAGAGGGACACCAGAAATAGCCAGCCAAGGCCTTATCAACTGCTTCCAGGACTGCATGGTGGGTAACCCATATTGTTATATGGAGGAAACTTCACTGCCAGAGGCAGCTGGTGGCACAATGGGTAGAGCACCGGGCCTGGACTCAGGAGAGCCTGAGTTTGAATGTGGCCCCAGACACTTAATAACTATGTGACTCTGGGCAGATCACTTCACAGCCTCTGTTTGCCTCAGTTTTCTCAGCTGTAAAATGGAGATAATAGTAGCATTTGCCTCACAGGTTGTTAAAATGATCCAGTGAGATCATGTTTACAAAAAGCACTTAGAATAGTGCCTGGCACGTAGTAGGTGCCGTATCAGTTCTTACTCCCATTCTCCTCCTTGCCTTTGGGATCTCACCCAAGGCCCCCATGATTAACATTGATTCAGCAGCATGAGCTCCTTGAAGGAAACAGGCAGGTCCTTGATTAATGTTTATTGATTTGAATTAGAAGGAAAGTTTTCAGCCACATTTAAAGGAAACAAGACTTCTCACTAAATCTCACAGAGCAGAACAAAATGGTGCCTTTGATGATGGCCAAAATTAAAGTCTGAGCTTTTGATCATATAACTTCTAGAAAACTGATTTTGTTTTAGACCTTAAGGCTCCACTGAGGGCTATCTATCCAGCTGTCTCTTATGAGTTCTCTTATTGGTTTCTTTTTTTTTTCTTCTTCTTCTAATTCTTTTTTTTTCTTTTTTTTTTTTTGCTTTTTGGAGGAGGGGGGCAGGTCAGTTGGGATTAAGTGATTTACCCAGGGTCACACGGCAAGTAAGTGTTAAGTGTCTGAGGCCAAATTTGAACTCAGGTCCTCCTGACTCCAGGGCCAGTGCTCTTTTCACTGCGCCCCCTAGCTGCCCCTCTCTTATTGGTTTCTATGTAGCATTTCTTAGCATGTTTGTGACAGCAATACCTTCCCTGTACCCTTTAGCTGACTTTACCAGTCAATGTTCAGTTTAGCTCCAAGTTTTCCATTTGGTCAGGTAGGAAGTTGGAGACTTTTAGTATTTGAGAGAAATTAATGGGGGTTTTTAGGGATTGACTGGTGACACCTGGTTTAGTCACAGACCCCAGACTGAGTAACTCTGGGTTCACTCTCAGTTCATTCCCGTGGTTTTCTCATCCTGTGTCTGGGGTCAGTGCATGTGTACGAAAACCAGTTGGAATGATTTCTATTCAAAATGTGCTTATTGGAGAGAGACAGAGACAGAGACAAAAACTGGGAAGAGGCCTGTTTCCTGGCTTTAGGATTTTTGCCATTTAGTCTGGAAGCTTTGCTTCTTCAGTTGGAGCAGTGAAAGGGAAATAGCTGCATTGTAATCCTGAGCCTCTGTGTCCTGTGATAAAATTAGCCATCTGGGTGTTTACAGCAATTGCTTATTGGAATTCTATGGAAATGTGTCTCCAGGCCATGTTCCTGTGGAATGAGGGAACACAGCTGTGATCATTTCATACAAGAACGCAAGTTATTTTAAAATTTCCAACATTTTACTACTTCCATAAACTGCTTCCAAATAAATAAAACATTTTCTAACCAGAAATGTTGAGTGATAACCAGATGTCGGCTATGAGGCACTTTTTTTGATCTGGATCTTTTATTCTGTTTTAGAGTTTTGTTTTAATTTTCAAGATGTGCTGAAGGGTTTGGAAAGTTTTGGACTTATGGGGAAAGGAATTAACTTTACGTTAAGGGTGGGAGCCAGAGAGAAATATGCCCCTAGCCTCTGCTGCCATAGGGATTGTCAGTGGGCAGTTTCCTGAGCCCCAGCCTGTGCCCTAGCCCAGTAAGGAAGGCAGACAGAGACCTGGCTACATGTGCTGTTGAAAGCTGAGACTCTGATGCAGTAGTCTTTGCCTCTGTCCCTGAGCAGGAGTTTCTGTCATCAGTCAGCCAACAAGCATTTTCTAAGTATCTGTGATGTGTTAGATGTACTAAGTACTAGGGATACAAAGAAACATCAAAGACAGTACCTGCCCTCAAGAAGCTTACAGTCTAGTGAGGAACTTACAGTCTAATGCAGGAGACAACATGCAAAACAACTATATGCAAAGAAGACATAGAAGGTATAAACGAGATAATCCACAGAGCAATGATCATTGACATTACTGAGGATTGACAAAGGCCTTGTATAGAAGGTGAGTCTTTAGCTAAGCCTTGGAGGCAGCCAAAGAGGCTGGGAGTTAGAGGGAGTTCCAGGCATATGAAACAGCCAGTGAAAATGTCCACAGTCAGGAGGTAGAGTTTATAACTCAAGGAAAAAGAGAGAGGCTTGTGTCACTGGCTCACAGAATGTGTGGAAGGGTCTGGGGGTGAAAGGTATAAAGAGTCTGGAAAGGTAGCAAAGAGCCAGATTATGGAGGCTTTAAAAGCAAACAGAGAATTTTCTGTTTCATCCTGGAAGTAGTAGGGAACCACTGGAGTTGACTGGATGGGAGTGAGAGTAACATGGTCAGACTTGGGCATTAAGTTAATCACTTTGGCTGCTGAGTGGAGAGAGACCTGCTGGAGTCAAGGAGAGTAAGTGGCAGGCCATTGTACTGGTGCAGGTGGAGGACCTGCAGGGTGGGGGGGAGGGGCAGTGCCAGAGGAGACCAGGGGCCATTTATGAGAGACATCATGGAAGTAGACGCAGCAGGACGTGGCCACTCACTGACTATGAACAATAAGAGTGAGGAGTTGAGGATGACTTGGCTTGTGAGCCTGGGGTCTTGGGAAGGTGGTGGTGCCCTCCACAGTTATACAGAAGTTTGGGTAAGAAGATGATGAATTCATTTTTTGTCCATATTGAGTTTAAGATGTATACAAGACTATGGGGCGGCTAGGTGGCACAGTGAGTAGAGCACCAGCCTTGGGGTCAGGAGGACCTGAGTTCAAATGCGGCCTCAGACACTTGACACACTTACTAGCTGTGTGACTTTGGGCAGGTCACTTAACCCCAAGTGCTCTCCAAAAAGCAAAAAAAAAAAAAAATGCATACAAGACTTACGGTTTGAAATGTCCAATAACCAGTTGGAGATGTGACACTGGAGATAAGGAGAGAGGTTAGGGCTGGACGGATATATCTGAGAATCATCTGTAGAAATGATAGTTGAATCTGTGGTTAGTTGAATGAGCTCATCAAGGTGAAGTAGCGTGGAGGGAGAAGAGAAGGCCCAGGACAGCCTTGGGAGACACCCACTGGTAACAGCTGTGACCTTTGGCAAAGGAGACTCAGAAGGATCAGCAGAGAGGTGAGAGGAGAGCCAGAGACCTAAAGAGAAGAGGGTGTGAGAGAGGGAAGCAGGAGATGAGAGGAGGAATCCTGTAGGAGATACTAAAAGTGCTTCCAGAAAGCTCGGAGCATGCCTACCAACGCCAGGTCGAACTGTTATTAAATCAGGCCTCGACCATTAATCCTTCTTTGCTGGGAGTCCAGGAATGGCTCCCTCAGGGCTTGCAGATGCCTCTTTTACAAACCCAGTAGGGACTGTCTAGGATCAGAATTTTAGCCTTTGTCCTTCATCTCCTCAGCATCTTTAATTTGAACCTACAGCCAAATCCCAGCCCCTTGCTAGTAACCCTGTCAGCAGATGTTTATCTGAGTGACCATCGTGCAAATGCTGTGCACTCAGCACTTCAGCCATCACTGTGGGGGTCAAGGAAGGGGGGCTGTGTTAGAAGAATGACAGCCAAAGAGCTGCAACAAAGACAACTAAATTTATTTAATAAAGATGATGAGAGAAGTCAATGACAGGTGACTGGAGGATAAAGGAAGATGTACTTTTCAGTTTAAAATGAGTGTTTTCCCATTGGATGGGTTCCCTAATCTAGCACCCACCTAATGTAATGGATTTCTAAATGCTCCCCCCCCCATCTAATCATAACTGATGAGTTCTGTAAACATTCAGATGGATTTTGGCATTAACCAAATGTTCTTGATGAACAGTGCTTTTGTGTCTGTGATCTAATCAACCCAGCTACAAGTGCTTTCTTAAACTGGCAGGTAAAGAAGAGCCTGGTTCTGCACCTCCCTTGGTTCTAAAATCACTAGCATCCAGGGGCCACTTCTCTATCCTGCTGAAGAAAGATGGAAGGCCCAAGGAAAGTCTTTTATTTTTTCTAACTGGATTGAGGTTTTCCTGATGCAGCCATGGGAGGCAGGATGTAATTACTTTAATCTTCAGACATCAGGTTGCTAAACATTGATCCATTGATTGCTTCTGTTCTCTCTCTTTGTTGGGTCATATGAGAATAAAACCCTAACTCTGAATTTCTTGCTATAGGGAACGCTGCAGCATAAAAACAAAGAGTAGAAACAACCGGGTTGTCTCCCATTCTTTAGCTGGGGGGGGAGGCGGCGCAGTTTTTAGCCAGACGTGCAATGCTGTTCATTGAGGTAGGGTATATAAGACTTGTGGGTCGCATTTGACAAGTTTGGCTATTCCTTTTGACCTTAGAATACAGAGATAAGATCTATATTTAATTTGCATAATCTATAAGCATTTCTTTTTTTTTTTTTTGAGATTAAGATCATGCCACAGGGTTGTTTTGCAACATTTTCATTACATATTGATTATTTTCACTCATTTCTTTTGTTAATACCCATAAATCTCACCTCCTTAAGGACGGAAGCCGCATAACAGTTCCTTAGAACATATCCAGGCCCAGTGACAATCCCTGACTTTACTACTGCCTTATTTAGAATAGAATAGAATATTCATCTCTCTAAGAGTATCTGCTATTTTATTTTGCTGACCCCATGAAATGATGCCATATTCCTAGACATTGATTTCGTGGGTTATTTTTTTTTCTGTTGCTTTCCAAATGTTAGTACATAAATTGTATTCACCCCTTTGCTGCTTTCTCTTTTGAAAATGGGTACATTTCTAGTGTGTATTCTGTGGTTTCCTTTTAAGAAATTCAATTTCTTTGAAATGATTTTCAAAATAATATATCTAGGTACACGTTCCATATAAATGCTAAATAATCACAAAAAGTTTCCATGAGGATTTATAGTTTTTTTTATTCAGCCATCAGAAGGATCTGGGCATTTGTCTGGAGCAGGGTGGGAAGTTGGGGGGGTGAGTGGTTATTTTGTTGTTGTACTAGTTGGGGCACCTCTCAGAGGGAGCCAGTGGTGAAGACTTCGGTCTGCTTCTGTGGAAATGATTCTGAGGTCATGAAACTGCCTCTGTGAGTTGGCTGACAGGGTAATTTTGCAAAAGAAGGAGAGCCGTTTAAGCCCATACGTTTGGCAGTTCTCAGAGGCAGCAAGGGGCAATTTACCGTATGCGGACGTGGAAGTCAGTTGGAATTGGAGGAGGGAGAAAAACGTGGTTAACCAAATGTCTGGGAAATTGCTGCTAGAGAGAGCCAACGCAGAGGAAAATGAAAAGAAGGGGATCTCCTTTACACACAAAATCGAAAAAAAGACCAAAAATAGAGTTAGTTTACCCTTAAAGGGTTATTCATTGAAGACTTATCCCTGACCACTATGTCAGCTTCACTGCACTGAATTTAAACACATGGGCCTTTTGACTCCCATGACCCGTCCTGTACCTCAGCCACCCATGAGGATTGGAAGGTCATACCTAAAATTTCATCATTATCCATTATCGTGATAACTCCATAATTCCATCTCTGAAATTCCCTCTGTGATCATAATCCCACTGTCTTATGTCTCTCCGTCACATTTCTCCTAATTCTTTATCCTCACGGAGACCTTTGGTCTCCTACCACCCTTGCTGTGGCCTTTCTGTCTCTACAGTCTTGACTCTGGTTAACTAGTTCAGGTATCCCTGTCTCTGCCCTGGAATCCTTTTCCCCCTTGTCTTACTACCCTTCTACCCTACCAGTCCTTAATCTTGAGTCAGTCCTATACTTTCTACTTTCTCTGCCCTATTCCCATGCTGCTGAATAAAGTCATGATACTATGCAGCTGAGTCCATTTATGTTATCTGATCTCACCTGGGCCCTCGCTGCTGCAGAGTAATCATTTTATTCTTCCTCAGTTTTATTCTAACAGTTACAACTGTCCACAAATGGAATGGGCTACATTAAAAAGTCAAGAGCTTTCTCATGCTGGAAGTAGTCATGGGCAGGCTGGGTGACCACGTGGCGGAAATAGGAATAGAGACTCCAACTTTAGGTGAGAAGTTGAACAAAATTAATTCTAAGAGCCTTACCAGCTTTAAGATTTCTTTGGCCTGATTAGTTTTTTGTTCATTTTCCAGGGTCCGTTAAGTAAACTATCATATTATCTGTAAATAGAGGTAATTTTGTCTTCTTTGTCTCTGCTTATTCCTTAATTTCTTTTTTGTTTTATTGCTTGTTGAGAGGCATCATGGCACAGTGGGTTGAGTGCCGGACCTGGAGTCAGGAAGACATTCAAGGCCAGCTTCTGCTCTGTTAGCCCTGTGATCCTGGACAAGTCCCTTGACCTCTTAGTGCCTCAAACAACTTCCCAGGACTTACCTTCGAGGTCATGGCAGAGTGAAGAGAGCTCCTGAGGTGGTGTAGCCTTCCTTATTATGTCTGCTAGTGTTTCTAAGAATGGTGAAGATAGTGGGCATCCTCACTTCACCCTGATCTTACTGGAAACTTATCTAGCCTTTCTCTGTTACGTAGGATGCTGACACTTAGTCTTAGATACTTTTAGTCATGTCCTTGTGATTTTAGCATTTTTAACATAAATGACTGTTTTATATGGAAGACTTTTTCTATATCTGTTACGCATATTATTGATATGATTTTATTGTGTTTTTTGATTGACATGATTGTATACATAATCATCCTAATTTTGGACCATCCTTACAGTGCTGGTATAAATTATCCAACCTGGTCATAATGAATAGATTTTTAGTATATTTTTGCTATAGTCAGTTCTGATATAACACACATTTCAAAAATGTAAATTCATTCCAGTGAGAACATTTTGAGCATAACATGAATTTCAAGTTTGCCTCTGAATGATTTCTTCCTTGAGAAGCAGTGAGAGAGCTCAGCAAACTGCCCTACTTCATAGTAATGCCCAAGCTACCATCTTTCTGATGCCCACTTCCACAAACACACATCAAGGGAAAGCATGTGCATCTTCTGCCATCTCTGCCCCTTCCCCTCCTTTTCTCTCTAGCCTCTGCCCCAAGACTCAGAGTGCAGTGCCCTCTCCTCTCAGAGACAGCTCCTGATTGCAGTGGTTCTTATTGCTTAACCACTTAATGCTAAAAAATAAAACTGTACTGTCACCCATAACTTTTGAGGGTTTTGTCTCTAGCCTCATTTTCCCCATAAGTTCCAGTGGTTTTTAATTGCATAATTTTGCAGTGCTTTTCGATAGCACATCTGTCACTTTATAGCAGAATTGACTGTATTTTATTTAGTATTCTGCATCAGCATACGTTCCTGTTGAGGAGCAGAGTAGTTGGTGTCCAGAGTAGGGCTTCTCAAACTTTTTCCACTCTTGACCCCATTTCCATTTTCTTGGCATTGGCCTGAGGACATGCACAGTGCAGAGTACACATGCTTTGTGTTCAGAACCAAGGCTGCTGAGAAGTTGTGAGATGCAACATGGGCAAACACTGCCAGAAACACCTCAGATTCGTTACTCATTTGATTCTTAATTATTGGTAATCATGTGTTCAGAAACCTTGTACAGAAATTTTTTGCTATGCCATATGGGGTTGTGACCCACAGTTTAAGAAGCTTTGTCCTAGAAGACAAGCCTTGGAGTTAGGGAGACCTCTTAAGTCCTGTATCTGTCACATGCTTGCCGTTTGACCCAGAACAAGTCACATAATTGCTCAGTGTCCTGAGGCATTCCCTACATTACAGATGAGTTGAGGGAGTTTCTATGCCAGTAGTTGCCCATGCCAATAAAATCAGAGGTCCTGATCCCCACCCCACTCAAAAAAAAGTTAGTGTATTAGTCTGTAGTTCTGTTCCTCTGTTTTAATTCTTCCTTTTGAAGTTATCAAGATTTTTATCTCATAGAAAGAGTTATGTAAGATGCCCTCTTTCTCAATTTTAGCAAATAGTTTATGTAGCATAGGAATGAATTTTTCTTTAAGAGTTTGACATAGATCACTTATAGATCCATTTGGACAAGGAGTGGTTTGTTTCTTTTTTCCTGTAGTTCAGTTATAACTTCAGCTTCTCTTTCTGAGATTGGTTTGTTTATATTTTTTAATGTTTTATTAATTTGAATATTTTATATTTTTGTGAAGTTTATCCATTTCTTTTAAATTGTCATTTTTGTTGACAAAAACAAATAAAGACATCGCCTTCAGTAAAGTGGAAGAATACAAAATAAATCTACAAAAATCATCAGCTTTTTTAAACATATATTGGCAACAAGACTTATAAAGAAGATATAGGGGGTAAAAAAAATTCCATTTCAAATAAAATAGATAAATATTTGGGGCTTAGCCTACCATAATAGTGAGGGTTTACAAATGTAATTACAAAACATTCTTATAGGGAAAAAAAACCTAAATATTTTGAAAGATATTTGGTATGCGGAGCCAAGATGGCAGCACAGAAGCAACAAGCTTCCGCAGCTCCCACATAGCCACCTCAAATACCCATAAAATATGACTCTAAACAAATTTTAGGGCTCCAAAACTCACAAAAATACAGAAAAATACATCTCCCGCTGAAGGCAGCTCAGCAGGAAGGGCTCATCGCAGTGCGCTGGGAGCCAAAACCAGCCCACCTTGAAACCGTGGCTTGGCCCGGGGCGGACAGGACAAGCCGCAGCTGGAGCCTTCAGGACAGTGGATCAGCAGCAGCTATGGCAGTTTCCAGAATTATCAAGCCATAAGAAACAAGGACTAAGTGAAAGGTCAGTAAAACTGAGCTAAATTTGGGGGAGAAAAGCAGTCTGGCCTCCAGGGCAAGGAAGAGGCAGAAGCAGCAGCCCTGCAGCCACCTCCATGTGGCTGCTTCAGAGCTCCTGGCCTGCAGACTGCAGTTGTTCAGAGGCTAAGTGATCTTGCGTTGAGTGGTCTGGATCCGGATCGTGGCCTTGGGTGGTGGTCCTGGGTTGTGTTTTCAGTGAGCCAAAGCTGGTGGGAGCTGCAGTGGCCTCCTAATAGCTCCAGCAGCTGCGAAAACCCCAGCTATTTGGGACAGAGCTTTCTCCTCTGGAAGCAGAGTTCCACAGAACTATTTAAAAGTCAAGTAATTGACTGGCAACAACATGAGCAGGCAAAGGAAGCAAAGAACAGCAGTCGAACTCTAGACTCCTTCTTTGGAGACAAAAAGGATCAAAGCATGGAACAGGAGGAAGACAACACAGTCAGAACTCCCACACCAAAAGCTTCCAAGAAACATAAAGACTGCCTACAAGCCATAGAGCAGCTTAAGAAGAATTTTGAAAACCAAATAAGTAGAGGAAAAATTGGGAAGAGAAATGAGAATTATGCAAGAAAATCATGAAAAGAGAGTCAATAACCTGACTGAAGAAAATAACACCTTAAAAAATAGATGAACTCAAATGACCAAAGAGGCCCAAAAAAGCCAATGAGGAGAAGAATGCCTTAAAAAATCAAATTTGCCAGATGGAAAAAGAAT
>CM053588.1:40808680-40858919 GCA_028646515.1 Pseudochirops corinnae | reverse complement strand
ACTGGATAATGAAGACTCCAGGACCGAGGCCCAAGGCGACAATCCGGATCCAGGCCGCTCAACGCGAGAGCACTGGTCTGAAAACAATCGCTCAATCCCCCTGCTTTTTGCAGGCCGAGGGCAGGAAGCTACAATGCAGAGGCGGGTGCAAAACCTCCGCCTTTCGCTTTTCCCCTCTTGGAGACCTTTCGGCCAGACGCTTATCTCCCTCTTTCACAATCCCCACTCACGCAGCTGGTGCTAATCCCCCCTCCTCGCAGCTGGTGCTAATCTCCTCTCACCTGAGAAGCTTCTCCCGCCCAGGCACCCCCGGGGCACAGCAGCGGCTTCAGGCCAGGCTGATTTCGGTTCACAGTGCTGATATGGTTCCTCGTAGCCGAGCTGACTTTAGTGGGAAGTATCCTTGTGTGCGTTTTGGAGTTCTAGGATTGGTTTAGAGTCCTATTTTATGGGTATTTTGGGGTGGCTATGTGAGAGCTGTGATATGTTGCTGCTGCTACGCTGCCATATTGGCTCCGCCCCCAGGAATTATTTTCTTCAGTGGTTATTGTTAGTACTTACTATCAGAGTTAAAGGACCCAGACCAGGTAGGTCTGTAGCTTCTCAGTGTCCTTCCCAAATTGTGGTACTCTGAATGGAAAATAGAGTCCAGATGTAGCTCCAATAAGGTAGAGACAGCAGGCCTGTCACCTCTTGAGTCCAGGCCACTAGTCCTCTCTTAATGCAGCCCAAGATTATGTTAAATTTTTTTGGCAATATCACAATGTTGACTTGTTAAGGTTATAGTACACCTTTTTCAAATGAACTGCTGCCTAACTCCTCTTCCCCATCTTGTTCTTGGGGAGTTGACTTTTTAAGCCCAATTATAGGTGTGTAGATTTTTCCTTATTTAATTACTTCTGCCCTGAAGCCCATTGTTCTAGCTTGTCAATCTTTTCTTGATTCCAGTCATCTCCAGAGTGTTGCCTGCCCCTCTCCACTTTGAGTCATTCGCAGATTTGGTAGGCATGCTTTCTGTGCCTTTATTCAAGTCTTTGATAAAAACTTTTGAGCGTCACAGGCCAAACACAAGTTCCTGTGGTTCTATATTAGAGATCTTCCAAGATAAACTCAAACCAATAAATGGCAGCATTCTGAATTTACCTAATAGTACTCTTGTTTAACTCATATCTCTTTATCTTTTCCACAAAAATAGCATGACAGACTTTGTCAAATGGCTTTGTTAAGATCTAGGTGAAGTGTGTCTACAATATCCCCCAGTCTGTCAGTCTAGCAACTCTGTCCAATTACGTCCAACATGTTCAAAACCATTTGTTATCTTTCTTCCCCAAATCTTCCCCTCTTTCAAATTTCTCTGTTATCTTTTCAGTCATTGCCATTCCTCCAGTCACCCAGGATCACGACCTCAATGTCATCCCCAGTTCCTCACTCTTGTCCATCTCACATATCCAGTCTCAAGTCACTTCTTGTCATTTCTACCTTTGGCATCTCTCAGATACATTCCCTTCTCTTCACTTATCCACCAGCCTGGTACAGGCTCTCATCACCTCTCACCTGGAATATTGCAATATCCTTCTCTGCTTGATCTCCCTGCCTCAAGTCTCTTCCCACCCAAGACCTCCTCCACTCAGCTGTCAAAGTGGTCTTCTCAAAGGGCAACCAGAGAAGATAACGTGATTAAGCTGCATTGATACAAACAAGATGTCTAGACTGAGGAAGCTTACAGTCCTGCTGTTGTCTGCCTCAGAACATGTATGGAATAATGTGTTCCATTCCCAGGTCCCACTTTGCCAAGTGCATCCAGAGGCAAGTCACAGGATCTCAGGAACCTCGGTGACCATCTAGTTCAACCTGTGGGACTTGTCAGTGACCAGCATGATGGGAGGACTAGAGATTAACCTGTATGGTAATCAGTTGAAAGAAACTGGAGATGTTTGCCTGAAATACAAGAAGATTTAGAAGGAACAGGATGGCTTTATTCAAGTGTCTCAAAAGCTCACAAATGGAAGATTTATTCTGCCTGGCCCCAGAGAGCAGAACTAGGAACAGTGGGTGGAAATTGCCGAGGCAGATTTCAGCTTAATTTTAGGGGGCATGACCCTAACAGTTTTCCAAAACAGGAATGGGCCATTTAAGGAGATCCTGAGTTCTCTGTAACTGGAGATCTTCCAATGAAAGTTGAATAATCTCCTGTTGGGTTTTTGTAGAAGGTATTACTGTTCAGGTACAAGGAGAGTTAGATGACTTCTGAGATCCTCTAGCTGAAAAATGAGATTTTTCATTCTTTCTCTTGGGTTTTTATTTTAGTGTATCTTGCAGTGTGCTCACTTTAAGAGTAGTGAGTTAATTGGCAGCTTCACCAGGTTACTTCAGTTTTAAGCCTTGCCCTCTCTACTTACCAGAAAGTAATTGTGGGCCATACAGCTGTGGACTCAAGAAATCAACAACATGTGAGGTCACCAAATAATAGAGGGTGACATGTTTTAAAACATAACTCGAATTCTTTGGATGCAATCAGGATAGCCACATGAATTCATCCTCTTGGGACCTGAAGAAGGGACAAAGCCGTTATCTCTTGTTGTGACTTAGTAGAATATGTGCCTCTACACCCCACTTTCATCATGAAAGAGATGTTTTCTAAGTCTTTCAGATTTTCACCAGCAGGGGGTGGAAGTACAATTCAACTGATTCCCACAGCTTGGATGAAATGGAAAAGTCTCAAGTAGAGGACCCCTATAGAGCCAATCGAAAATTGAGTGCTTGGCTAGCCACCAGAACTTTCCAAGCTTTAGACTTGGGTTCTTTGAAGTAAAAAGTTTCTAGTACTTAGGAGGACCTGAGGCTTCTGGCCAGGAGGGAGTTTTCTTTCAGAGTCTCCAGGACCTGGTTGTAGATTAATCTAGAGACCTTAAGTGGTAACAGAAATGTCCTATGTGAGACTTTCAGACAAAAAGAAATCTATTAATTTTAAAAACTTTTTTCAACCTTTAAATGAAATAGACCTTTTGAGATGATTGTGTTGCAATAGTAGCTTAACTGGGAGCTCTTCTTAGTAGAGAAAATTATTTTGTGCTGCTCTTGAAGGCTCATTATCTCCAAATGCACAGTGGACAGTTTCCAAACTGCTAGATTAACAAGGAAATAATCAGCAGCAAATAACATTCCTTGGTCCCTGTGGTTTGTAAACCTGTTTCATAAAGATAACAAAATCTCAGAGTTAGGAAGGACCTTATAGAGATACCTGAGTCATATGTTTGTTAGACATGTGACCTTCAGCAGGTCACTTCATATGTCTAAACCTGAATTTCCTCACCTATAAAAATAAATAAAGAATAATGATTATGCTTCTTACAGGGTTATTGTGTGGGAAAAGCCTTTGGAAACCTTCAAGGCTCATGTAAATATGAGTTGAGGATGTTGCTATGTAGTCTTACCCATATCTGAATAGGAATGTTTTCTGACAGGTGGTTACCTGTTCTGATTGAAAAACCCCAGTGAGGGCAAACTCATCACTTTCCGAAGCATTTCATTCCGCTCTTGGATGGCTCTCATTATAAAGGTTTTCCTTATATCACACCTAAATCAACAGCTTTCTTGAACTGCTACTGGTTCTGCCTTCTGTGATCAAGACTTTGTGTCTCAAAGTCTAGTCTGACCACAGTCTTCCCATTCTGCTGCCTTCCCTCTTTTTCTTCCTCCTCCTCCTCCTCTGGCCCTTCTATACTGGTGGCCTCGAGGCTCTAGATTGACCTGTCTTCATTGCCCTTCACAGTTTTCACTCTTTAGTTCACCAGTTGAGCCATTTTCCAGATCTTTCAGAGATCAGTCAGAGGCTCAGTAAACATACTATTTAAGTAATCAGCAAACACGTATATCTGCTCCTTCTTTTAGACTCTTAGAATGTGGTTCATCTGGGTATGGTGATTTCTTAATGTCTCATCATTTATCTTGAGTACCAGCTTTTGCCCTTTCTAGTTCAAAGGTCATACTCCTTGCTCCAGACCCGAAGACTGAAGTGGCTTTTCTGCTTGCCAGGACTAATCCCTCTGTTTTTATCCTTGATCCCATTCCCACTTGTCTTCATCAGGAAACTTTCTCCCGCTTCTTCAGTCTATTCCTAGCTACTAGCTCTTTCCCCAATGCCTACGAAACATCTAGGACTCTGCAGTTCTTAAAAAATTGCTAAATCCAGTGAACCTTTTCTTGGTCCATATCCTTCTAGACTTCTTAAAGCTCTTGACACAGCTGACTTCTCTCTTCTCTTGCCTTCCATGACGCTGTACTTGCCTGGTTTCTCTCCACCTATCCGCATGCCTGGCAGAATGCCTCTGCATTGCTGCCCACCACGCTGGCTCTCTCGCTTCCCTCTTGGCTAAGCTGGGGGGCCTTCCTGATGATAGTATGGTCTTTATCTTACTCTCCTTTGCTCTCATTACTCCCCATCTTCTGTTAACATTGTTGCCCCTAAAGCCTCAATCTCCGTGGTGGAATATAGACTCCAGGGCAGATTGTTGCCTTTTTTGTCATTGTAGTACCTTACATGTAGCACATACTTGATAAATGTTTGTTTTAGTTGAATTTAATTACTTGAAGACATCTATTATGTCACTTCATAATCCTTTTCTTCTTCAAGCTAATTTTTTCTACTTCTTTCGGCTGCTTCTTATAGCCTAATCTCTGGTCTCCTTGCCGTTTGGGATCTCCTTGCTCTCTACACTCCCTCATTTGTCAAGCAGGTGCCCCTTCCTTTAGGATGTTTTGCCTCCCAGGGCAGCCTCAGGTTGCCTCAGCAGCTCTTATTTTTGGCTCCCATCTCACCTGTTGACTCATCAAGTTTTCAGGGATCTGAGACTTTAGAACTCTTCTTTAGGAACTTCTGTCTAGCCCATACCCCACCTTCCCATCCTATGCCTCCTCATCTGATTTTTTAAGCTGAGTATTGCACTTGATATAATCCCTTCTCAGTTAAGACAGCCCTGCTGCTCCCCATTCCTTTGTAGAAATGTGAAACGGGGTACATAATATGGGTCTTTTTTTAATTTGTCAGTTTTGCTCAATTCTTTTTTCTACTTCCTCTTTTTTTCTTCCTTAATTCCTTGTTATAATTGTTATAAGGGAGAAATTTATGTAATTAAGATAAAAGATAGCAATAAAAATAATTTTTTTTAATTTCATCTAATTAGTTTTGATCCATCATTCCATCATTTCAGTATCTTTGATTTGTGAGTGACCATGTTATACATTAGCTGTCTCTGCCCCACCCCCAAGTATGTCACATTTACAGATTCAGAAGCATCCCATCTGGATCTTCATTTAAGTCACTGACACATACAAAGACAGAGTCCTGGAGAGCTCCCTAGAGGATCCTCTCCCCGCCTTCACACTGACATCATTTCTGATCACTGCTTTTTGAACGAATGCAGTCATTCAGAACAGACCCCACCACCACCACCTTTATGTCACCTACTGTCTTGTTTTTAATCTTTGTATCCCTAAGCATCTAGTAGGTGCTTAATAATGCTGATTCTTAATGGTCACCTGAATTTCCATTTCAAGTGCACCTGATCATTTTGGCCAAATTTTTCCATCTCTTCCACAAAGATAGCATGAGGGACTGTCAAATGCTTTACCAAAGTACAAGTATATTTTGGTTATGGAATTCCCCTAATATATCAGTCTATTAACCCCATCAAGAAAAGGAAATGAGTTAGGTCTGCCATGACTTTTTTTTTTTTTTTGGTGAAGTCATGTTAAATGTTTCTTCTGTTTGTCATTTTTTTCTCCAAAATTCCCTCATTTGTCAGTGGGATGGTCCGAGCAGGTGCCCCTTCCTTTAGGATGTTTTACCTTCAGGGCAGCCTCAGGTTGCCTCTGCAGCATTTATTTTTAGCTCCAAAATAGGCTCCACTCAACCTTTCAAGTATGCATTACTCTTCACACACACTACAGTTTGACCAAATTGGCGTTCTTACAGTTTCTCCTATACCACATTTCATCTCCCATCTCCATGCCTTTGCACTGGCTGTGCCTTATTCCTTTGATGCTCTCCCTCTTCACTTTTGCCTCTTAGAATCCTTAGTATCCTTCAGCTTTCAGCTTGTGTGCCAGCTTCTACACAAAGTATATCCTGGTTGGTTGCGCCCCCCCCCCCCTTTTAAATGCCTTTCCCTCCCCCACCCTATGTTATTTCTCATTATTGTCAGGGAATGCTTTCTTAGTTGTATCCTAGCACCTAGCACAATGCTCGGCATATAGGAGGCCAGAGAGTAAAGAGAAGAGACAGTAAATTGATATTGGCTCTTAGTAGTCATCGCTTCACTTTCTAAAAGCTTTCATGCCATCCGTTTAATAACATACTGTAGAATTTCACCAGAAATTGAAGTTAGGATCAATGAACCTTAGGTTTTTTTATTAAATTTTATTTTATTTTCAGATCTGCATTTTCTCCCACCCTCAGTTGAGAAAGCAAACAAACAAACCCCTATTATGAACATATATAATCAAACAAACCAAATTCCCATATTGGCCGTGTTGGAAATATAAATGCACACATACACACACACACACACACACACACACACACACACACACACGCAGACTGTTAGTGTGAAGATCACATTCTCTGCTGCTTTTTGAAATTAGGCCATTTTCCCCAACTTCAATTTTGAAGCCATTTCCCCCTTCTCTACACTTTTTCCAGAGATCACAGATAGTAGTTCAGCAGTTATACCTGCCTGTTATTTAAGAACTTTCTTATGTACTCAGTGACTTGAATTCACTGAGGGCAGCCAGGTGCTCTCTCTCCATTTCTTCACAGTTTTAAGAGTTGGAAGGTACCTCAGTATCCTTGGTAGCCATCTGGTCCAACCCATACACAAAAGGAATATTGACAATAATGTACCCAGCAAATGGTTCTCTGTCTGAAGACCTCCATTGACAGAGAACCCACCACCTCTGGAGATTGCCCCTTCCACTTTAGGAGAACTATCTTTGGCAGGAAGCTTTTCCCAACGTCCAGCCCAGTTTGGCCTCTTTACAATGTCTCCCTCCTGTTCCTGGCACCAAGAAGAGAGAGTCCAGTCTCTCCTCCAAATGTTACCTCTTCAAATGGAAAAGTTGTCATGTTCCTCCTGATCTTTCTCAGCATTTCTCGTATTTTATTCTAGGAGTAACCATTTTCATTCTATCATTTCCAAGCCAAAGATCATTTTTTTTGGGCAAAGAAGACGGATGCTAAACAAGACTTGAGTCATTCTGCTTTCCTTCTGCTGTCTCTGTCCCATCCACTCCACACCACAGTTCTATCCCTTTTTTTGATCTTCTTCTTGACCTCAACATGGATTTTAAGTCTTTTTTATTGTCAGTTGCATTTAAAAAGCCATTTTTTGTCCTCATTGCAGTCCTTTGCATTCATCAACAGCTTCAGCTCATTTTGACTTTTAACACAGTCTCTTTAAGCTATCTCTCCCTTTTCTTCCTCACCAGACCTGTTCCTTTTAGTGATTTCAGAATGTTGTTCTTGCCCATCTCAGAGAGATTTCCTTTATAGAATTTTAGACCATGGGATTTTATCTGTCCTTTTTCTGAACCTCCAAATAATGCTTTTTCTCATCTAAAGATAATGATATTTTAAAATGGCCATGGAAAACACAAAAATTTTTACCCTCCATTTTCTTTTGCCTTAATCATTAAGTGAAAAGTGATCAAAGAATAGAATAAGCAAGTTCTTGATAACTGCCTTTTTCCTTCATTGAAGGTCCTGCTTATTAATATCTCCTTTGGGATGTAGGGGAGGATAAAGTATAGGCTGAAGAATATCTCTTTCGTGTAATGCTTCTCTTTAATGACCCAAGAAAGAGGTGGGATACAAAATAGACTAAGAGTAATCCAGAGACAAGGCACGCTTGTTAAAAGCACTTTGTTGTAAGGTCACCATATTTATTTATTGAAGGCTTACTTCATATAAGGTATGATTTTCATTGGCATTGTGGACACCCTTCTCTTCTCCTTCAGCCAGCAAGCCATCCCTAGAGTGACTCAGCTCCACCAGCTGTGGAGAGAATGCCCATGCCCCGTCTTTCCAGAGTTAGAGAGAGCACTCTGGGTTTGGAGGGTGGAGGAAAAACTAAAGAAGTTGGGACGCTTGTGTGAAAAGCATCAGGCCGCTGTCATAAGAAATGATGACTGTAGAATTCAGAGAAGTGCTGGACGACTTCATAGAAATGTTGCAGAGCAGAGTAAGCAGTATCATGGAAACAGAAGCAGAAGTGCAATTAGAATAACCAAGCCTGGTCCGGGTGGAGGAAGGAGAACGATTTTTGAACCATTCTTCATTCTTTGCAGAGGTGGATGTGGCTGATGCTGTACAGAGGTTGCCATATGTGGTCAAAGGGTGGGTCAGTTTTGATGAATGGCCTTTGGGTTTCTGGTTTTGTTTTGTTTTTTAATATTTGTTCCAAGAAGGTGTGGATAAAGTACATATTTGGAAATGAATTAGATGTAAAGCCAAACACATCCATTTTTAGAATTATTTTTCCTATGGGTAGCTTTTCAGTAGTTTTATCCCACTACTTTCTGACTTCAGGAATTAGAGGATCTGTTTGGATGTCCAGTCCTGCTGAAGCACACTGCAGGCTCCCTGTAATTCAGGAACTGTTTTTGATATCACTCTAAAGCTAGCATCGTAGACTAGCCTCTCCAGACTTAGTTAGGCCAGTCCTCAGAGAGCAGATAGTTCTTTCTTGGGTTGGTAGCTTGTTAGGACTGTCCAGAACTTGAGCTCCACTGTCCTAATCCTTTGAGACTCCAGGGTTGCTGCCTCCCACCCCCACCCCTATAGCCACAGGAAGGCCTCACAGTTTTACTGGAGTGAAATGAGTTAATTGTGTGGGTATGAAAAAAGGAGTGCCTGTTTTCATTATTACCATGATTGCATTCCATTAGTCAAAACTAAGGATGTCAGCCCAGGACCATTCCAGGTGGGACAGTGTCAGAAAGAGTTAACCCAATGCCTTGCGTCCTTCTTGCATTGGGCTTGCCAAGCTTGCTGGTGTGCCATGGTATTTGAAAAGAGAAAAGTGCTTGTCTTACAAACTCTTTCGGCTTGAAAAATTATTTCTGAGACGTTTCAGAAAAAACTGGCATAAGGCTTTCATGGAAGCAGGAATTTGGTACTGAGTATTAAACAGATTAAAAGCTGTGGAAGCAAGTGTGATCCAGAGGGTAAAAGCCAGGTTCAAGTCCAATCTTTGTTTACAAAAGGCCTTGGTCTCATGCTCCCGATTGCGTCAGAACTAAGATCTGATACTTCTACCAAACTTTTGGCCACATTATCTACAAGGTGGAAAGTGAGTTACGGCAGTAACTAAAAGCCTTTTTGGAAGGGAGCAGAGAAGGGAGTGAGCATTTACTAAGCACTTACTGCATGCCAGACACTGCGCTAAGCACTTTATCATTATCTCATTTGATCGTCACAACAACACAGAAAAAGAGATGCTCTAAAAATTCCTACTTTACTGTTGAGGAAGCTGAGACAGCCAGTGACTTGCCCAGGGTCACACAGGTAGTACATGTGAGGTAGGATTTGAAATCAGATGTTCCTGATTCCAGGCCCCATGCTCTGCCCACTGCACCACCTCACTGCCCCTGAAGTCAGACTCTGTCTAGCTCTGTTACTGTGATCTGTTCAGTTTAAAAAAGTGATTTCCTTGGGCTGGATGAAGAGCAGCCAGCAGAGATCAGATGCTCCCTGGATCATTGAAATAAACCTTTTTGTACAGTCACTGATTTGTCATTTTCTTAAACAGATTTATTTGATTTTATTTGACTTTCAGCATACTTGGCCCTTGAGTCTTAAAACTCACCTTCGTTTCCCCTATAGACTTGGAGCAGCATCAGGGCACTGCAGGCTCTCAAGCCGCTGGTGCAGCTCTAGGGGCTTTCAGTTATTTTGGCCTTGGTTTTAGTCCTGAAAGCTGATGGGCCTTGTGGTGGCTTGGTTGGTGGTCACTGCGAAGTCACTGTGAATGCTTGTCCTGAACAGAGGCCGACGTCTCTGACTCACGGGAAAGAAACTGAAGCCTGATCTAAGGCCAAATCCTTCAGCTTGTTTTTGTCTCCTAAACCATTTGCTCCATAAAGTAAAATCAGACCAGTTAGACTGAAATTACTTGAAACTTTCACTTCATGATCATGTTTCTTCTGATATTCCAGACTGAGAAGAAAAAAGCAGGGGTAGACAGACAGTTTATTCAACAGACTTTTCTTGTGCACCTGCTGTGCACCAGGCGGTATACTGGATCCCAGGGGGGAGGGAACGAGCATTTATGTGGCACCTGCTGTGTTCCAGGCTCTGTGCTGAGTGCTTTATCTGTATCTTATTTGATACAACAACCTGGATCTAGGCACTATTATGATCCCCATTGTATAGTTGAGGAGAGTGAGGTAGACAGAAGATGACCTGTATCTGAGGCCACATTTGAACAGAGATCTTCCTGACCCCAGGCCGCCAGGGTTCTGTGCCCTGTGGTGCCCCCAGCTGCCTCAAAGATGAAAATGAAGCAGTCCTTGCTCCTCTCTTGGGAAACAACACATACATTGATAAGGAAATCATCGGCTGGTTTGTTCTCAAAGAGGACTAAAATGATTTCACTATGTTAGAGTCAGATTACCATGTGTCCAACTGTGGCTGAGCAGACCGATATGATCTTGGAAGACTCTACCACAAGTGGAGCTGGCTCTAAATTTGCACATCTCACATTTCTTTTGAGCTACTGCAGTTCTGCTTTGTTCCTAGAGCATAGCACCTTTGTTGATTTGGGCACACTATGTTAGGCGGTCTTGTGCCAGTGTCTCCTGTGTTGATAAGGAAATACAAAACATAGGAATACCATGTACATATAAAACAAATGCACAATAATTTAAAGAGTCGTTGAGAACTAGGGAGATCAGAAAAGGCCTCAGTTAGAAGGTGGTATTGGAGTTTTGCCTTGATGATAACTAGAGATTCTGAGAGGTAGGAGGAGTATAGGAGTAGTTCATCCCAGATATGGATGGCAAAGACACAGGAGCATGTCTGTCCAGGGAGTAATAGCAAATGTATGTCCAGGGAACAACAAATAGGTCAGTGAAGAAGAGCCAGTGGGGTTACTCGTCTTTCCCAGCAGACTGGACTACCTCTATGAAGATAGAAATTATGCATAATCTAGCATAAAAACATTCATGACAATAAAAAGCAGACTTGAAAAAATTTTGAACAAGTTTATAATATGTGGGAATTCGGTAATATTTTGTTTTTATAATTATTTTTATTTCATTATTTCCCAATTTCATGTAAAAAAAATTGTAACGATCTTTTTAAAAAAAATTTTGAGTTTCAGATTCACTCGTTCCCTCCCATCCCTCTCCTCTCTGTAAGAAAGCGAGCAATTTCATTATAATTGTACATGTGAGGTCATACAAAACCTATTTCCATATTTGTCATGTTGCAAAAGAAAACACAAACAAAATAAAACAATAACAATAAAGTTTTTAAAAGTATGCTTTAATCTTCATCAGACTTCACTCTCTGTGAAAATGGCTAACATTTTTCATCATAGGTCCTTTGTAATTGTCTTGGATCACTGGTCTTGATCAGAGTAGCCAAATCTTTCATAGTTGATCATCCTTACACTGTGACTGTTACTGTGCACAGTGGTCTCCTGGTTCTGCTTGCTTCACTCTGCATCAGTTCATATAAGTCTTCCCAGATTTTTCTGAAGCCATCCTCCTTGTTTATTTTATGGTTTTGTGATCTGCGTACAGGAGCAATCTATTTAAACGCATAGCGTCTGTTTCCCTAAGTTACTCACTCCCCCAACCCTGCCAAAATTCACATTGCATCTATGAGTGTGTTTTATTTCTTTGGGCAATTGTACTATCTATGAAATTAGAATAGTGAATTTTGGAAGTCTTGGGAACTTTGATCAACCGCAAAGACCAACCACAATTCCAGAGGACTTGGAATGAAATGTATTACATACCTCCAGGGATAGGAGACATGATGGGCTCAGAGGGTATATTGAGGTGTGGATTGTTTTTTTTCTTTTGGACAAAAGCTAGTTCAAGAATGTGTTTTAACTTTTTTAAAAATTATGTGTGTGTGTGTGTGTGTGTGTGTGTATATATATATATATATATATATATAAATAAAAGATAGCTATACTTGTTTGTAATGAGTTTTGTTTTTATTAATTTCTCAATAACAGGTATGGGTGTGTGGACCTGAAAGTAGAACACGATTTTAATTTTATTTTTAAAATAAGGTAGTTTATTAAGAGTGGAAAGAACTCGGGCCTTGGAGTTAGCCCTGGCTTTGGATCAGTCTCTGATGTTGACCCTTGTATGGGCAAACTCTTCACCTTTCTGAACCTTAGCTTCCTCATCTTTGAGATGGAGGTGATAAGACTTAAGGTTATTGTGAAGAAGAAAATCTTCAAGCTCTAAATGTGATGTATTCTTGAGTTAGCCAACATGTTCCTCATCTGTCAGATAAGGTAATTGGTCCAAGGCTCCTGGATCTAAAGTAGGAAAGGATCTGAGAGTCATCTAGGCCAACAGATGAGGAAAGTGAGGCCAAGAGCATCACACAGGCAGTCAGTCAGTCCATGCTCAGGCTACAGTTCAAACTTGGGTCCTCTGGCTCCAGATCAGCTTCTCTGCCCTGCCTCATTTCAGCTCTAATGTCTATGATTCTTGAGGACTACCAGTCTCCTCTTCTGGGACTGTGACCTCCGTGCTCATGAGAAGCTGGGGGGGGGGGGGGGGCACTACCCACTGACCCCTGAGTAATCGTGGGATGTTGTGGGATGCTGAGAGCTGCTGTTTCCTGGCTGTGCACTCAAGGGCATCCGTTCTGTCTCACCACTTGTCTTTCCCATCTCCAGGGAACCATCAGCATTGGAGTAGATGCCACCGACCTCTTTGATCGATATGATGAGGACTATGAAGATGGCCCTGGGCGCAGCTTTCCTCGGATTGAAATTAACAAGATGCACATTTCCCAGTCCATTGAGGTAAGGCCTCACATCAGCTGGGCCAGTGCAAGGAAGGCCCTGGCCCCGAGCAGCTGGTTTGTTTAGGAGGAAAGCTGTATCTACCAACCTTGGTCTTAATGATGATGGAGGATGAGAGCTGACATTTATACAGCACTATTCTGTGCTAAGTGCTTTTTTACAAATGTTTTCTCCCTGGATTCTGACAACAGCCCTAGGAAGCAGGTACTATCATAATCTCCCCTTTAACTTGAGGCAGACAGAAGTGAAGGAACATTCCCAAGGTCTGCAGCCACAGAGATGAGTCTCCCGTCTCTAGTTCCAGTGCTCTGTCTGCTGCACTATATAGCTGTACATTATTTTTATGCCTAAATAGCTAAATATCACATATTAAGTATTTATAATTTCATATTTAAAATGTATGAAGAACAGAAACCCTCTGGTTACAGCTGAGCATTGTTTGTGATGGTGTTTCAGACATTTTAATAGGTACAAATATTTGGACTAAATCTTTCAACAAAGACCTCCCGTGTGCTGAGTGCTGTGCCAGGCACCCAGGATACAGAGACAGGAATGAATACCATTCTTCTGAGGGAAAAGGCCATGTTTGTTCATGATAAGCCAGTACAAACATATGCTGAGTAAAATGGCAGAAGGCCTTGGGACTGCTTGGTCAGGCTCTCTGGTTGTGGTCAGTTGCTGGGCATGGTCCTAATGATGGTCAATTTGAAAACTGTAAGGACCCTCCTTTTACCAAGGCAGAAAGTGAGGCCAGAGGGACCGAGTGACTGATCCCCTTCACACAGGTGAGAGTGATGGGGCCAGGGCTTCATTCCAGATGCTTTGTACCCCATTGTCTCTCATTCTACAAGTCCAAGTCCACAGTGGATGCCCAAATGCCATGAGTGACTATGAAAGGTAATTTTAAAATGCAGTCTGGAGTCCCTTGTATATATCCACCAGTCTCCTCTGTTTCTCTCTACACTGACTTCTGTCCTGAGATCACTATAATTCAGTCCCTTGGGCTCTAATTTAGTTAGGTGAAGAGATAGCATGTCTTGGTGAATAGACGCCTGGCCTGTGAATCAGAAAGACCAGGGTTCGAGTCTTACTTCCCCTCCATACTGGCTGTATAATCAGCAAGGCACTGGTGTCCCAGGCAGCTCTCCAAAACCATCAGGCGAAAACGAGCTGCCTATCTGCCATAGTGTAAGAGATTGCCATTCTAGAGTTCCCCACCCCAGCAAAATCACAGTGCTAGATTAAAAACAAGTGGGATCACTGTTCTGCAGGAGGCCCCTCCAGAAGGCACCCCCGGACACCCTGAGACTGATCCTAGGAAGTTTATCATCCTCCTGGAGCCATCCAGAAGCCCTGGGGAGACCAGATGCTGGGCAGTCAGGACAGTCTGGGGGAATCACAGAGAGTGCCCCCAGGGCAGTAAAAGGAAAGTGTCACTACAATTTGACACACTAAGAGACCGGTTCTTACTGTAGGCTTCCCATGGCCCTGTGAAATTGGGTTATAAAAGGTACTCAGAACATGTTAACTCAGTGGTCCCAGGCAGTCCACTTAGCCAAGTGCTGTACCTGAGAAAAGAAGAAAGCAGTTTAAGTGATCACACATTGCTATACCTGCTGATTTGGAGTCGTCTGCACATCGGACTGTGCACTTAGGATATATTCATTAGGCTGCTGTAATTGGAGCTACTTAGAGCCTTGGTTCATTCAGCAAATGTTGTTTCCCAGGCACCCTTGACAACAGCAGACACAGCCATCCTCTCTGGAAGCCTCTCGACCCAGAATGGGAATGGAGGAGGTTCCATTAACTTTGCCCTCCGACGAGTGACCTCTGCAAAGGGATGGGGAGAGGTAAGAGTTTTTCATTGGCCAGGCCTTCTTTCTGCCCATCACAGACTGTTTGCTGGGCATTGCCTGGGCTCTGTTCAGTGGAGACCATTTTATGCAGTGTAAGTTAACCCCCAGATGGTCTGAGGATAGCCAGGTCAGGCCATTAGCAGATTTTAAGCTCCATGCAAAGACTACAAATATAACTCGGGTCTATTGGCCGTGCCGAACTGATTTCTTAATTCTAGAGGAATTTTCTCTATCACCCTGAAACAATACCAAGGTCACAGTTTAAAAAAAAAAAGAAAGAAGAAACTAACCTCCAGAAACTGAGCTGTGTAATAATGCACATTTTTTTAAGCAAACACCTAGACACTGATCTTTTTTCCTTATGAAATCTACCCAGTCCTTCCTGCTGACCACAGTGGGCAACAGCAGCACCTTGAAATTCACCCAGGGACTGGCCGTGTTCTTGCTGAACTGACCTACCACTGGGCTTTCACCCTCCGCCCCTGAGAAGCACCTCCTGCCCCCGTAGGCTCTGCAGATAGTCACGGAGGACAGACAGGACAAAGAGACACACGCCAGGGGAGCCCTGGAGAGTCGAGAGCAGGGAAGCTGGGCCGGCAGCAGCTTCTCTGTCTCAGAAGGGAGGTTGCCCCCTTGCCTTGACTTGTTCTTCCTCAGGCCTTGAAGCCTGCCTTCTTGATTGAGTGCCTAGAAAAGAACTCCAGGTGGGGGAAGGAGGGTGTTTGATGGCTGTGAGGGTTGAAGCCCCTGGGGGGTGGGGGTGGGGGGGGCTGTCTGTATGAGACCCTGGTAGCAGCTGTGAGATGGAAATGTCTCTGACTTTTCTCCCTTTCTGTTTAAACAGTTTGAGTTTGGAGCTGGAGACCTTCAAGGCCCTTTATTTGGCCTAAAGCTGTTTCGTAACCTTACACCAAGATGGTAAATTTAACATAATGCAATTGTCTGTTTTGTTGCTCCTTGTAGATTTAGAATTGATGGCAAGTTTTCATTCCTGTTGCCTCACGTGGTGCCATGCATACATAGTAGGCACAATAGACATTTATTGAATTGAATTGATTGCAATGAATCAGGGCCCTGTTTTTCATCTGAGATGGTTCTGTTAACCAGGAGAATGTGGTTCTCTGTTTTTTAGCCTAAGAAAAGTTGTGTTCCATAGTAGGGGAACTTTGTGGTTTTTCTAGCCCAGGCCTTAATAGAGAGGCAGTGTTAGGCCATAGAAAAAGTGATAATAGTCTCAGAATCAGAAGACCTCAATTTGAATCCTCCCTCCTCGGCCCTCCCCAGACCCATCAGTAAAAGAAGGGTGTCAGGCTGACTCTCTAAGGTCCCTTCCAGCTCTCTCTGATCCTCTGAACTTCCTGCCAAGTCTCCCTACTTTGTCCTCACTCTTCATCCCTGTTATCACCTCCAGAACCACAGGTGTGAGGTCATAAGGTCCCCCATGCAAACTCAATTTGAAAAACAAGGTGTAGAAAACAATACAAAATACCTATACTTTGTACAGAAATAACATAGAGGAAAACTGGCGTGGGTTCTCTTTCAGGTATGAGTCATTTTTATTTATGCCAAAAGAAAACCCCTCAAATGTAGTATCCTTGTTCCTTTTTTCAAATGGGAGACTTTCAAAGCTTGGGGGGTTAGGGAGAGAAGAGAAAGAAAGAGGAAGGAAGAGACAGAGAAGAAGGGGAGAGGGGGAAGAGAAAAAGAAGAAGGAAAAAGAAAAGAGATAGAGAGACAGGAGAGAAGGAAGAGGAAGAGAGGCATGCGGAGAGAGAGAGATGTAAGAAGAGCAATACAGAGAGAGAAAGGGGAGGGGCATGAAGTGGAGGGGGATAGAAATGTCAAGAGAGAGCAAGTTTACAAGCTCCATGTGCCTGTTTTAATAGCATGAAATACCCCTCTGTAGCCAGAAGGTGGCACAGGTTTCCTCTTTTAAAAACCTAACTTGCAAAGAAATGCCAAAAGAAATCATAGGCTTGACTGAAGATTCATATTGGAAACTGGAGTGATGAACGCCACAACTGTCAGTGTCCAATCAGTGTGGCCTGAGGCATCATCCACCCGGTCTAGGTCTGAGCTGTGGCTGAAGACCAGCAGGACACTTGACTAAGAACCCACCCTGTTGGCATAGCCTCCTCCTTCCACCCCTGGGGGCCTGTGATAAATGTAGGACTAGTCGGCTCTGGAATCACTGGGCAGAAAGGGTGGGTGATAGATACCGTAGCTGATCTCCTCCTGTCACTTTTTCTCCAGCTTTATTACGACCAATTGTGCTCTGCAGTTTTCATCCCGAGGAATCCGGCCCGGCCTGACCACTGTGTTGGCCAGGAACCTAGATAAGAACACCATGGGGTATTTGCAATGGCGATGGGGCATCCAGTCAGCCATGAACACAAGCATTGTCCGGGACACGAAGACCAGCCACTTCACCGTGGCCTTTCAGGTAATCTGTAAGGGAGGGCTTGTTGTTCAGGGAACAAAGTAACTATGAGGGCCGCCTCATCCCAGGCTTCAGTGTGAGGCCCTGGTTACTGTTCCCCTTCTTTTCCTCATTTCCCTTTTTAAGCCTGGCAGCTGTGCCTCGTGGGGAGGATGTTACACAGCTGGGCAGGTCCTGTCTGGCCAGCTAGGGTCACACTGTCCTCCTAGAGTACCTTTTTTGGAGGCTGTGAGGTCGTCACTCGATTTCCATTGGTGAATGGAAGAATAGTCCCTCCAAGTGGAATGCTACTTAATGCTCTGGTAGAACCTATATTCCGTTAGAAAAATTCATGATCTTCAAAGCTTGGAGGGCTTTTCAGCAGCCCAGAGTTGGGGGTTCAGGCCAGACTGGAGGCACATTGCTGAGAGACCCAGAACAGCTCAGAGGGGCTGGCCAGTGATTCACCTCTCTGTAGTGGTCACCACATGAGAACCCAGTGAGAGAGGCAGCAGAAGTATTGTCTCCATTTTACAGATTAGGAAGCTAACGCTCAGAGAAGGGAGGTGACTTGCCCGTGGTCACATACCTTGTAAGTGTTGGGCCTGGCATTTGAATCAGGTCTCCTGTGTCCACGTTCAGAGCTTATTTTCCTAGAGTGCATTGCTAGAATTTTTATCTTCAGTGCATTAGTCCTGGCAGTTGTCACAGCTCCAATATCCTGGGGATCCCAGAACACTTGGATTCAACACATTTTGAACTTTCTGTTGTGAGCAAAGGCCCACTTGTGTCACTTGAAGAGATTCTAAGTCTAAGGGATTTAGACACCAATAAGATTAACATCATATTTATAGTATTATATGACAGATGTACCAGAGGAGTTTCAAAGGCTTTATGACATCTGGTAGGAATGGTCATTCATCGCCATTTGTCAGGGTTGGTCGGCTTCATGGGGGAGGTGATGTATGAGTTAGGTTTGATCCATAGAAATTCAGTGGGAAAGGGAAAACCGTTTAGGCATGGGGTCAGTGTGAGCAAAGGTCTGAAGCACAAGTGTGTGGGGTGGACAGTGGTCCAGTCTGGTTGGAACATAAGAGTGCCTGGGGGGAAGTTTTATGAATTAAGGCTAGAGAGATGAAGTGGTGCCAGATACCTTGTTTTGCTACGGAACAGTCTACATGGTCTTAACTCGTGTCCTTTCCCACCCTCTCTTTTCAAAGCTTGGAATCCCCCACTCTTTTGCATCAGTCAGCTATCAATATAAATTCCAAGATGATGATCAGACACGTGTGAAGGGTTCTCTCAAGTAAGTCCTGACCAAGTCATCATTGCTTCCAACAAAGAAGCATGTTGGTTTATCAGGGTATTGTCTGATCAGGTTGAGGGGCAGTTGGTGTAAGGTATGTTGTTACATGGTTTGTCCAGTGGTGCCAGCTGCAGTTGGCTCTGCTGGTTCAGTGAAGTGGGAAAATGTCAGTTTTAACCATATCTGTGGGTGGAAGGGAAGGTCAGTCATTTTCTCCCCTTCCCCATAATGAGTAAAGAGAACAGCGCTGAAACATCTCTCCTGGTGTTACCCTCTCCCATTGGTCCTTCTAGGGCAGGTTTCTTTGGGACGGTGGTAGAATATGGAGCAGAGAGGAAGATTTCTAGACACAGTATTTTAGGAGCTACTGTCAGCGTTGGAGTCCCACAGGGTGTCTCTCTCAAAATCAAGTAAGTGAAATTCTGGACTGCGGGCGGGACGCCCCACCCAGCTGGGAGCAGATCTCCAACTCTAGCCTTTGGTGGGTGGGTCACTGAGTGAGAGCCTTGATCCCCCGAGGTGGGACTTAAAATGCCAAGGAGGCAAGCACCTGTGGCCTGTGGTTGTTGGGTCACACCTCACAGACTCACAAAGGAGGGCAGGTGCACAATAAAAGATCTGGGCTGGGCCCTGACCCTTGCTCCTGCTTCGGCTCCAAGGCCCTTCTACTGCAAAGAAACCTTCCTCATGCCTAGACCTAGTCGTGCCACACGGGTATGGTCAGCGTGTGCACAGCCTTTCTCTGCTCTCTCACTTTAATGTTGTTCACACACTGAAGAAATCTTTTAGATAAACTGTCTTGAGCTAATTGTCCGTAGGTTCTGACTCCCCCGATCCCCAGGCTCTGATACATTTGTCCAGCAGGTGGCACCAGAGCCCCAAAAGTATCCACCTTCTCAGCTCTTGGCAAACTGAGATTAAACTATTCAGCCTTTTCCACCTTGTCCTTCCTCAAGCACTCTCCCTCCCTACGCTGTGAATGACACCAGTTAAATTGGATTTCTGTTTGTTAAAACAGAACTCATACCCCACACTTCCAAGCCTGACCTGCCAGGGCTCTTGCCATTCCATTGAGACTCAGTTGCTTCACCCTTGAAACCAGCTGGTGCTGATACCCTTATGACCATCCATATCTCCAACACAAGTTCCCACGTTTGTGGAGCAGGAGGCTTGATGGAGCGTTGGTTAGAGGAGAGTTTGGCCCCAAAGCAAACTTAAGCTGTGTGACTGGGTTATACTACTTATCCAGACCCTTTCCTGGGAAACTGAGCCTTCTTCTTCTTACTTTGTAGGCTGAACAGGGCCAGCCAGACTTATTTCTTCCCTATTCACTTGACGGATCAGCTCCTTCCCAGCGCTATCTTCTATGCCACTGTGGGACCTCTGGTTGTCTACTTTGCCATGCACCGACTAGTCATCAAACCGTACCTCAGGGCTCAGAAAGAGAAGTGAGTTTGTCCTTTCTCCCTGGGACTGCTTTGGCCTAAGAATGTGCTGCGTCTTTAGGACTGTGTGTCCGGAGCTCCCTGAAGCCCTGAGGAATGTGATGAAGAGTAGGGAATGGAATCACTGACCCAAAGTTACTACAGAAGTACTAGAGTACTGCCACATCTGATGGGATGGAGGGGGATGCCCGAGGGTGCAGGGGCAGTGGTAAAGATAAAGAGGGATTTTGCTATAAGGAAATTACAACAGTATATCCAAGTTAGTATACATGACCTTTAACAAAAACTACAATCCTGGGAGCTTTCACAGTGCAATGAATTGCATCTTACGACTCTCCTCCATTACTATGATGTAGTCTTTCTGCACTGGTGAGGTTTTGCTGGGTAGGGCCTGCTTTCAGAAGAGAGTTAGGTATCCCCCACATTGCAATGGAGCAGCTGAGTGGCAAGCATCATGAGGTCAAATGAGTGGGCTCTCCAGCTGTGCCTCACCAGTGGGCATGATGCCACCTTGACAAGCCCAGGAGAAGCCCCAGAGTTAGTCACACCGTCTCCCAGAGGGTCTGACTTTTTACTCCTGTGGAATACCAAGTGGTTCACATGTGGCCTGTTTTCTTTTGTAAGAGAACTGGAGAAGCAGAGAGAGAGCACAGCCACCGACATCCTGCAGAAGAAACAGGAGGCCGAATCTGCTGTGAGTGCCATAGGAGCAGGCCACAAGGCATCGTGCACTGTCCCTGGATAGCCCTTCCCCTGCCTTGTCATCGTGGGCAGTGGGCAGTCCAACTCAGACTCTTCGTAGGATTGTTTTTATGTTTTGATAATTAGTTTTCCTATGCCCCACCTCCCGCCCTCTCAAGTGACCCCTCCTGAGTTAAAAACTTGTCTGACCAAGTGACTGTATCTGACCGTAGCCCATAGTCTCCCCCTCTCCTAAGAAGGAAGATGTACATTTCTTGTCTAGAAGACTCTTCTTGGGGACCAAGACCGACCTTGCAGTTAGTCCATTTGGTTGACTTTTAGTACCATGTTTAGCTATAGCAGTGGTTCTCAACCTGTGGGTCACGACCCCTTTGGGGGGTCGAATGACCCTTTCACAGGGGTCACCTAAGACCGTCAGAAAACACATATTTCCAATGGTCTTAGGAACCGAGACACTACTCCACTATCCGTCTCCAGGCCGGTCAGCCCATGTGCAGATACACCCACATGCGAGTATTAAAGGGTCACGGCATTAGGAAGATTGAGAACCACTGATCTATAGTGTTATAGTCACCATGTACATTTTTCCTGACTCTGCTGTCTTCATCCTGCATCAGTCCATATGTTTCCTCAGGCTTCTCTGACTTCTTCACATTCATCATGTCTTCTCTGTGTCCTTTTACATTAGGAATACCACTCTCATGTGGCTGATGAGCCTCAAATGGTGGTCTCCACTATCAAGAATTGATGATAGCAGGGATGATGATTTTTAAAAGCTGGGCACCCTGTTGCTCTCTCCTCTCAGGAGCTCGGTGGGAATCTGTCATTAAAGGAAGGATGGCCCCCAGGGTACTCCTCTAGAGCAATTCTAGGCTTCTCCACATTCAGCCCTCAGGAACTCTATGGAAGTCCACTTCACTTTCCCCCGGCCTAAACCTGAGTTGACTCTAAGGTTGCCTGTAGGTCAAGAAGCTCTCCTCCTGGGGGGTGGCTAGGTGGCCCAGTGCATAGAACACCTGCCCTGGAGTCAGGAGGACCTGAGTTCAAATTTGGCCTCAGACACTTAACACTTACTAGCCATGTGATCTTGGGCAAGTCACTTAACCCCAATTGCCCTACCTTCCCCCCTCCAAAAAGCAAAAAAGGAAAAAAAAGCTCTCCTCCCTGTTCAGGGCAGTGCCATTCTTGGGAGGGTTCCCAACTTGGACTTGTTTGCAGCTGGCTCTTCCTCCTTCCTTCCCCCCACCCCCACCATGCTTTCCTTGCTCCTAATTTTGGTTCCTTCTCTGTGGCGGGGCCCAGTAAAAGCTCTGACTTCCAACATCTTGGTTCATTGGCAGGTTCGGTTGATGCAGGAGTCTGTACGAAGAATAATTGAGGCCGAAGAGTCCAGAATGGGTAAAAGCACTGTCAGCTTCATTGGGTCAAGGGGCCTCTGGGTTCTGGAGGGAAGCAAAGCCTTCCTGAGCATCAGAGCATAAAGGGAGAGGGCGGGGGGGCAAGGGCACCAACTCCGTGTGCTCCTCAGGACTGATCATCCTCAATGCCTGGTATGGCAAGTTTGTCAACGACAAGAGCAGGAAGAATGAGAAGGTGAAGGTGATCGATGTGACTGTCCCCCTGCAGTGCCTGGTGAAAGATTCCAAGCTCATCCTCACAGAAGCCTCCAAGGTACCAGCCTCGCTGTGCCCATAGCACAGGAGAGGCGACGGTGATGAAGGCAGTAGGCCCAACTGACTGGGCATTGTTAAATTCTCTCCCCGAGCCCGTGCTGGGATTTCTGCATGCCCCTTGGTCACAGAACCTATACAGTAAATAAGTTTATAAATAGGTTTGATGTTTCCAACCTTCCAGAGCTCAGAGCTTCCCTGAAGAAGGACTCAAATCTCTGGTTTTTGTTTCACTTTTCCATTCGATAGAGATGCTGCTGTGAAGACCCAGGCTTGTAGCATGAGAAGGAAAGGACCTGTGTTGGGATTGGAAGCCCAGGGCTGAAGATGGAGGTTTAGAGCCAGTAGTTGTATTTTCTGGAGGCCTGTCTTCTAGGGATAACTTTTGATCCTGCTGCATAAATGCTGATGCTGTCTTATTATGGGTACCCTGCTCAGCCTCCCGGCTGTACCTCAGGGGGATTTGCAGAGCTGCTTCATGGTATCTCCCCATGTCTCTCATCACAGGCTGGGCTTCCCGGGTTCTATGACCCATGTGTGGGTGAAGAGAAGAGCCTAAAGGTGCTTTACCAGTTTCGAGGTGTGTTGCACCAAGTGATGGCATCGGACAAAGAAGCTCTTCGGATACCAAAGCAATGTAAGTCGTCCTGCTGCCCCCTTCCCCCATCCTTTAGTGTTGGTTGCTTTGGGACTTAAGCCACAGTCTGTCCTCTAGGCACCCCACATAGAGCTAGGAAACCATGTTCTTGCCTTTGGTGACAACTGGGCTAAGCCCATCATCTGACAGCAAGAGGCTGTGAGAATCCCACTGTACCAGCCCATGGAACTCCAAGCAGACTCCCTTATTTGTTATGCCACTACTCTGCATGTGACATGAGCACAACAATTCCTTCTTAGCCCTGAGCCAGTCTTTCCTCCTGCAGCTCACAGGATCGATACAGATGGATAAACCTCGTGGGAAAACAAGGGGTCAGTACCTGAGTCACAAAGAAGCTGTAAAACCTCCTTTCGTGGGAGTCTGAAAGTTTGGAAACATGAAACAGAAACCTACAGATGTTTTTATTTTGTATTATTCCTGTAGAGGATCATTTACCAATTATGTGAAGGGACACATGAACACCCCAGCTTTCATGGGTACTGTAGTACTAAGGCAATACTGCCCTTGACTAGAACCACAAAGCTGACATGTCTGTTTCCTCGAGGAGCCGTGGACACAGAGCATGGGCCTGCTGGGAAGAAGGCCCCTGGGGGCCCAGAGCCTGTGTCCTTCTAGCAAGTCCTCCAGCATCTAAGCTAACAGTGGCCCACCAGCCCCAAATTTCAGGGTTCTTTCATGAGGTATATATGAAACATTTAACCCTGCCCCTTACTTCGGGGAGCTTCCTGCCAATCAAATGGAAAACACAGGCCCTGCTGTGGTCCTGATGATGAAGTGAGCAGGTGTCCATACAAGCTTCCTCCTGACAATCTCCTTGTCTTGTGAGTGTTGTAAAGGGGATCTGGAGACGGGTCTGAATTTACTGAATGCTTGTAACCTGAGAACAACCAAAGTATCTGGAAGACATTTTTGCCTTTCCCACTGCATTGTCTTTATAATTACCACTAAAACTGTGACCCATAGGCCCAGGACTTGGCTTTCTCCCAGTGTAATTAGCTTTACCTGCCTCCTCCAAACATTGCATGGAAAACCATGGATTTTTCCCATGTTTTCACCATCTGGCTGAGAACTGGGACCACTGCCCACTTACTGGACAAGGAGAAGGCAACAAGGAGACAAGGGAGAAATATTAGCTTGATTGGGGGAGAAAATTGGCCAAAGTTCTAGAGAGGTGCCAAATGGGGTGAGCATGTAAAAACTGCCCTCAAAGGCTTCCAGTAGGAGTGAGCAGGATAGGGCTCCCTCCAGGACCCTCCCAAACCTCTAGCAGGTGGCCCGGGAAATACCCAGAAGGCACTTCCTCCTCACTTAAGGATAAGTGGGAATGACTCCTTCCCTTTGGGTGGTGTGGTTCTACTCTAGAAGGCCCTCTTTCTTGACCTGCTTGTTCTGTGGAGGCAAAAGGTGTTAGGAGCCAGGATCCACTTGAATAGTCTTCCAAGTTACCTGTAGTAGTCAGTCCAGTGATCCAACAGGCCTGTGGTCTTGGTTGTGGAATCGATCTTGTTCCTGTACTCCTCAGAGGGCTGTGTGGCTCTTGCCCAAGTGCAATCACATGGCCAGTGCAGGAGAGCAGCAGGGGCCCAGCCTTCTGTCCCCCCACAGCTACTAAAATCAAGCTCTCCATGCCTGGGTTTTGGCATAAGAGTAATCAGTAATGATCCCTCCCCCAAATTTTTACAAAACAGTTCAGGTTGTCTAATTCTGTGACATCCATGCCCATTTTTATGATTCCCAGACCTGAAGCTAAGGATACAAAATTGTGCAATAAACTTTGTCGAATGACTCTTTGACCTAAAGCAGCCCATTGTCCCCTTTGCTGCAGATGGTTCTTACAGGTACCAAATTTTCTTCATTTTGTTTGAAGCTGGTTGTACAGAAGGCACTGTATTGTCAATAATAAACCCTTTCTGAAAGCTGGAGCTGGGACTCATTTTTCAAAAGCACAACCATGGAAAGGGGCAGTGGTTTCATCAAAGGCTCCTTCCATATTTATTTCACCCCTCCCCTGACTGAACCACTTTGTCCCACCCATGCTTAGCCAGCAGATCTCTGCCTCCGGCCTCCCACAAGGCCATATTGCACATACGGCACTAATGCTGACACTAAGCACAGCATGGACGGAAGGAAGGGGCTGTCACCATGTTGCACTCCACATTGGTCCCATGGGGCAATCAACGTGCTGGGCGTTTTTAATAAGCAGAATATTTTTGTCAGGTATCTGCCCTGTCTACTGCTTTATAAGGTATAAAGTGAAATTGTTTGAGGCTTTTTCCATGTCCACCATAGCCTGGATCAAGCAAGGAGGGAAATTCAAAGTAGTGATTCCTATTTGGTAAAGGATGGAGACCTGCAAAGTCCTTGTGGGAAGTGCAGGCATATGCTCTCAGACTAGGAATACGAGTCCAATCTGTACCATTTTATTAATAGGACACTGGCAAACCCACCCCGGACAGAGGGCAGGAGTGACTCCAGAGTACTGGGACTCGCGCTCCCTAGAGTAGCCTCAGAAAATGCTATTCTTTGGATCTGTCCATGCTTTCCAAAAGAGACCTACCTGGTTTTCTCTTTCACCATTGTATCTAGCTAATCCCCTTGAATTAAAGCGTCCTTCTTGCAGCCTAGGTCACACTGTTGGCTCCTCATACACTCATTAATCCTAAGGGAATGTTTGCCTCATTGTGTTGAGTATGTCGTAGTAGCAAGAAAACAAACACTGGGATGGAATCACACTCAATCTGTGTTTGAGATTCTTCCCCTTTCTGACCCAACATGGCAGTGAGTTTTTTCCCTCTACTTACTTTACTGCCCCAACACTTCTTTCCTTTTCCATATTCTGGGCTGCTAGTCTTTCTTTCCAAAGTACTGAAAGTAACTTACTGGCCCAGTGGGGCCCAAGCCATGGAGCAGAGCCCTGGACAGGTGACGGGCTGCCATCCATCTTCCTGAGGAGGGAGCTCTGAGACTCAGGCTACAGGGCACTCCTCTTCCCTCTGTAGGACTTTCTGTCGCCTCTTCTCCTCCTGGAGAGCCTGAAGGCGGCTGGACATCCTTCTCATCGCCACCCTCTGCACCTTTAGCCTCCTGCGGAGCCGTTCATTTTCCTTCAGGGTGAGCACGAGTTTTTTTTTTAAAGCATCCAAGTCCAGGAGAGCATAGCTGTGATCTGATGCTGGGAGGGGAAGTGAACTTCTCTGGCCCGGGGGAGTGGTGGGCAGGAGGCAGGACGAGACCTAGGAACAAACGTAGACCAAGGATGAGGTATAAAGGGGGCATTCCCATCCGTGCTTCCCTGGCACACATATGCCCTTCCTTGGTTTTAGAGAGTGGGCAAGGCTTGTGGGATTCTCTGGCAGGTGTCTGGCATCCTCACAAGCTCAGCTGAGAGTGCCTAAAAACCAAGAGCATCCACTATTGATACAGAAAACAATAATCACGGTATAGCCATGGGTAAACCCATTCAGACCTTGGCTCTCCCAGAGAGGGCATTTGTGGGCTATGTTCTTCCTGACTTCCATGTTGGTAACAAACATTTCTTCCATACCATTATTTTAAAAATTGAGAGAATGCACAAGTATTTCCTTTCAATTTTCAACCAGAGGAGCCATAACCCAATACCCTACCTCTTTTTCAGGAGCCTCAGCATCTGGGGATAGCTGGTGCTTGTCAAGGGGAAGCTCCATCTTTCTTCCTGGGGTATATTCCCCAGCCCCTGCATCTGAGAAGTCCTAAAAAGTAGCAATGGAGAATTCGGATCAAAGCCCTTCTGGGTCCCCCAGTGAGCAGCTCCTTATAGCCCCTGCACCTCCGTTCCCTCCCAAAATCGACCCTTTTCATACTCGCCTTTTCTTGTGGAAGGTGGAGTTATGAAAATCAGTCAGGTAGCCTGTCACATTTTTATATCATGACTTAAACAACCAACACTTTATACACAAAATAGAAATACACAAGTCAGAAGCAACCAAAGCTTGTAACCAGTTAAGAATGATGGACAAAAAGTGAAAAGATATTGTGACATCACGGGACTTGTGGTAAAGCAAACCACCATGTCCTGGCAGAGAGGAGGTGGGATGGCAGGTACAGAAGGGAAGGGGATGTCAGTGGAAAGCAACAGATGTAAAAAAAACCCATAAATAAAATGTTTTTTTAAAAGAAAAAGGTGTGAAAAACCTCTGTCTTCTGCTTTCCTTTATCATTTCTTTAAATTAGTAATTTGAAATTTCTTAGTTCATAAAGTAGCCCTTTCCTTAAGGAAATTTCCCAGGCTGCAGATGTACTACCCATCCCACCCTACTACCACTTCAAGAGCTAACCAGCGTGTCTTACAAGCATTCATTACTCTGGGCCAGGCAGCCAGAGGAGGAGAAATTCATCACTGTTCAAAGCACGTGTTCTACCTTTAGAGCACAAGCGTATAAGCACACAGGAGATCTATGCAGAGGGGGTGGAAGGTCACCTCTGAGGAAAGTCTCCTTCATAAGGTGAGTCTGATCCAAGCCTTATAGAAGGCCAGGGAATCTAAGAGGTAGAGAAGAAGAGGAGGAGGAGGAGGAGGAGGGAAGGGCCTTCTGGCACAGGGGACACCCAAGGGCAGAAGGAGGGATTGGGAGATGGATCATCTTGTTGGAGAAATCACAAGGAGGCCGGTGTGGCCAGGGTTTCCAAAGGGCATTGGGCCAGCTCAGACATCACATAACAAGCCACACTGCGTACAGCATTGAGATTTACCTGGCCCGGCTGTGCCTGCGCATCACTCCTCTGGCCAGCGGGGTCTGTGTTCTCCCTAACCAGCTGCAGGGGACAAAAACACAAGACAGTGATTTTAACAGGACCTGCCTTCCACCCTGGGCACAATGCACTTTGAAAAACGTAAAGACGTGGCCTCACCTCTGGTCCCAGAGGGAGCTTCCCAGTCTGGGGAGATGTTCTTAAACTAACCCACCAACCTGACCAGTGATTGTCTTCAAGCAGTATTCACCCCAGGTTTGGTGGAAGAGATGGCAGCAGCTACATTACATGACACCATCCTCAGATACATCATCAATTTCCCTCTAACAGCAGAATGACTAATACGTACTTGATTTGTCTTAATAATTTTATCCATCAAAAGATGGAGCAATGGGAGGAACTAATATTTTGGATTTGAGTCTCATCAGCACAGGAGACTGGTTACTAATGTGGAAATGACAGGAGCCCTGGTGGGCCTGAAGGGGACTTGTGTGGAGGGAAGGTAAATGACCCCTCCAGAATTTGAATCTGTGACAAGGAAGAGGAAATGCAAGGGGGGCATGCACAGTCGAATTTAGAATCCAAGGACCTGTAGTCTAACCCTGCTCACTGCCTATGTGACTTTGGGAAAGTCACCTCTGTGGGCTTCAGTCTCCCCATCTGTAAAATGAGAGGGTTGGACTAAATGCCCTCCGAGTTTCCTTTCCTGATCTACGATCAGGGATAATATGACAGACTAGATTTGGGGAGAGCAGATTTCAACAAAAATAGGTATAAGATCCAACAGACTAATGTGATGGGCTAAGTCTGTCAAAAAGAGATGGGAGTCATGACATATGAATGCATAAGCAGAGCCTATTCAGATGGCATGCTGTCTTGGGGAGGGGAAGAAAATTTGGGACTCAAAATCTTATGGAAGGGAATGCTGAAAACTAAAAATAAATTTAAAAAAAATAGATGCTCAGAAATGAAATTCTAGAAACAAAGGAAAACAATCCCAATGATTCATCCATGCATTTATGAAAAAACTTAATGAGGTGGTTAGTGTTTCTGGACCAGAAAGCCACTGGGGTAACAAATTCTATACGTCTAATACATGGTATGCAGGGAAATGCAGTAAAGATCTTAGGAGTCTGAACTCCACTCATCTGGAACTGCCAAAGAGCTGCAGATGTGGGCTGGAGTGGGCTCTTGCATCACACATAGAAAAAGGGTGCATTTAGTGTAAAGTGAATTAGCCGACTTGCAATAGAAGCTCCCATCAGCTCATGTCTGTAGACAATTTTAAGGTTTATAACGGTTAAGGAGCAGTTCAAATGGGGCCTAATTCCAAATAATTCTAATTTCCTTGTTTAAAAAAAAGATTTTAAAATCTGACTCCGTATTTCCAGCATGACTGCATACTCCAGCAAGCAAAAACACTGCCTTTCTTTAAAAATACTTCACGGCCTTTTTTCC
The DNA here is from genome assembly GCA_028646515.1 of Pseudochirops corinnae. NCBI lineage: Eukaryota > Metazoa > Chordata > Mammalia > Diprotodontia > Pseudocheiridae > Pseudochirops > Pseudochirops corinnae. The sequence goes on along the minus strand of CM053588.1, from coordinate 40,829,625 downwards.
CGGTGATGCTGCTTTTCCCCACCCCCACCTCCCCACACAAACACCCCCAACCCAAGCACTCAAGGAAGGCAGATTAGTGACGTTTTATTATGTTCTCTTGATCAATAATAGCTAACACGTGTAGCACTTTAAGGCTAGCAAAGCGCTTCACAAATACTGTCTCCTTTGATCCTCATGACAGTCCTGGGAAGCAGGTGCTGTTATTATCATCCCCACTTTACAGAGGGAGAAACAGGCAGACAAAGGGGAAGTGACCTACCCAGGCTGTCTGAGGCCAGACTGAACCAAGGTCTTCCTGGCTCCAGGCTCACCGCACCGCCTGGCTCCAGGCTCACCACACCGCCTGGCTAGCTGTCTCTAAGCTCATTACTCTTCCAACCTGCAGGCAGCTAGTAGGCTGGGATTCCACGGTCAGGTCTACACCCACCCTACCTCTTCTCTTTCATTATGGGAGGGGTCTCAACAGTTCCCCTTCAAAGCCTTCCTCTCTTCAGGCTGAAGACTCCTCCTTGGTCATCTGGGTGTTTTGCCTGGGTGAGGGGGCCACAGCACAGCAGGGGGGAGTAGCCTGGGGCTGGTCCTGGGGTCAGGAAGATTTGGATTCCCACCCCACTGCTCACACTCTCTATGTGGCACATGCCTTCATCACTAGGGGCCTTCACATATTCATGGGACTCCTGGTCTTTCTGAGACCAGAGTGGGCGCAGCCAAGCAATCCTCGGCTCCCCTTAGCAAAGGAAGCCTGAGGCTCTGCAGAGCTCGGGTGCTTGTCCCACAGAAAGGTCAGAGGCCAGGGAGACACTGCAGAGTCTTTCTGATAGCATCTTATTGTAATGTATGTATTACTTCTGAGGTGACCCTACTTAATTACGGGTTCTTATCACAAGCAAAGGTCCTCCATTTACTGCATGGCCACACTGCTCACTGTGCCTCTGGCCTGACAGTCAGATGACCATCCTGGGCCTCTAGGAGAGCCCTCCTCGCACAAGCAGGGCATCCCCAGAAATTCCCACTCGCTACCTGTGCCGAATCCTGGAAAGCAAATACCGTGGGCACCGCGTTCTGCTTCAGGTTCTTGCGGTTGCCAAAGGCACTGAAACAGTCGGGCTTGAAATGTTCCGAGCAGATGACTGTGTGCTGCTTGGGCTTGAAATCGCCTCGGCCAATGTTCAGCACCCATTCCTTCAGCAGCTCCGGGCGGCTGAAAGGGAACCTGGGCAAGGCACAGAAGGAAATTCGAGAAAAGCCAGGCCTTAGAAAATGAGGCTTTAGTGTTCTCTGCAGAGCTGTGTATCAGATAGGTTTGAAAGCTTAAGCCACATTCAATTTTTTCAAGCCAGCATTCTGGAGTCATCCTAAGTAATGAACCCAAAACACTCAGGGTGGCCTAAAAACCCAAGCAGTGTTTCTGACTCTACTTCTGAATGTGTGTGAAAGTCTCCAAGAAAGCCTAAAAAACACATTCCCCAAATCTCCAACAGTCCATTATACTTCTCAAACTAATTTTGCCATCAATGCTTGAAATATTGAGAGAATCCTCGAATGCTAGGGAAGGTCAAGGAGGCCTTGTGTCATCAGATCCTTGGATCACAGGATCACATATCTATAGCTGGGAGGGTCCTTAGACATGACCTTACCCTCTTCTTACAGATGATGATAATTCAGAGCAAAACAGATGTAAGAGCATTTTTTTTCACAAGTAACAAATTAAATTCATCAACAAACATTATGAATAAGAAACATACAACCTGATGCCACACATACAGAGACTAAAATTAAACACTCCCTGCCAGGCTTCAGGAGTTTACAATCTACTAAAAGTAAGTAAATACAAAGTCTACAGAGTAATTTCAGGAGGGAGAATGTGCTGGTAACTGGTGGTATGGGGAACAGGGAGGAGTGTGAGAGGCGGTGGTCAGGAAGGGTCTCAGGTGGGTGGAGGCATTTGAGATGTGCTGAGAGGAAGGTGGGCATTTTTGACACAGGAGAACCACTTGTGGATGTGGGTAGAGGGCAGAGATGGGACAGCAGACTCGGAATCCAGTGTGATGGAATGGTCCTGTAACAGGAAATAAATGTGGAAGAGTACAACAGAGGCAGATTTTGGAGGGCCTTAGATACCAGGCTGAGGACTCAAGCCACCACCAAAGATTTTTTTAGCAGGGAAGGTGACATGGTCAAACCTGTTCATTTTGGAGGATGGATCAGAGAGAAGTTGTATGCAGAGACAAGGAACAAGGGCCTGAAGTATGGTGGAGACTGTGTGAGTGGAAAACAGGGCAGATAGGAGAAAAGTTAGTAACTGGATGTGGGGCATAGCTGATGCCGATTTCCAGCTGGTGAATTCGAGTGTCTGAAGTGAGGCGCTTCTGGCAAACAGAAACCGAGAAGTTTGGAGGAGGAATGGGGTTGGGGGAGAAAAAAAATGTTTTCCAATTTGGACACACCGAATTTGAGATGTCTACAGGTCATTCAGATGGAAGTGCCCAGTAAGCAAATGTTAATGACAGAGGACTGGACAGATACTTCTGGGAATCACTGCATAGAGATGATCCTTGAACTCATAGGAACCATTTAGCTTTTGTGAAGAAAGAGAATATAGAGAAGAATGAGAAAAGGGCCTGGGTCAGAGCCTAGGGGGCCTGTCCCTACAGTAGGTGTGAGAAGTATAAGGATTCAGACCAGAGGATAGAGACCCACTGGTAGAATAATCCAGAGCGAGCAATCACAGAAGTCAAGAATGGAGAGTCTTCAATAGGAAGGTCAATGGGGTCAAAAGCTACAGAGAGGTCAAGAAGAATGAAGACTGAGGAAGGGTCATTGGCTTTAGCAGTCAAGACATCATCTATCCCCCTACTCCTCTGCACAAGGAGGCAGTGGACAAGTATATGATACTGCATATATTACGTGTTTTCATCATACCAATCTGTTTTATTGGCTTTTTTCCCCGCTTCTTCCTTTTTTTTTTTTTAAATGTACTTTCTTGGGGCAGCTAGGTGGCGCAATGAATAGAGCAACAGCCCTGAAGTCAGAAGGACCTGAATTCAAATCTAACCTCAGACACTTAACACAAAAATTAGCCGTGTGATCTTGGGCAAGTCACTTAACCCCAATTGCCTTGCTTTTCCCCCTCCAAAATAAATAAATAAATGGAGGGGTTAGCTATGCAAAAAAAAAAGTTAAAAAGCCCATCTTTTCATCAAAGATTAGAACAAAAAAAGAGAAAATGAGGAATAATGAATGGGGATTTTGAAGTGGGGGGTAAGCGAGAGGAGAGAGCTGGTTCACAAAGGGAAGGTCTGCTGAGGGACAAGAGGAGGAGGCTGTATAGCAGAGGTCTGGACTACTGTGGAATGGGGCAGAGTCAACCAGGAGAAAATAAAAATATGCCATGCGGTTTGGAGGATCCAGGGGGTGGGGTGGATAGAGCCTGGGCCTGGAATCAGGAAGACCTGAGTTCAAATCCAACCTCAAACACTGTTTGACTCTGGGCAAGTCACTTCATCCGGTTTGCCTCCCCCCCAAAAAAAGGTAGAACAGACTGTGAAAGGAATGGGAATGAATAGGGATGACAGTACTGGAAGAGATTAGAGGGAGAAGGGTTTTTTTATATACAAATAATTTCAAGTTTACTATTTTCCAGAGGAAACTGTGTTCTCAGAACCTATCGTTCACATGGCAGGGCATATGGAAAGAAATCTGGCAAACGCTTCATCCTCTGGCTCTCTTGCCATCCCCCGAAACAAACCTTCCAATCCAGCCTGACCCCACTCCCTGGGCACTCCAGGCTTCTTCCTGCCTCCATGTAACCCTAGCACCCAGAATGCCCACCAGTAAAAACTTTACCCCATCCTCCATGCTCCTGAGTGCCCATTTCTCCCAGGAAGCCTTAAGACCCTCCCTGATCACTCCAGGATCTACCTGGGGCATCTCTTAGCTGAAATGTCAGGCACCGTGCGCACGTGTGCGCATGCACACACACACACACACACACACACACACGCCAAGGTGCACATCGGGAGTCCCTGCCCAAACAACCCTATGCTTGCAAACAGAGAAACAAAAAAATAGATGTACAGACTCTGAGAGTGCACATGTTTTTCACAAGGCAACAGAACCTAGTAAAAAGAATGCAGGGCTTGCAAAATGAAGCCACAGGGTCCCTAGCACTGGGGCCTTGCATTTCTGTCTTTCTGAGACTTATTTGCCTCATCTGAAAAAACCAAACAGCTCGCCCAGAAGATCCCCAAGATTCCCTCCAGATCCAAAGTCTGTGGTCTAAGACAAGGAGTCTTAACCCTTTTCTGGATCACTGACCCCCTCTGACAGTCTGGTGAAACCAAAATAAGTTCTTCTAAGAATATTTTGATTTTCCTTTAAATTCCTAGTTTAAGAAAACACTAAATTTCAGTTGGAGATTAGAAAAAATAAGAATGCATTTTCTTTTCTCCCATCCAAGTTCTCAGATTCTGTCATCTAGGTTAAGAACTCCTGATCTAAGCACAATTCTGGAGGACTCATACGTGCTCCCCCCTCCCACATACATCCATGCATGTATGCATCATGTGTATATACATATGGATATATACACGCATGCACATATGAGAGTGTACATTTTTAAAAGATGGTTTTTTGACAGGGCCTGTATGAGGATTTGTTTTGCTTGACTATATGTTTGTAACTGATTTTTTTTTTTGCTTTTTTTTTTTGCTTTCTCAAAAGGGTTCTGGCATAAAGGCGGGAGGGAAAGAATGTGGACCTGAATATTAAAATAAAAATAAACTGAATTTTTTAAAAAGATCTGGCCTAAGCTCTCTGTGTAGCAACAGAATTTATGGAGCCTAAAACCACATGACTTGGCACTTCATTATATTCCTGTGGCGTTATTATTCTCTAATTATTTAATACACATTATATGTGATGCCCCTCTTATCTCCTCAGCCAGACTGCACACCCCTAGAAGGCACCTGCCAACTTCTTTCACAGTCCTAATAAGACTTAGCTGGGCACACTGCCCAGCCTGGGGCTGAGAACGATGGCTCCAAGTAGGGCTGGGTCATCGTTTGGTCCAATCCCCTCAGAGAGGCAAATGTGTCCCAGAGAAAGGAAGGGCTTTACCCAGGCTGACCCAGATGGTGAGTGGCAAGAATTCAAACCTGGGTCTTGCGATGCACCCAACTCTATACTCTTACTGGGGACAATCAATCTTCTCCTCCACTACGGGTATGTGATTTTATGTGGGCTGATGAGCACTGTCCAGACAGAGCTCTCTGCTGTAGGGCAATGGGCAGTGTGTCTGTACAGACGTACCAGCCCAGGTCAGGTGTGGCACATCAGGAGACCCTGCTATATCCTCTGCCAATGGCGTTTTTGGAGAACCAAAACCTGAGTAATACAGAGAGAAGAACACACAGATGTAATGCGAGGCCCAGGCAAAGAGCAAAAGACAGTCAGAAAGCAAGAGAGAGAGAGGCAGAGAGAGAAGAGACTGATGTCATGGCAGCGATGCTGAAGACAGACACATACGGAGGGATGGACAGGCGAACAGGCGCGGGCACACACACACACACACACACACACACACACATACACACATGCAAAGACACGGCCAGAGGAGGGAGAAGCAGGCCTACAGTCACAAGGAGGTAAGAAACCATTCTGAAGCTTCTCCTGTGTGCCAGGCAAGCAGTTCCTGCCCTCAGCAAGGCTACAATCTGGTGGGGGAAACATACAAGGAGATGCACAGTAAATACACATTGCTGAACCTAAGAAAGTAAACAGACAGTGATGGGGGCGGCATGGAAAAGAAAGAGCACAGGACGCTAGGTGGCGCAGTGGACATGGCATTGGCCCTGGAGTCAGGAGAACCCGAGTTCAAAATCAACTTCAGAAACTTGACAATTACAATTAATTGTGTGACCCTGGGCAAGTCACCTAACCTGATTGCCTTACCAAAAAAAAAAAAACCAAACCCAAACCACAGAAAATAGCAACTGAGGCGTCCTGTTCTGGAGACAGTGGTGGGGCTGAAGGGGATTAGGGATTCTAAAGGGAAGGGGGACATCCTGTGAAAAGATATAAAGACAGGAGATGGAATATTCCTTAGGAAGGAAAGCAAGAAAGGCATTGTGCCAGACCACAAAGGGCACAAATGAAAGTAATCCGAAATAGGTCTGGAAAGATAGGCTGTGGCCATATTGTAAATGAACATGCCCACCTTAATGTGTCTATTTCCTGAATAGTTTAGGATCCGTGTTTGATCCTAAGAGGAATGGGAGTCACTGGAGCAACTGGGGCAAACCTATGCTTTATTAATATCACTCTGACAGGTGGGTAAATTAATGAGTTAAAGAGGGAAGAGACTAGTCAGAATGCTAATTTAGAAACTGCTGTAATAGTACCCCAAAGAGGTAAAGAGAGCCTGAACAAAGATGGGGTGGCCCTGTGAATGGAGACAAGGGGGTAGATGGAAACCCCAAATTCTCCTCTGGAGTTAAGAGATTGATAGAACCAACTGGTAGAAAGGAATCCGGAATTACGCAAATTAACTGCAATCTCCATACCCTTTAGCCCAGAGATTTAATTCACACACCAAAATATTTATAGTGCCTCTTTTTGTGGTAGCAAAGAACTCGAATCAAGGTAGACGCCCATCAATTGGGGAATGGCTAAATACACCGAGATGTATAGATGTAATGGAATATGACTGTGCCCTAAGATAGGATGGATGCCACGAAGATAGAAAAGCATCCACATGAAAACAGGCAGAGGCAAGAAAACAATATACAATAAGACTGTGTCAATGGTGAATGGACAGAAACAATCAAAATGAATATTATGAATTTACAATGAATTGAATATAATGGAATTGAATATTACGAAATTACAAAGAACAAGCTTGAAGCTAAAGAAGATTTGTCAAAAAAACGAAGAAAACAGCTCTGTCATACTTCTCCCTCCTTTGCAGAGGTCAGGGCTACAGGTTTGGAATATTGCGAATAACAGCAGATTTTTTTTTGATGTATCAATCAATTTTGATCAATTTTTTCTCTTCCTTTTAAAAAATTATTCTCTGTTAACAGTGGTTTTCTAGAAGAAAAGCTACAGAGGGGAATGCTGAGTGGAAATATATAAAAGTAATATAAATAAGTTAAAATTAATTAAAGATAAAATAAAAAATACAAAACAAAATAAAAATAAAATACAAAAAAATAAATTTAAAAATACAGACAGAATATTATGGAAACAAAAAGACTGACAATTATTTTTAAAAAGATGTTAGGTGAAATCAACAAGGTCTGGCAGCTGAATGGACACGCCGGGGGCGGGAGAAAGGGGGGTTTCAGGATTACTAGGAGGCCATGAGCCTGGGTGATTGGGAGGAACGGAAACGGGGAAATTGGGCAGAGACAGACGGACAGACCCGGACACAGACAAGCAGACAAACAGACAGAGCAGGGCCGGCCCCAGACCGCGACCCTGGCAGAGGCTCCGCCCCGCCTCCGCCGTAGAACGCTCGGTGTTGGGGAGGGGGCGCCAGGGCACGCGCCCCAGGGAGTCTGCAAGTTGAAACACGCGCATGCGTGTGTGCGGCCGGACGCCTCCGTGTATGGGTGCTGGTGTGTGTGTGTGTCTCTGTGTCTGTGTCTGTGTCTGTGTCTGTGTGTCTCTGTGTGTCTGTGTGTCTGTGTGTCTCTGTGTGCGTGCGCGTCTGCCAGGTCAGCCCGGACCTGCCCGGCTCCCGAGAAGGGTCCGGCGTGGGGGCTGTCCGAGGCCCCTGCCCTCTCCCCCGCGGCCCGCCCTGTCCCCGCCTCACCGGTGGAAGGTGAGCTGCTTCCTGCGGCTGCTATAGCGGTTGCAGCACTGCCGGGCCGCGCACGACTTGGGCATCTCTTGCCGCTGCCGCCGCCTCCGCTTCCCTCCCACGGCTGCCAGCTGCCCTTAACAAAGATGGCGGCGGCGGGGACGGTGGGGGGCGGGGAGCGCGCGACCTCGGCGGGGGAGGGGGAAAGAGCGGAGAGCGCGCAGCCTCTGGGGGAGGCGGGGGAGGGAGAGCCCTAGGGCGTTCGCAGCCGGCGCTCCAGCTGGGGGCGGGGTGGCGGGGGGGGGGGGGTCCCCGCTCGGGCCGGGCCGCGCTGACCCGAGGGGGGGGGGGAGACACGGCGCTTGGGGGGCGGGCCCCGAGCTCAGGCAAAGTCTGGGCCCTGGCCCCCTTTGCTGGGGATTCAGTGTCCCTCCTTTTCCCGTCCTAGTCACTTTTTAGGGGGCAATCGTCTTCCTCCTTCTTCCCCTCCTCCCTCCTCCTCCTCTCCCTATCCCTCCCTCCTTTTTCCTCCTCTTTTCTTGAGTCTCCCCTTCTCTCACCTGCCCCTGCTCTAGATCCCTTAAACAAAATGCTCATTCCCGCCCTCAGCCCAACCTGCTGGCGGACTCACCTGTTTGCCAGCACCTAGTGCTTCTTTTAGCATTTGCAAACTAGTGACATATGCAGTAACGTTGTCTTTGTGGTTCCCTAGAAGGAACCCTAGATTCGAGTCTGAAGTCCGGAGTGCACACCCCGTCCCAGCCGCTTATGACCTGGGAGGTGCCGTGGGCAAGTAGCTTCCCTCTGGGCATCAGTTTCCTCTGCCTGCAAAAGAGAAGATTGGATTCTGGGGTCTCTGAGGCCCCTTTCAGCTTTGCATCTGTGACCCTAGGAATGCAGCTCTGGCTACTGTAGAAGGCAACACATCCCCCCAGTCTCGCAGGTTCCCAACCTGGGAATCAGCCTGGATTCCTCACTATCTCTCACTGCATCCCCATATCCAAGCTGTTGGGAAGGCCTCTAGATTTCACCTCCGCAACTTTTCCCCTCAATTTCACCTTTCGCTTCCTATCTCCAATGCATGCCTTTCTCTCCTGGTATCTCCACCACCGTGGTGCAGACCCTCATCACCTCACACCTGGATGACTGCAGAAGCTGCAGGAGGCCGGGGTGGGGTGGGTGTCTGGCTGCCTCAAGTCTCTCCTCACTCCTGTCCATCATCCTGAGGCCACTAAATTTGGGTCCAACCATGTCATCCCCCTACTAAACCCCAGTGACCCCCTGACGCCTCCAGGAGCAAAAAGATAATGCTCTTTTTGGCCTTCAAAGCCCTTCATAATCCAGCCCTCTCGTTACACCTTCCTCCCCAACATGATTTCTTTGATCCAGTGACACTGGCTTCCTGGCTGTTCCAAAAACAAAACACGCCATCTCTGACTCCAGGCATTTTCTCCAGCTGTCCTCCAAGCTGAGAATGCTCTCCTTCCTCCAATGAGCACTTATTAGACACCTCAGATAGGCAAAACACTGCGATAGGTCCTGGGGATAGAGAGACCCAAAAAAACCCCAAAACTCCTAAAACCAGTCCCTGTTCTCAAGGAGCTTGCACTCTCTTCCCCATTTTTCTAGTCTTTAGTGTCCATCCCGAGGAAAGGAGGTACTTTTCCTCCAGGCTGCAGAAGTGAACTAGGGCTTGCTTTGACAGGTAATGAGTGACTATTTAAAAGTATTAGTCCCTTACTAGATTCCCCAGGGCCATTCTCCAGATCTACCTTCCTCAGGAATCCTTTCCTGATTCCCCTAACTGCTGGGGCTTTGCCTCCCACCCACCCAGCTACCTGTGTATATTTTGTAAATACTTACATACACTTCCCATAATGAATGCAAGCTCCTTCAGGTCAGGGAAGGTTTCTTGTTCATCTTTGTACACCACCTCACACAGTACAATAGGCCCTTTATAAATGAGGGTTGATTGATTGACAGTAGGTACTTAATAATTCTATGTTGAGTTTCACTGCTGAACTAGATTGACCCCCTAGTATGGGGGCTGGGAAGGTCAGCAATGGAAGGCTCTGGACTCCGAGCAGCAGCTGTACTCTTCTTCCACAGGAGAGCACATTCCTGTCCCGAGTAGGATGGGCTCCGTTCCTAGTACACCCCCTTAGCCCCACAGCCACACAGCACTTCTTTGTTGATCTGGGGAAGCTTTTAAAATGCCAGTTGAGATGGGGAGAAATCCTCCAGCTCTACCCTCCAGTCTATGGTAGGACAGCCAGGCGATTCATTGAAGTTGTCCTCAAAAAGCTAACCCTTACTGACAGTCTTTACCTTCAGTACCAGAACCTCCCATCAGGATCTGCCCCTCCCCCTCCACAGGCCTCTCACCTGCACCCCTTTCCAGCCACACACATCAAATCCATCAGGCAATGGTGACACCGTAAACTTATTCCTTAATGATTAACATGCTTTCACCCCCATCCTCGTGATTCTGAACCCCTCCATTGCCATTGTTCAAACCCTGTCCTCTATCTACCACTGACTGCCCTTATTCCCATTCCCCATACCCCCCTACCCCTCACCCTCAGATCCCACTATAATAAATACCTGCTTCCTGAGTACCAGACTGGCTTTCAGCCTCAGCCTCCTTCTACCTTTCTCACTCCCTTGGAGGACACAGCTTCCCAGACCACCCTTTCCAGTGCTGGCTCATTCCCCCAGCTCATGGGGGATCATGGTAGGGGAGCTGGATTATCCCTTCTTCCCCTTGGCCACTTTGAGTATCTTCCTCTGCACCACCATGATCAAGTAACCTCTCCTCCTTCGAGGGTCACTCAATCCCTATTTATCCGCACCCCCCCACAGGAAGATACTGGAAGCTGTTTTCTTCAGAGCTCCAGGACACGCTCCTTCCTTCTTTAATAAGGTCAATTCAAAATCTTTTCCCTCCTTTCTTCACACTAGGGTACTTCAACATATCTGCTGATACTCCTATCTCCCTAACCACCCAATTCCTTCATTCATTTGCCTGCTTCTCTAACCCCACCATACCTACCCAGAGAAGAGCATAACTGATCTTGCCAACACCCACAAATGTTCACCAACTCTGAAATCCCTTTACCTGATCAAAATCTGTTGTGATTCCACCTTTTCATCTGCTAGGCAACTCACCATGACCTCCAGTCCCCCTCCCACCCCTCAGTTCTTTCCCAGGTCATCACACCTGCACTGGCTACACTCCCTTCCCCTGCCCATTCTTGACCCCTTGGTGAACCAGTTGAACTCTGTTGTGGCCTCCTCTCAAATCCCTTGCCCTTTCCCCTTTAATGGCCAATCTTGTCCTTCCAAACCCCAGCCCTTGATTACTCCCACAATCCACTGCCATTAGCTTCTACTCACACTTTATGATTCAAAACTAGAAAAAAAAAATCATGGGTCTGCTTCAAGTTTACACAAGAGAACATGAATTGGGCCCTCCCTTCAGCAAGGCAACCCTTTTACAAGTCCCTCCCTGATTCACCATCTGACTGGCCACAGCGGCATTTCCAAATCTTTTCTTCCCTTCTCAAACCTGGGGCAGCTTTCCCTGCCCCGAATCTCTCAGCTGAGTCTGGAGCCTGTAGTTCTTTGAAAAAACCCAGAGGCCGTTTGCAGAGAACTCTCATCTCCTTTGTTCCTCATCTCCAGTTGCTGAGGCCTTGTTTCACATGAAAAGGCCAAAATCTCTCCCCTTCTCAGTACCGACCTCAGGCTTATCAGCACAGAAGGGGCCAAAGAGAACTATGGCCTCTTCATTTTTGTCTCATGGACTTGCCTAGTGATGATGATGATGGTGCTTAGATTTTCTATACTTGTCTAGGCTGGTCCTTTCCAGGTTGGCAGGGGTGGGGAACCTGTGGCCTCAAGGCCACATGTGGCCCTCTAAGTCCTCTAGTGCAGCCCTACCTAGAGGGCCACATGTGGCCTTGAGGCCACAGGTTCCCCACCTTTGGCTTATAGTCTTTGGGCAAATGCCTCCAAGAATCCAGGATCACCTCAACACGAGATTATCAGAGGAGGACTTTGTGAAGGCTGCATTGACTAGTGAGATTTTTACTGTATCAGGATGGAAAAACACCTGAAAACTTTCTTGGGGTTTGTTTCTGAGAATTTCATTGCAAGGGTGCTGTGGGCACTTCACATCCTATCTAAAATGAAGCCAGGGTTCAGCATCCCATTAAACATGGTGAGGATTTAAATGTTTACTAACTCCCAGTTACAGTGCTAGGCCCCCAGGACAGACACAAAGCTTATAGTCTACTGGAGGAGCTCAAACACGAGTAATTACGTTCTAAATTGAAGTTCTTAACTTTTGTTATGGACCTCTTCAGCAATCTGGTAGAACCTACAGAAAAGCTGCTTAGAGTAAGGTTTTAAAATAATTTAAGGAAATGTTGAATTTCAGTTAGTAGTTAGTGAAAATAAACATGTGACTGTTTCCCTATAGAAGTTCACGGACCCCTCAGAGTTCTAGGACAGAGTGAAGCCCTTGTGACTGTGGCCAAGTCATTTTACCACTTTCCATGCCTGTAAATTGAAACAGTTGGGTTCAAATGACCTCCAATGTTCCTTTCCAGCCAAAATAAATACAAACTTTTTGGGGGAAGGAGGAAGCACTAACAACTGGGTAGAGGCAAAGGATGAGAATAAAGCCATCCCAGAGGAGGCAGCACCTACACTGGGCCCTGAAGAGGGGGGCAGGGGACAGCCTGTACTGAGGCACAGCTATAGGAGATGGAACTTCAGGTATGAGGTGCATTTCATCATCCTAGAATCGTGAACCCAACTGCAAACATTTTCTTCAGTAAGAAACACACCTGAGACGTGACTTGAACTTCAAAGTATCAATATATTTATTTACAAAATATACAGTTTCACAGAAACAGCTTCTCTATACACATAAACTTTATAATTACACAGAACCATGTAAACGATGTTGTGTCTGGCCTGGCCAAAGCCCAAGAGGGAACCCTAACTTCTGGAGACATTCTCCCCCTTTCCCCAACTCCATCGGCCACCTGCCAGGAGCCCCTGGATGGGACACACCTAATTTGCATAAAATAAGCCGATTGCAGCTGCCCCAGCTCAATCTAACACAGAAACACACTCACCTGGCTTTTTAGACGCCACCCACTAGGATAGGTCTGTCGAGGGAACAGACCAGGGACCCACTTGACAAAAATCACAAGATGAACATTGCAGGCTTTCCCAAGAGACACTTCCAGACAAGAAACCCCCATGAAGCCTAGTCCCCACACTAACAATGGCAGTGGCTCTCAAAACGTGTAAAATGTGGATCGCTGACTGGGGACCCCAACTTCAAGTGCCCGAGGCTTGCTTTCGAGCACAACACTTTGCGGAATAAAAATGTCAAACAAACAAAAAGAGGATTTTGAAACTTTGGTTATTTCTCTTGGTGCAGAAGCTAGACAGGTGGTCAAAGGGGGCAGATCTTTGGTGGTGAATGTCTCTTGAGCGTATGGTAGGTGCTGTGCCCTCGTGGAAGCTGGGGGGTTTCAAAATGCACTTTTAAAATTCTGTAACCTATGATTTAACTTCGCCCTTGGGATTCTTCGTGTTGGACCAGGTTTCAGGAACTCAATTTCTTCTTTTTTCTGCTCAAATGGTAAATGAACTTAAAAAAAATAGCCAGCTGGGCAAGGGTGTGAAAGCACCAGACCTAAAAAGGGGCTTGGTTTCAACACAATAGGACAGCTTTTCCTTGAGAGGAAAGCTCGGTCTCATGCCCCTATTGTTAAAAGAAAAAAAAGCCACTATGTAAGCCCATAGTACCTCTGTGGGGAAGGTTAACTGAGCCCATTTTTTTTGGGGGGGGGGAATAAAACTTTTAACTTCAATCCCACTTACCCTTTCCACACTTTCTGAAGAACAACATTCATTCATTTACAAGGGATGGATTTTTTTTTGTTTTTTGTTTATTTTTTTTAAAACAAGGCCTTGAACAGCGGCTACATACAGTTATTTGTCAACTTTGTCACTAAGGAGAAAAAAGCTCAGGTCCTTCTCTTGTTAACCAAGTAGCAGAATCAGCCAGTGGTTCTGCAGTGGGGATGGCCCTGAGCAAAGCTCAGCTGGGGTCATACACACCTCAAAATCCCCTAGATTTCCCATAGCCAAACACAATCAGGATCTTCCTGCTGTGGACCACATCAGGAGTTTTAAAGCTATAGAGGCTGGGGAGTGGTTAACAGGACCTTACACAAATGCCACAGAACACCTGAGTGCCAATATTCAGACAATACTCATCAACTGAAAAAAGCAAGGGCTCTTAAATTCTACCCTTGCTTTGGGGATGCCCAAAGGCAATTCACCCTGTGTAAGAGGCAGACTCCTCAATCTGCCTTAGGAAACATTGATCCCTGGCTTTGCTCAGGACATTTCTCACTTAAATGAAACCACTACTAATTTCCAGTGATAACTGCCTATATCATGGTGCAGGTTTGGTACTCTTTGGGGGAAGAAACGAGGAGGGAACCATCCTGCTCCCATTCACTCTGAAGAGAGCACCTCCATTCTGCATCCCAACATGTCCCAAAGACAAAGGGGGAGCCAGGCAGGAAATCCACCAAACTCAGTTTGGCTGGATCGTGCAAAAAAAAAAAAAAAAAAAAGAAAAGAAAAGAAAAAAAAAGGAAAAAAGGAAAAAAATTTACATCGTGCAAAATGGGGACTTATATCAAGGACTCAGGCCCCCTTCATCTGAGAGACCATCCTGGCTCTGCCCCAACAGAAGCAGCCCTGTGTGATTCCTCTAAATACACCAGGAGAGCATCTGAGAACCGCTGGAGAGGGAATCACTGGCCCACACTCTCCCCATCGCAAGACCAGAGGAAGCCATCTGCAGCTGACCTAGAAGCCCCCCTCTCTTAGGCAGAGGCAGTGGGCTAGGGGACCATGTGCTAAGGAAAGGGCAATGTTAGGCTACCTATACAGACACTTATGGCAAAGACTTATACTCGGGAAGCTTAACACATATGGCTGTTCTCTTGTTGAATCCTTGGAAACCAGAGATGACTTCCTCCCTCCAAGGAGGACTGTCCCCATCCCCACCCCCCCCATCCCCACCCCAGCAGTCCAAAGTGGGGGAAAAAGACTCACAACCATCACATACCCTCATTTAGAGCTCAACACCGAGGTGCCGAGACCACTCTGGCTGCGGAGCACAGGGCCCGGCAGCAGCTTTGGCCAACAAAGATTCTACGTCATCACCAGCTATGTACAGTTTTTATGTACCTTGGACAACCTGTCCTGCTTAGGCACCTTGATGTCAGAAGGGCAAGGATGGCTGCACCTCAAGCGCTAACAGTTCTGTGCTCAGATTCAGAAAAAAGTGACCCCAAAGAACACCCACCAGCCCTTCTAATCCTTCCTTTGAAGTCATGGCCCACCCCAGTCAGTCCAGAAAGAGTTTCCGGGAACCCATTCGGGAGCGGTTGGAGCGGCGGATGTCAAACTTGGAGTCCCGGCACTTTTGGCAAACAAACACTTCGGGAACATTGGATTTCCGGATTTTTGCACAGGACAGGTGGATCCAGGTGTGGCACTCGTTACATTCAATCATCGGTCTTCCAGCGAAAGGTTTCATGCAGAAACAGGTGACAAGGTCCCAGGAATCATCATCTAAGTAAAGAAAAAATTGGCAAGGATGTGAAGGCAGAGAAAAGAATGAAAACCTTCCCAATTCCTTTGCTAACAGATCTGAAATCTGCCCCACTGAGGCACGCAGACAACCTAACCTCCCTTACCCGTTGTATGGTTCTCAATCAGTTTAGACAGGGCTGACTATTCCAAAATCTGAGGTTCATTTTGTTTTCCCATTAGCTGTATTTTTAAAAAAGTATCTCAGATGAAAGCTAATTCTCACTCACCAAAGTCTTGCCTCTTGCTTGGTTCATTCTCTTTCTTAAAGGGTCTTTACTCATTAGGAAACAATGGAGAAAGACCTCAGGCCCCAGGGTTAATAACAGCCAGCATTTAGATGGTGCTTTAAGGCTAGAGCTCACCAAGCATTTGGCAGGCTCTCTCATTTCATCCTCCCGACAGCCCTACTGGGCTGTCCTACCTCGGCGGGGCTCTTAAGGGCCCCCATTTTACGGGTGAAGAAACAGGCAAGCAGCAGTGACATGCCCTCCCCAGGGTCAGGCCCCGCTGCTCCCATGAGTGTCTGAGGAAAGATCTGAACCGGGGTCTTTCTGATGCCAGGTGTGCACATTCCCTGCCCTCAGCCTGGCCATGGTCAGGAGGGACACCTACCCGAGTCCACCATGATGTCCTCATCGTTCCCAGTGCTATCTTCATCCCGGAACACCACCTGTTTGCCCTGCCGTATGACAGTCCGTTTGCCTTCTGTCTGAATCTCTTTGACCTCCTCAGGGGTGGCCACTGCACAGGAGCCACTGGAGCGGGTGTCAGAATCCCAGCCGGAGCATGGGTCACTGGTGGCTGCAGGGATGTCCTGCAGGTCAGGGCTGGCCGTCCTCTGGGCAAAAGTGTTGGCCGGCTCCAGCTTCAGCAGGCCCCCCATGTATTCCTCCTCCATGGGCATGTCTGTATCCCTCCGCTTACGCTTCTTCTTCTTCTTCAGCTTGTCCGTCTTCTTTCTGTCCATGAGGAAGTTGCTGGGCTTGGCTCGCTGCAGAAGGGAGGGCTGCAAGTGGCCAAAGCACCGGTCGGCAACGGGCAGGGACACGGACGAAGGCAGGTCAGCAAAACTGGCATCCCAGCTGTCGCTGTCGATGGTCCCGGCGGTGCTATTGGCAGGGCTGGGGCTGCTCCTCAATGGGGGTTCCTGCAAGAGAAGAAACAAGGCCTCAATAAACAGGGTGAATACCCTGACAGAGCCTGTGCCCCCAGGAACATGGCCACTGAAATGGCTCCCCCAAGCCCACTCTTCCTTAAGGACTCATTGCTAGCAAAGTCAGGAAATGCCTCTCAATTCTGAACCAACTAAACCATCATGTACCTCCTTGAGTGTATCTATGTCATGACTCTTAATTTATTATCGTTTCAGATATAAAAGGGCCCTCTGCAGCTCTCTGGTCCAATCCAATCACAAGCAAGACTCCTCTCTACAACATGCTCAACAAGTGGCCCTTTGGCGTCGGCCTGAAGGTCTCTGGGGAGGGGACCCCATGCTGGAGGCAGCTCTTGCTATATCCACATAGATATTGTGGGACTTCAGAGCTCATCCAAGTTTTGTTTTAAAATGGATTCCCTGAAGACCTTCTGGTATTTGATTTTTAAGGCACCTTAAAGGCTCTCTTTATCTTTTTTTCATCTAATAATATACATTAAACTTTTTTCAAAATTAAAGATAATTTGAATTAATTCTGTTGAGACTTTCCTGACAGCCCCTGAGAGAATTGGAGACATCCTGGAATTTGCCAGAACCAGAGCTATTTATATAGACTGACATGCTAAGTGGCACAGTGGATAGCAGGCTCATATGTCTGGGCCTCAATGTCCACCTCTGTATAGTGAGGCTGGACTAGACATCTGCAAGGTGCCTCCAGGCTCTAAATGTATGATATGGGGATTGTCTCTGCCATACTTAAAAGTTACTAGAAACATAAAGTACTACAAGGGGTGTGTGTGTGTGTGTGTGTGTGTGTGTGTGTGTGTGTGTGTGTGTGTACACACACGCATCCTCACGCCTATATACGTACACAAGCATCTTAAATGTTACCATTGTGTCCTGAAATCCTTCACTTTAAATAAATTCCCTTTTATAGAAAGGGCTTGTTTTTCTTTTCTTTGGGGTACAGTCTTGCTTTACAAAAGAGCTTCTTCAGGTCTTTGGATCCAGGGTGCTTGAATCCCAACTCTTTAAAGACTAGAATGTCAGGGCACTTAAAACAGGGAAACTAGAAACTTTTCTCAAATGGCTCAAAAGCATTACTGAAGTTTTAGGGAGACTTTCGCTGTGAAGGAAGGGGCTAGAAATTACCTCTGTTGGATAAGGGATGTAACCAGCATATGCCAAGACAAAGGTACAAAACTTGTTGAAATCCTCCACAGTTCGCCGCCTCTTGTAACTGGGGGAGTATTCCTGTTAAGATAAGAAGGAAACACATTTAGAAACTGAAAATTTGAATTTGGAATAGCAGCAACCAACCCCTCCAATCAGCAGAGAGCTGGAGAAAAGCCTTGATTTCCAAGCAGGCAATCTTTTACTATTTTGTCAATTAACCCTTCTGCCTCTGATTCCTCTTCTACAAATGGGAATAATCATCAGCACTTGCTTATTGGAGAGGAAGCTCCCTGGATTCAAGCCCTGCCTGACACACTCTGACCACACACTCTAAGACTCTGATATGCTGAGCAGGTGCTGTCCTGGACTGGTAGAGGAATTTTCTCACCTGAGGGTTACCTAACCTGAAGAAGTCAATCTATCTTTATTAAGCATCTACTCTATGCCCAGCACTGTACTAAGTGTTATTTGGTCCCTATTCTGAGCCTGTATCGAACTGTAAAGATCAAATGATATCAAGTACACTGCATACCTTAGAATAAAACAAACACATATATGTGCATCGAGATACCACTTTATATACACACACACACACACCAGTTACTGTTATATTCTGCAATCCTTCATAGTTAGCAGAAACCATGTCCAGGACAAGAGAAAATAGTGATAAAAAAGATCCAATTGAAAGTGCACCAGCTTCTCCAGTACACTAGGAAATTAGTCAAGATATATTAGGACACTTGCTGTTTGCAACATTACCCAGAGCATTTAAAATTGGGCTTGCACTCCTCATTTGGCCATTTTCTACCTTAAATCCCATTTTGACACTGATACTCATATAGCTCCTTAGGGACTTAAAAAAATGGCAATTTTCTTATGCTCTTGGTTTGAAGACACTTCCAGAGTCCTCCCAATTTCTAGTCTCCTTGCATATTTTAAACCAGTGAAGCAGAAGTTCGAGCATGAAACAGCTACCCCTCAAAGATTTCAGTGTGGATTCAACCCTCGCCCACCTAGGAAAGGGATTTTTTTTTCCTACCAGGCAAAATCTGCATGAAAAAGAGCTCGTTCTGGCTACAAAATGCCCTGAGGTTTGCCCCTCACCATCCTTCTAACATCCCTCTGATTCAGGAAAGGGTTAACTGTTCTTCCAGCGCAAAGAGCCAGAGCAGGCAGTAGCTCAAGTGCACTGATTGTAGGGTGAAATGCAGCTGCTTCAGACTGCACCCATCTCTCTGCTTGCCTCAAGTCTCTACAGTGGTCTCCTCCCCAGGACACAAAGCCACAGTGAAAGCAGCAGGAACACAGTAGCATGGGCATTCGGCAGGTTTCCCTACAAGCCTCAAAATTTATGTTATGTACTGCTTCTTTCAGAACTACCACCCAATCCCCTCACTTTCCAGACATTCCTAACCTTTGGGGCAGCCCAGCCCATCACCTTTAGAGGGATCGGGGGTGCGTGCACTGCCCACCCCCAAGCCGTTAGAAAAATTACCCCGGGCCTGCCCTCAGAACTTTAAGGAGATGCAAAAACACTCACAGTCCAGCTAAAATGTAAGAAAGTAGGTCAATAACCAAGCAAAAGTGAGAAGTGCAGAGCCCAAAGAGAACTCAGGCAAAGGTTAAGCTGGATCCCTGCCTTGCCCAGTGATTAGTCTAGGGCTCCAGCCTGGTCTGGGCAGAAGGGGGCTCCCTCAAAGAAGAGCCCTCCAGTCCAGGGTTGGACTCTTCTGCTTCTGCCTAAGGGCTCCAGGTTACGCCGAAGTTGTCCCTCCACACAACTTCCCCCTCTACTTGACTCTGTTTTCCCAAAAGAAGATGCAAAAACCGCCTCCTCCCTACGCCCCCCAACCTTGACCTGGGCAAATTTCTCTCCTTTTCGCAAGCCCGCCCTCCCCCCCCCCATCCCCGAAGGCCGAAGCCTGGGAAAAGAAAGGGGGGAGGGGGGAGTGAAGAAGTGGAAAAGAGCTTCTAGGCTGGGCTGACCGACTCTGGGAAGCTAGGCTTTCAACCACCAGGTAGAGTAAGCGCTGGGGGCAAGGAGGCTTCTTTGCGGGAGAACCGGCCACTGGAGCCGGGCGACAAACAGACCAAAGGGGGCGATCCCAGCGCGGCGTCGTTCCCCTCCCCCACCACCCCGGCTGGCCCTGGGATCCCGGGACCCGCCCCCGGGGACAGAGGGGCGGGGAGCTGGAGGAGGGGGTACAGCGAGTACGGGGTGAGGGGGAGAGGGATTCCCGGGGATGGGGGAGGGGGGATCCGAGGGGCCAAAACCGCCGAAGGTGGGGGAGGCTAGACGCCGGAGGGATCCGAGCCCAGCAGGAGGGCGGGAGAGAAAAGGGATCCAGCTTGGGTAGGGGAAGAGGGGGGAGGAGAAATGGAGCCCCGGAGGCCAGAGGGAGCTGAGGCTGGGGGGGAGGGGGTAGGAGGACGCAGGTGATCGAACCTCTCAAAAGGGGGGAGGGGAGTCGAGAGGCAATAAGAGATCCAAGCCCACGAGTGGGGGGGTGGAGAGCGGAGAGTAGTAGGGGGGAGTCGAGGCTCCCCTCCCTCCTCCGGGAGGGCGCAACGAAGGGGGGCGGGGAGTCGCCATGAGAGGCAGTAGGGGATCGAGCAGAGAAGGGAGGGGGCGGCCACGAGAGGCGAGACGGGATGGGGGGCGTAGAGGGGACCACAAGGGAGAGGGAAGGGGCCACGAGAGGCAGGAAGGGATCGAATCAGGGGGAGGAGAACTCCACGAGAAGCTAAAGGGGATCGAGCGGAGAGGGGGGCGGCTCGAGAGGCTGGAAGGGATCAAGCCCCCCACCGTGGGGGGCTCGAGAAGCAGGAGAGCATAGAGAGCCCACAGTGGGGGGGGGGGCTCGAGAGGCAGAAGCGGAGTGAGCCCTGGGAGTGGGTGGGGGGCCCAGGAGCTGGAGGCGGCGCTGGAGCCTCCGGAGTGCGGGGCGGGGACGCGATAGAAGAAGGCGATCGACTGGGGGTGGGGGAGGGGGGGTGAATCCAGACTCCAAGGGGAGCCCTCGGGTGGGGACCAGCGCGGGAGGCGGTCGCGGGGGGGGGGGGGGGGACAGGAATGGTATCGGACCGATTCCCCCAGGAAAGATGCCGAGTGCC
>CM053588.1:40773766-40808580 GCA_028646515.1 Pseudochirops corinnae | reverse complement strand
TCGGGGGCCGGGGGCGGCCAAGGTCCTCGGCGCGGCGGCGGTGGCGGGGGTCTCCGGCTCGGGCCCCGGGGCTCTGGGGTAGGGCTGGGGGGGGGATCCGGGGTCCCGCCCACGGCTGCCGGCACCCGGCACCGCTGGGTGGGTTCTCGAGGCTGGCGAGGAGGGCGGTGCAGCCCGGGCCGAGGCTCAGGGTCGGCGCGGCTCGGTGGGCAGGGGCGCAGCGGGAGGGAGGCGGTGGCGGCTGCGGAGAGCGGGGAGCGGGAACCGGACCGGCTCCCGACCTGACGCCCAGTTCGGCTCGTGTCTCGGGAGGGCGGGCGGGAGCGCCGCTAGACCTGTCGGGAAATGTAGTCTCGGGGGCGGTGGAGCGGCCGGGGACGGGGGGGAGGGGAGCGAAAAGGAGGCCGCGAACGCCTCTGGGAAGCGTAGTTCCCGGTCGCGCGGAACCGGCGCACAGAGGCACGTCGAAAAACTCCAGCCCCCATGAAGCTGTGCGGCGGCCGGCAGCGGCGGAGGTGGAGGCGGAGGGTCTTGACGAAGGCAAGCGTATGCAGCTAGGGGAGGGGCACTCGGGAGGGGGGGGAGGGGCACTCGGGAGGGGGGGAGGGGCACTCGGGAGAGGGGGAGGGGCGGGGGCTCGCGCCGCCGACCCTGCCTGTGGGGGAGGGGTGGCGCGCCGCGAGACCCCTCCTCGGAAGCGGGAGTCGGTGCGCACTTCCCCCTGAGCGGCTTCGGGGCTCTCTGCCTGGGCCACGGAGGCCAGAATGGAGGCGGGGTCTCTCTTCCCTTTTTTTCTTCTTGAGGGCCACCTTTCCTCTCCTAGTGGGGCGGAGGTCCCTCTCAGTGGTGGGTCGCCGAAGGGGGGTGTGATAGGGTGACCGGGGTTGTTTGTTCTGCACCTTCGATCTGGGGGTGGGGGATCGTTCTTTCCCCTCTGCTCCTCCTGCCGACCTGCTCCCCTCTACACACCCCCTTTTAGAGGGGAAAAAGAGGCGGGTCACCCCCCTCTTCCTCCCCTCCCTCGTTTTCTCTCATCCATCCCCCTTTTTTGAGGGGCACTGAAGCTGTCCTCCATCTCTATTCCCCCCACCCCACCTCCCCAGGGTGTGGGTGGGGCTCCGAGTCTCCTCCCCTCGCGGGGGGGCGGGGGGTGGGTGCTGGGTGCTGAGCTCCCCGTGGCCTCGCCCTGCATTTGGGCTTACTCCTCTGCTGGGTGCAGTCTGCAGGTTGCCTTCGGTCTATCCCCGCATTTCCTGGTGAAGTTGTCTTGTTGTTCATTCCTTTGATTGGCTCTGCTCCTCCTCCTCCCCCTCCCTCCCTCCCTCCCTCCCTCCTTCAATCTCTGTCTCCGTCTCTCCGTCCCATCCCCCCCTTCACTCCCCGTCCTTTCCCTCTCTTCTCCTCTCTCTTTTCTCAATCCTTTTTCTTTCTCATTTAACTTCTCTCCCTCTGTCAATTCCTTCTTTCACTTCTCTCTCTACTTTTTTCTCTCTCCCTCTCTCCCTTTTTCCCCTTTTTCCCTTTCTCACTTTCCTTTTCTCCCCCTCCCATCACTTCCTTCTCTTCCTCTCTTCTTTTCTCTCTCCCTCCAAACTTTTTTCTCTCCCTCTCTTCCTTCTCCCCTCTTTTCTCTTTTTTCCCTTTTTCACTCCTTTCCTACTCTGTCACTCTCTTCTCTTTCTCCTTTTTTTCCTCTCTACTTTCTCTCTTCTCCCCTCTCCTCCCTCCTCCCCCTGTAAACTGGTTTTTTAAAGACCACACTTCCACGTGATAGTATTAGAACGACCTTAAGAGCACTTTTTTCTTTCTTTTTTACAGAAATGTAGCTAGCAGTCACTTTAGGTGAAATGCTTAGTATGTTTTTGGTTTTCAGTCCTCCAGGAAGATTTTTATCCAGTTTTTATGTGGGACTTTTCTTTAATACATGTATTTCATTATTTTTAAATTTGTGCTTTGCCTGTTTTGCTTGCTGATGGAATGGTTTTCTGAAAATGTTTAAGAATTGCAAAAATTAAGGGTTGAAAGAATTGAAAAGCATATTGTGCTTATTATTTTGGTGGTTTAACTTGGTTTTGTTCCCTGTGGTTGGATTTCGGTGTGTACTGTGGAGTATCTTAGGACATTTTACTTATTTAGAATTGATCTCTCCTGTTAGAAATTACTACTCCTGGACCATAGGCTTTAGAGCTGAAAGAAACCTTAAGAATGGAGACCCAGAAAAATGAAATACCTACAGGACCTAAGCAAGTAGGCCTGCCTTCTTAAATATATTTAGTGACCACTTGATAGAAGAAATACAGAACCTGTTTATACAATTTGCAGATGGCAAATATGTTTAAATTTCTTCCTAACCTCTTCGGTGGAGAAATAATGTCAAACAAGCCAGAAGGATAGGTATAAGTGGAATTCATGTTAACAAGAAGAGCTTAGAATTAGTCATTAAATTTAGTTAACAAAGCAACCTTTTGGAAATAAATCATTAAAAAGAAAAAGTAACAAAGGCACAAACGTTTTGAAATGGGAGTGAGTGGTGGGATCCTAGATTGGGTATCTGCCTTGTGAGTCGGTGGCAGAAAAGGTCAATGTTATTTTGGGGGTGATAGTCCCTTCTCCGAAGCCTGCTGTCTTCCCATTATGGACAGTACCTGGAGCTTAGTTGGCGATTATTAAGTGATTGTTAAATGCTGGTGGAGTTGGACGCTCGGAGGGGAGTGACAAGTGGACTGCCCCTATCTTCCCCCTCCAGCCCTTGAGCCATTTCGGGGAGGCCATGGGCCATGCTCATGCTCAGTACATGAAGTGAACAAACTTGGGCCCAGCTGATTTGTTCACTTCAGCTGTTGAAACATTGTGTCCAGAAGCACTGCCTGATTCTGCTGGTGCAAGGGGCCTGTACAGACCCATCAGTGGCCATCCGTGGTCAGGTTCACCAGCTGTACTCTTGGGCAGGAAGGGGCTGCAGTAAACCAGAGCTAAGAGGCATGCATAAGATTGGGTTCTGCCAGTGGCTGAAAGGGGTAAACAGTTTGTTGGGCTCAGTTCCCTCAAATCTGTTACTTCTAAGGTCCCTGACAGCTCTAAACCCATGGCTGATGGGGTGAGTTTCATGGTGTTATTTCTGTCACAGGGTCATTATGAGCAAAGAAACTTTAAATGAAGCTGTTTAGCACCTATTATATGCCAGATTGTGCTGAATGCTGGGCTACTAACAAAGTCTCTTGACCTCCAACACTGTTTACATTCTGCTAGGGAAGATACAGCATGTTCGCACAAGTAAATATGGGATATATAAAGTTATTGAGGAGGGGGAGACTAAGGCATCTTGAAGGGGGAGGCAGGAATTCCAAGAGGCGGCATGGGAGGGCAAGAAGCAGGAGAAGGAGCGTCAAGTCTGGAGGAAGAACCTGTAGACCACTTTTGCAGATCAGGGGATTATAGAAATACTGAACCCTCCAGTATTCAGTAGTCTAATGAAGATGTCTTTTTTTTGTTTTGTGGACCCTTCTCAGAATAATGTTTGTAAATACATAAAATGCATATGATTATGAAGGAAAAGTTATATTGAAATGCTGCAGTTATGAAAATATTTTTTTAAATGAGTTTTTGGCCCCTAGTTAAGACCTCCTACTCCACTGTGATCTTTTGGAGGAAAGGGATTTGAATCCTGATCTATTCATGCCAGCAGGGAGGATCACAGTTTTAGATCTGAGAAGGATCTCTGAGGTCACCCCCTTCATTTTAGGTATGAAACTGAGATTAAATGACTTTCCCAGATCACACAAGTACTAAATAGAGAAGCTGTGATTTGAACCCAGGGCCTCTGACTTTTAATACCCTATTCAGTTCTCATTCTTGTCTTCTGTAAATCTACCCTTAAGGAGTCATAGAATCCCAGAATTAGAGCTGGCAATCCCAATCCCGAATCGGAAACAGGCCCGGACAGGCTGTTTTGAAACCAAATCCTCAAGATTCTAAATCTGGCAGTATTCTCAGTGCTCCTTTAGAATCTCACAGGTTAGTTATGGGTTAGAAAAATAAATATAGGTTAGAAAAACTCACCAGAATGAGTAGGGAATTATTTTTATATCAGAATTGTCATGGTTCACATGTTAGTAGTCTTGGCATTTTCTTCACAACACTCTTGTCAAGTAGGGATTGCAATTATTTTAGGTCCCATTTTTCAAATTAGGAAACCAATGTTTACAGATAATTAGTATAGGCACACTCTGTAATCAAAATCTCAGCTTTGGAAAGACTCAGACTCATGTCAGATGGAGCTGATGACCTGAGGGCAGACTGAGATGCATTTTGTCTGGACACATGGTTGTTGGGAGAGTTTGTTTTGCTCCACTATATATTTTTGTAATAGGTTTGGTTTTTTCCTTTGCTTTCACAGTTGGAGGCAGAGCAGAGTTGGCTGTTCATTTGAAAAAAATAATTTTTAGTTTAAAAAAAAATCAACTTGTGAGCAATTGAACATCTAATCTCCCTCCTCCTATTCTCCCCTCCCACAAAGAATCCCAGACCAAGTCTCTACTCATACCTGAACAGATATTTTGTCTACAATTCACCTAACTGTTGGTTATCCGGTTCCTGCCTGAAGAGCTCCAATGATAGGGAACTCATTACTATTCTAGAATAGTGTTTATCCTCAAAAGCACCTCCCCTCACTTGGATTTAAAATCTTTTCCTGCCAATCTCTAGTAGGATTCAAATCCGAGTGGCTGACTCCCAGCCTGCTCTCCTTATGAGATGGTGAGCCCCTTGAGAGCAGAGGGCAATGCCTTTTCTACTTCTATCCCCAGAGCTTTGCATAGAGCTGGCATCCAATGAATACTGTATCCTTTATTTCACTCTCCACAACAAAGGGCTGCAACCGCTTTTTGTACATTCGGTATTCTAGTGCTAATTTTACAAATTAAGAAACCCTGGAGGGAATGTCTGGGGCATGATAAGAGATTGCCCAATTTCTTCCAGTGTTTATTATTTAAAGTAAAAGCAATAATAATAGTTGGCAATTCATGAAGCTCTTTAAGAGCAGACCACTGCCCCCCACAACAGCCTGTGAAGTAGGAGTGTCACTGTTATTTCCATTTAAAAGATGGGAAATTGGAGGCTCATCCGGATACTGTAGAGGTTGGGTCCTCAACTCTCCTGACTCCAAGCCTGGGAGCTGTTTCTTAGAACAGCAAAAGCTTTGGACTACACATGACTGTTAGGAATTTTCATTTCCCCTATCTCCTGACAACCTGACAACTTAAAAATTTTAACAGTGTTTATTACTGGAGGCTAGAATCTTGAGGGTTTTTTTTTAAATAGAGGCCTTGTTGTTTTTATCTTCCTGTCTCCCCCATCCCAATTCCTCTCTCTCCCAAAAAAAAATTGATACATTGGGACTTTGGTCTTTCCTTTCTGTGATTACGCCCTGAAGTTTAATACTTCTGTAGACGTCTGAGTGAACCAAGCCATCTTTGCACAGACACCAAGGTGTCCTTGGAATTGAATTTCTGCCTTTTTCATTGCAGACAACCTGGTTTATATTTTTCATTATCCACATTTTGGGGGGTTTTTCCTGTTCTGCAGACAGTTTCTCTGATTTGTTCCTCAAGTGCAGCACCTTGCCCCTGGACATGAGAGGCGAATGAGCCCACCCTGATATGTTCTTACCTGAACAGCTTCTGCAGCATTCCCAGATATCGTTTGGGGAGTTTGTTTCTTTGCTATTTTCTTTTTTGTTTTTGCTTTTAAATTTTTTTTGCACTTAATAATATTTTTTTTCCAATTACATATAAAGATAGTTTTCAGCATTCATTTTTGTAAGATTTTTGAGTTCCAAATTTTTTTCCCTCCCTCCCATCATCTCTCCCTTCCCCAAGACAGCAAGCAACCTGATTTAGGTTACACATGTACAATCGTGTTAAACATATGAAAACCTTGATTACCTTCCCTTCAATGCTAATTCTTTTATAAACTTGCACGGTGATGTGCCGGTGGTAGGGGAATGATCAGTAATATTCTACTCTTTGTGGCCCCATTTGGGGTTTTCTTGGCAGAGATACTGGAGTGATTTGCCATTTCCTTCTCCAGCTCATTTTACAGATGAACAGGGTTAAGTGACTTGCTCAAGGTTACACAGCTAGTAAGTGTCAGAGGCCAGATTTGAATTTAGGTCTTCCTGACTCCAGGCTCTCTCTGTGTCCACTGTGACACCTAGCTGCCAGGGGGAATGATAAAAGCAGGGAAAGCATTGTGACTGTAAAAGTATTAAGAATATCACGGTTTTATAACTATACAAAGTTAAGAAAATAGTTGTTTAAATTTGATTATATATCAGATCAATTTATATTCCTAAATCTTTACTGTCTCAGTATAATCTCATTGGAAAATTCAGCTACATTCAATTCAGTTCATTAAAGTGCTTGTTAAGGGCCCCTTTGTTCTTGAGGCAGGAAACAGGCCCTGCCCCCTAGAAGCTTCCAATCTAGTGGATAAGGGAGTGACTCCTGAACAAGTATCAAACCAGTACCAATTGGATGGAGCAGGAGACAGGTACGTATCAAGATTTCTAAGAAAACGTAGGGTGGGGGGGGTTAGTTTCACCTGAGAGAAACTGGCAGGCGTCACTAAGAAGGGGACAGACAGCTGGGCCGAGAATAAACAGAAATGAGATGTTCCCTAAATGGAGGAGGGGTCCAAATCCTAGACGAGAGAGGAGAGACGGCCTAGGGAGTTCAGGGAGCCTGGAGAAATCCAATAATGTGAAGCAAGACTGGGAAGCCAGGCTGGACACACAGAAAGTTCTGAAAGGGTCAAAAGACAGTTTTGATCCCACCTTGCTAAAAGTGACGTACGTTAAAAAAAAAAATGTTACAGAAGTTTACTTTTTCATATGCAATTCTCTTTTTTTGTTCTTTCTTGTATATGGAAATGTTTGTGTTAATTGTTATTGTCAAGTTCATAATTAAAAATAAAATTTTAAATAGTTTGGGGTCATATTTTGGCAGGCTTCAAATACTAGGCAGGGTTTTTTAAAATTTAATTTAATTTTATCCAGGAAATAATAGAGAGCCATAGACAGTTGTACAGAGGAGTGACACGGTGATGGCTTGTGAGTGAATGGGGAGAGGACAGACAGGATAGAGTCTTCTTCAGCCCTTGGAAAGGGAGGGTGTCAAGAGGGAAGAATTGAAAGTGATTTCCAGGTTTTGAGCATGGGTAACAGAAAGTGAGTTGGGAAGGCTTTAGTGATAATTTGCTTAGGGTAATTTTAAAATCATTAATAGACTGGTTCTGACTATAGTGCTCTAGTATCAGGAGGCAACAGGCTTCCCGATAGAGCTGGCTTCTGAGGCAGAAAGCCCTGAATTCAAGTGAAGACCATGGCTCACCAGCACTTACCACAGTGTCTCCATGGCTGGGCAAGATGCTTATAGCCCACCCAACCTGCCTGGCTGTATATACGACCCTGGCTGAGTCACCTGACTTTTGAGTGTACCAGGAAACTCTACAACAATTTAACTTCAGGGGAGGGACTGAGGCGAAGGGCTGAGGGGAATTTACTGTGCCAATGAAATCACAAGTCTGGCCTGGTACACCCCCCAGGAACACTAGCCCAAGCAGCCACATGTATGCCATTCAGGTGTTCTCATCAAAATACCAAGATGGTCAGAGGTATAAAGCATGTTAGGTAATTCCTTTGACAAATCAAAACTTCGCATCTAGTAGGAATGGATCGGTGCCCTGGGCATACCCAAACAGGGAAAAATCTGTGGGCCCATATGGGAGAGAACCTTGGATCTCAAGTCAGAAACAGCTGAGTTGAAATCCAATCTCATACATACTTTTACTAGCTGTGTGACTCTAGGCAAGGCACTTGACCACTCTCCGTCTCAGTCTCCTCATCTGAAAAATGGAGGTCATAATAGCATCTGCTTTCCAGGGTAGTTGTGAGGATCAGATGAGATCCTAATGGTTAAAGCACTTTGCAAACCTTGAAACTCTACATGAAAGTTATTACTGTTATTACTACTACTACTGTTCATTTCTGAGGCCATATTGCTAATATACTCAACTCTGTTTTTAAAGTAGTGGCCTGATCTTGCCATCTTGCCACTCTGTTGTCTTCTCTGCCTAGAATTAAAGTCAGCTTGCAGTGGAACCATACACATTTATCATACTTATTCTTCCAGGCATATTGTTGTAAACAAGTTAGTCATTCTCTTTTTAAAAAAATTACTTTAGGGAGGTGAATTTTTTTTCATTTCATTTTGTTTCTTAGCTGAATTACTTTCCCCAAATCCAAACATCTTGCCCATAAATAATTAACAACTTGGCAAGGCGTGCTTCTGTAACTTAACCTCTTTCTCACCAGAGTGAATGTAACTGTCAGCAGTGAGTCAGGGCAGGGGACAGCATAGTATATGAGAAGTTTCCAAGGTTTAATGGAAGAAAGAATTCCTCCGCTCCCATGTAACTCTGTGACTCCAAGAGATGCCAATGGTCTGTATTTTGTCTAAAAGGAATTTATTCATTCTTGTTAGTTTTCTTATTACTTTTTCTTACTGCCATGCCAGTTGTCTATGGCCTTTGGTCATATCCCCTTACCTTGGTCACTTTGTAACTGAAGCGCTGGGATATCTGGGAGGGGAAAGAGTGGACTAGCATTCCCATTCATGCTTATCAAATGGGCAGGCCAAAGAGATAGCATTCACATGAGCTTTGATAGCACACATGAATTCGAGTATGTATTTGAAATTCCAGACACAGCTGATAGGGTGGAGGGGTTAGAGACAGACCTCCACACTCTTAGCTGCCCTGTCTAATGTATATGGGTTTCAGTGCCCAGCCTGTTAATGATGTGGATGGTTAGTCATTCAGATTACACCAGGATGATGAGCTGTCTTCTCGTACAGTTCTAATCCAGCCTGACTGTAGTGCTTTCCCCCTAAAAATATCCTACTTTCTGGCTTTCCCTGTCTTTGCAAGTTCTTGGACAGCGCTGCCCGGGGCTGCTGCTGTGAAGAGCTTTGTGAATAGTCCATCTGTGGGCAACCATGGATTGCTTTACAGGGTACCTGGCCGATTTCTTTGTGGATATGCTCCCCAAGAATTCAAACAGGATCCAATGGCAAAACACAGTCTCAGGGCAAGAGATGAAAAAAGGCTTGTGGTGCCACTCATTTTAATCAGTGATTGATGGCCACAATTCTTTTCTCCAAATGCCAGTTACAGTTCAAGAGCTGAGAAATGACAAAATCTTGAATGTGCCGGGCCCATCCCATGTTTATAAGATGTTAGAATGTGAGCTTCTCTAGGGCAGGGACCATTTACTGTGTCCCCAGTGCCTAGGCCAGCTGGGTCCCTAGGAGGCACTTCAAAAATGTTTGTTGACTGACAAATGACAGATGCAGTAAAAATCAAGGAATTGGAGTGATTTCTGAAAGTTCAGAAAAGGGGTTTCTTTTTTTTTCCTTTATATTCCCAACTTCCATCACAGGGGCTAACATGCAGTAGGCACTTCGTAAATGCTTGTAGATTAACTAAGAGTAGCGCAATATAAAAATAAAAGGCAATAGTGCTGTTTTAAGGAGATAATGATTTGTCATTTTCGAATATGGATGATCCAACAGTCTAGGACCCCAATGGGCTGATAAGGTAGATCAGCCAAAGTGTAGATAGCTTTCTGGCCAAAGGTGAAAGGGTCAGCCATGTAGCACCCATACATAGGCCCTTGTATGGAAAACTGACCTTCAGGTGTCCAGATTCACCTCCGGGAAATTATTTCACAGTAGCAAAGTAAGGAATTACTTTATCTCGGAGAGGTCAGGTCTAAGTACTAAAGTTTTGGGAATATGGAGGTCCTGAGTTCAAATTCCACCTTAGATATATCCCGTGTGACCTTACCTGTTCAGGACCTCAGTTTTTTTCATTTGTAAAATGGGAGGATTTTAATAGATGGACACCGAGGTCACTTCAACTGCAAATTTATCATCTTAGGAGTAAGTAGGAATTGGGGGAGGAAGGCTATGTTTTTATCAAAATAGGGAACTCCCAGAATTACCATAGCAGGTCTGAATCTTTTTGTAATTTGTCTTAGGGTGGCTGAGAGGATCAACAGAGATAATATTTCTAAAGTGCTTAGATAAGTGGTAGGCGCCATTCAAATTGCATTCCCTCCTTCCTCTTCCTCCCTTCCCCAGAGAGCCCAGGGTGTCGGAGTTGGTGGCCAGAGTTGATTCTAAGGTGTACACGGTTTACAAAAACGCTCCCACCTTCATTACCTCCCCGAGTAGCACACACCTCCTGGTAGCCCAGGGAAGGAGGAAGGAATTCGCTGCTCTGATTGGCTCCCAGGAGAGCCGGCCTGCTGTAAAATGCTGACCCGGAAGCCAGAGGACCCTGTTCCAAACTTGTCTGTTTCCCTACCCTTCTCTGCGACCTTAGAAACTCTCTGGGCCTCGGCGTCTTCGAGAAGTGAGGAGGCGTGTGGTGGAGGATTTCGGAGACGACTCTTCTAGCGCTATCTAGAATCCTATGACTAAACACAGTCAGTCACCTAGTCAAAAGTTACTGACTCTCCAGGAAGTTGAGTTGCTGGGGGCGGCCCCCAAGATTCCATCTGAGAAATGCTTGTGGCCTGAGACAGGGGAAGCCGCGCCCAGCCCTGGTCGGGCCAGGTGCTTAGCGCTTAATTGTTTGTGTTTACCAAAGAGTGATGGGCCTGAGGAGGGGGAAAGGAGTACCCCCTGCCGAGGCTGGCAAATGAGGCATTTAATCTCCCACCGCGTTTGCCCAGGCTTGAGGTTCACTGAGCTTCGCTCCCCGCGATACAGTTCATTCCCCCTTCCCTGCGGGCCGTTGATTTATCGGGGGATGGCCCATTGCCCTTGGCGCTGTCAGCCCAAGTAGGGGTGGAGGGTGGGGAGGCGTGGGGCGGCCTAAGGGAGAAGTCGGCGGATGAGCCAGCAGAGGGGCGGGCTGATGACTCAGGCCGCTGGTAGAGCCAGTCGGGGACTGGCCGGCTCGGCTGTAAGCTACTCCTGTCACCTCCATAAGCCCAGGAGGAAGGGGGAGGTTACATCACGCGTCTCGGGTTACAGCGCGGGACCGGGAGAGGGAAGTGGGGGGAGGGGGGGTCTCGCGTCCAGCCCAGGAAGGCTGCGGGAGCCTCCCGAAGCGATCGCTGACCAGCGGGGAGAGGGTTAAGTAGGCGGGGGCCGCGGGCTGGGAGAGGGACTCTCCAAGGCCCTGGCGGCCACGTGGGCTGGGCTGCTCGGCCGGGGGAGGGAAAGGAAGCAGGGAAGGTATTTATAGAGGCGGCGGCGCCGGGGCCGAGCTGAGCAAAGCTAAGCTGAGCGTCTCTCCCACAGGCACCGGCACGGGCCCCAGCAGACGACCCCCCCACCGAGGTATGGAGAGGCCGGCGCCCCTGGCCGTGCTGCCCTTCTCAGATCCGGCGCACGCCCTGAGCCTGCTCCGGGGGCTGAGCCAGCTGCGCGCCGAGCGCAAGTTCCTGGACGTGACCCTGGAGGCGGCGGGCGGGCGCGACTTCCCAGCGCACAGGGCCGTGCTGGCGGCAGCCAGCCCCTACTTCCGCGCCATGTTCGCGGGCCAGCTGCGGGAGAGTCGAGCCGAGCGGGTGCGGCTACACGGTGTGCCTCCCGACATGCTGCAGCTGCTGCTGGACTTCAGCTACACGGGTCGGGTGGCCGTGAGCGGCGACAACGCCGAGCCGCTGCTGCGTGCCGCCGACCTGCTGCAGTTCCCGGCCGTGAAGGAGGCGTGCGGGGCCTTCCTGCAGCAGCAGCTCGACCTCACCAACTGCCTGGACATGCAGGACTTCGCCGAGGCCTTCAGCTGCGCGGGGCTCGCGGGCGCGGCGCAGCGCTTCATCCTGCGCCACGTGGGCGAGCTGGGCGCCGAGCAGCTGGAGCGCCTGCCCCTGGCTCGCCTGCTGCGCTACCTGCGCGACGACGGGCTTTGCGTGCCCAAGGAGGAGGCCGCCTACCAGCTAGCGCTGCGCTGGGTGCGGGCCGACCTGCCGCGCCGCGCCGCGCATTGGCCGCAGCTGCTGGAGGCCGTGCGCCTGCCCTTCGTGCGCCGCTTCTACCTGCTGGCGCACGTGGAGGCCGAGCCGCTCGTGGCACGCTGCCCGCCCTGCCTGCGCCTGCTGCGCGAGGCGCGCGACTTCCAGGCGGCGCGCTACGACCGTCACGACCGCGGGCCCTGCCCCCGCATGCGCCCGCGCCCCTCCACCGGCCTTGCCGAGATCCTCGTGCTCGTAGGTGGCTGCGACCAGGACTGCGACGAGCTGGTCACCGTGGACTGCTACAATCCGCAGACTGGCCAATGGCGCTACCTAGCCGAGTTCCCGGACCACCTGGGCGGGGGCTATAGCATCGTGGCGCTGGGCAACGACATTTACGTCACTGGTGAGGATCCTGGGGGAGGGGGAAGGAGATGGGCGACCCCCAAGGCCAGTTTGCAGCCCGGTCCAGCACCTGGCAGCCAGAAGCTAAAGCGCAGATGCACAGAATCACAGCTGGCTGGGTCCTTTAAAGACGTAATGCAAACCGGTAGTTTTGACAGAGATACAGCCGAGACCAGATTTATACCCATTCCTGGATCTCTCTTGTTTAGGGAACGTGGGCATGGCCACTTGACCTAGGAGCAACCCTCCTTTAGAGGTAGGGAAGAAGGCAGTCACTAAAGTCAGAGCAGCCTGGATGACTGGGGGGCAGCGAGGGAGAGGAACACCATCCTTCCCCTCGAGGTGTTTTTTCTAGTACTTGTCTGGGCCTTGTTTTCCTGAATTTGACTGTCTGATCAGATTCTGCATTTCTCCCTCGGAGAATAGTTCCACCAAGTCCCAGGCTCTAATTAAGTTGGACTGACATCACTGGGCCAGGCTCGGTGCTCCCTCCTCTCACACCCTGGAAGAACCCCTATTGTTTCCCTAATTAACTTAATGGCTAGACTGAGTTTGACACCCAGTGGGACTCTCTCCACCGGCTGGCCCTGCCCAGCCTGGCCTCTCCTGTTTTGGGGACTCACTGGTACCTTATACTGGCGTCTTCCCCTGGGTCTCTCAGCAGGAAATATTTTTTCGAGTGGATTTGAGTCAGTCACCTTTTATGCATTTGATATATGCTTCTAGTCACATGGTGTTTAGGCTGAAATGCCCCCGTGATTGTAAACATAGTCACATGGTAACTGATTTCTTCCAGTGAACTTGGCTGAGAACCCAAGGCAATGCCGAGTCACTCTGGGTGGGTCCCAGCCAGCCTAGGTCTCTTGGTTTCGTTTCTTTGTCTTAATAAATCCTATTTTTTTATAGGTCCACAGCACATCCCTCCTTTTTATGAGGCCTGTTCTCTGGGCAGCTTTATTAGGCAAGGATAGGATGGGTTGGGTTTGTTGATGTTTTTTTTTAAGTCCCCAGTCGAAGAGCTAAAAGTTAAGTTTTTGGTCTACATACTTGGCATTTTAGGGACCTAGATTATCAAAGTAAAGTATCTGGGCTTCCAAACCTGTGGTAACTAGAGATCTGAGTTTAACTTGGAAATGAGGGACTATGGGAAGTTTTCCAGAACCTTGATCTCTGGGACAGTTTGATGCCTTTTTAACTTTTAAAAATTCAGTTTATTTAATGAAAGTCTATAATCTGGAGTAGTTTGAGTCTTCCCCCACCCAATGCCAGCTTGTCCATGAGAACTTAGCACAGTACCGGTTGTTTCAGTAGGTGCTTAATAACTGTCGATGGATTGAAAAGGTGAAATCATCCTTACTTGTAAAGAGTATACGGTGGTGGAGAAGAGACGGCACCCAGCTTCTAATCCATCCAGTCCATTGACTGACTTGGGAAAACCCTCCTGTTTTCTCAACTCTGTTTAAAAAAATGAGGAGGGAGGGGGTTGAATCAGAAAACATCTTGGCTCCCTTCCTGTTCTGGCAGTCTGTGCATTTTCGAAGGTTGATTTGGGAGCTCTAGGAAAAGAACTTGGTGTTCTAAGCAAGACCTTGCTGTCTGCTGGTGGGATGTGTGTGGGGGTTGTAGCTGTACTCCAGAGCCTTAGAGATGAATGCAGTTGACCCGTGCACATACAGGTCACGTGCAAGGTCAGCTACCTTGTTGACCCTAGGCATTGCTCTTTCAGTCTGGCCTGGGCTAAAAGTTTGGGGACAGAGAAATCTCTTCCCAGAGAGGTCCAAACAGACCCCATTCCTGCAGACTCTTCCCCTAATATAACAGCTGAGCCAACTAATCCTCTTTGTTTAGACAACTGGCTCTGGCCTCTCTTCAGTACAGCTGCCTGGCCGGGGATTCCGGGGGAGGAAGAATGCCGACTGACAGAATATCTTTTGAAAACCATTCCCATTCAGAGAACATTGGGAGAGTGTCTGAAGGCTTAACAACTGTTCAGACTTGGGGTGGGGGACCCAGTAGCAGCAGCAGCATTCCATAGAAAGATGAGGGGTGCCCCCCCCCCCGTTACCCTCGGGGGCTTCCCAGACAAAGAGCCTTTCTCTGTCACTGTTACCCAAGTAACCTGGGTTGGGGAGGATAGTTTTAATATCAGGTGAGCAGCTTGTCTCATCAAATGTTAGGGACAGTTGTCTGTAAATAGAGTGTTGAGACTGTCGTTATTGAACCTTTCTAGTCCTGTTTTTAAAAGTTCTTTTCGTCTGTCTATACTGCCTCTTAAGGTAACAGGCTTGTAGAAGTATGCTCCCTGCTCATGCCACATGGGACTGTGGCTTGCCTCCTGAATGTGGCTCTTTAAGCTTTGAAAGGAAGGGATCCCCTAGAAGAAGCACCAGCATCTCTATAGCACTTGGGGAATGTATGTGTATTTCTCTCACCTGAATCCCACCATAACCCCAAGAGGTGGGTGCTGTAGGTCCCACTGTCTGGTCTCTTCCAGGGAGAGAACAGACCAAAGATTTCACTCTAGATGGAGAATTTCTCATGAAGACCTGCCCCTTCAGCCAGTGCAGCCTGTAGTCTTAATTACCTGGGGCGCAGAG
The DNA here is from genome assembly GCA_028646515.1 of Pseudochirops corinnae. Lineage (NCBI taxonomy): Eukaryota > Metazoa > Chordata > Mammalia > Diprotodontia > Pseudocheiridae > Pseudochirops > Pseudochirops corinnae. Next base: position 40,793,553 of record CM053588.1, on the reverse strand, counting down.
GTAGGTGACTTTCCCAGGGTCCCACAAGCCAAGGTCTTAACAACTCCCACTCTTCTAGCACTATTCTGTCTCAACACAGGTATTTGTCCCTAGTTTACAGGTAAAGAAACAGTCTGTGAGAGGTTAGGTTACCTAATACTTACTTTGAACTCCCCAGCTGCTAAGTTTTGGAGTTGAGAATCGCCCCTCCCTCTTCCCCCCCAGTTGTCGTTTTTTAAGCCTCTCTTTCCAGGGCCTCTATGTCCCAGGACATGATGAACAAAAGTGATTTTTGCTGTCTCTGGGGGCATCAGCTTCAGCCTCTTACTAGAAGACAGAGCAGATGATATGTCGAGGTGGGATGGTATATCAGGCTTGGCTTTCTGCCCCGAAGGTTTGGATTGTTAGGAATGAGAGAAGAGAGAAGACAGAATGCCTGGCATGATAGAGGAGAGAAATCTGCAGACTTTGGTTCTTTGTCTAGTTAGGGGTGGAGGCCTGGCTTGAAGGTCCAGGGAGGCTTCTTTTGTTTAGGAAAACAAGTGTAATCTTTATTTTCTGAATGTGGTTTTCTTGGGGAAAATCCGGTTGTAGAATCTGAGCCCTTTGAGCTGCTGGGAATCACCCCCTGCAAGGCCTGACACCTTTAAGAATGGCAGATGAGGGGGACAGAGTGTTGTACTTTGAGTCAGGAAGAGCTGAGTTCCCCCCCCTTCCTTATCCACTGACTGTTCTCAGGACCTGAGGTTACCCATCTGTCAGATATCTGGAGGAGGATTGGTACTCAGAGACCTCCAGATGACCTTCTAGCCTTGAGAAAGGGAGAAGTCCTTCTGGCCCCTTCTCCAGGGCCCACAGCTGGCACTGTGCCATGCTCTCTGCTCCTAGGACTCCCTTCTCTGTGATAACCCCAGCCTCAGGGTGTGGGGCAGCAGAAAGGGCACAGGATTCGGTGTTGGGTGACAGGTTCAAATCCAAGTACTGCCCCAGCCATCTGATTGACCACTTTGAGTCTCAGACTGCCCCATTTGTAAAATTCGAGCCTTGGGCTAGATGACCTCTGAGATCCTCCCAGCACTGGGTCTGGGATCCTCTGACTTGCCTGGGACTCAGTTTCCTTGTCTGAGGTCCCTCCAGTCAGTCAGTGAGTGAACATTTATTATGCACCTTCTGTATATTGAGCACTGTGCTCTAGAGTTAGGATCCTAAGTTCTCCCCCAGTGGAGCAGTGAAAGGAGAAAGCGGAAAGGGCCCTGGGTTTTGGGTTAGGGGACTTGGATTTTTATTCTTGGCTCTGCCGCTAACTCCCTGACTGACTCTGAGCAAGTTCCTCTCCCTTCTTGGCCCTTAAGATTATTTCTAAGGTTCCTAACATAGGTAGAATCATAGAGGCAGACCCAGCCCCTCCTCATTTCACAGGTGAGGAAACTGAGGCCCAGAGTACCATCCCCCAAGCTCAGGCAGCCAGGAGGTGTGTTTGTGGCACTGCCTCCTTGGTTCTGGAATGTTGGGCGAGCTGAAATGGTCCCCTGGTTCTTGGCAGGGAAGGAATTGGGGCTCGAAGGTCTTGGAAAATGAAGACTCCACTCAAGTTTTGACTCTGTAAGGGCAAAATAGATTCCCAAGCTGAGAAGCCCCTGGGCAATGAGGGCTGGCTGGAAGCCTTTTCATCTCCCCAGCGTGGGCTGGCCTCACGGGCTCCTTTGTTCTCCCTCCTAGGAGGCTCTGACGGCTCCCGGCTCTATGACTGCGTCTGGAGGTACAACTCCAGCGTGAACGAGTGGACGGAGGTGTCGCCCATGCTGAAGGCCCGAGAGTACCACAGCTCCACGGTTCTGGACGGGCTGCTCTACGTCATCGCCTCAGACAGCACAGAGCGCTATGACCACACTACTGACACCTGGGAGGCCCTGCAGCCCATGCCCTACCCCATGGACAACTGCTCTACCACAGCCTGCCGTGGCAAGCTCTTCGCCATCGGCTCACTGGCGGGCAAGGAGACCATGGTGATTCAGTGCTATGACCCAGACACTGACCTGTGGTCCCTGGTCAACTGTGGGCAGCTGCCACCCTGGTCTTTTGCACCCAAGACTGTGACCCTGAACGGACTCATGTACTTTGTGAGGTGAGTTGTGCTGAAGCCTTCCCGGGCCATGTGGGGGTAGCTCCACGGAGGTTTCAGAGCCAGGTCACCAGCCTAGCTGGTCAGCTCTTCTTCGGAGCCTTTGTTGAGGTTGGTTAGGGTTCAGGTCCCAGCTTTGTCCCAGCTCTCTGTGTGACTTTGGAGAAGGCATTCGGCTCCTCTGAAACGTAAGTTGGACAGGCGGAGGCCGGCTTGTTCTACGGGGATTTGGGTCTCTTTGTAGGGACATTTCCAGTGCTGAAAGGAAAATGGGTCCCTATGTCAGTGATGGGCTCGGCGTTGTAGGTTTGGGCTTACGTACTCTTTCCCTCACAACCCACGTTACATCTGAGGGCATAATAGGAGTGTTTTAATGAGGTTTTAATCTCATACTGATCTGAACCTGGGCTGTTCTCTCCCAACCCTTGGTATAAAAGCCAAGCAACGGAGCTTCCAACACAGGAAGCCACTAGTCTTTGGGGGGAAAAGTTGATTACCTTTTTGTCTTTACATCAACTTAATTTTGTTACCTCGTGAACTATCCCTTAACTCAGGCAGTACGGTGGAGTGGAAGGAGACCATGTGGGTGGATGAAGCATAGATGAAGCGCCTGCTCTACACCAGGCACTGGGTTCAAGTGCCTTTACAAACCTTGCTTCATTTGATCCTTGCCACAGCCGCAGGAAGTAGGAGCTATCACAACCCCCCTTTTACAGGTGAGGAAACAAAGGTAGACGGTGGTTGCATGCCCTGGCCAGAGTTTCACAGCTAGTAAGCATCTAAGGCCAGATTTGAGCACTGACTGTGGGTTCCAGTTCCAGCTCTGCTACTTAGTTTGCAGGTGACCCTGAACAAATCTCTTTAAGCTCCCTAGGCCTCGGTTTCCTCATCTGTAAAATGAGGCGATTAGAGTAGATGGCCCCTAGTGTCTCTTCCAGCTCTGGATATAGTTAGTGAGTAAGCATTTATTATGCACCTGCTGTGTTCAAGGCTCTGCTAAGCACTTGGGATGGAATGGGAGTTGAAGGAGCTCTGAATGGGGAAGATGACGAATCTGCAGATGTGTACAAATGGGAGAGATAGAGGGTGAATAGAAGGGGACCTGGAAGTGGGAGAAGGGCAGCAGGGGGAAAGGATGAAAAAAGAGAAGGGACGGGCTAGCCAAACCAGCTGCCGTTGGCCGTTGACCAAGCCTAGGAGTCAACAAGCAGTATTCTATGTCCACAGGACATTTTATTCTGTTCTTTTCTAGGGCAGATCCCAATAATTATAGCCACCAAGCGTTCCGTTTGGGCCTTTGCTTTTTTAAATCGGGAGGCCTCTACTAAGCACCTACTGTGTACAAGATGAGAGGCAGCATTGTGTAATGGCCAGAGAACTGTCTAGAGACAGGGAGCTCTGGTCCAAGCTTCCCCTGACAACAGCCGGTCACTCGGTGTTCCCGCAGCATCTCTAGACGGAGCTGTTGGCCTTGAGCCAGCCACGTCAGCCTGCTCCAGGAGCTGTTGGCCGTTGGCATTGGTGGAGGGTGTTTCCTTACCCGAAATATCCCCATACCAAAGAAATGCACCAGGAGAAACAGGAGATGCCCTCCAGGAGCCTCCGTCCTCCTGCCTTTGACAGAGACTGTGCATGTTTTTTGTCTTTGGAGGGGTCTCTCTTCAGGTTGTTGCTTTTGAGTTTTATGAACAACTGAGCAAGGGAAGAGCCTTGGGAGAGGGGAGGTCGGGGGTCCCAGGGCTTACAGCTAGGGGGTAGTTCCATGGCCCTGGATGAAGAGAAGGGAAAGTGTAGTCCAGGAACCCTTGGACTGGTTGCTAGCTCTGGTCCCTGGGGCATCTAGGAAAGCCTCCAGAGTCCTTGCCCATCCAGGTCATTTCTCCTAAGTCTAAAGCAGGCCCTGTGGACTCGGGAGCTCTCCCTGCAGCCTTTTTCTAGCAGATCCCAGTTTTAGGCTCCTAAGTAGATTCCATGCCTAGAACAGGGTAGCTAGGCAGTGTCTGTCTTGTCTTCGACTTAAATTTCTAGTCCTGGGACCCCAGGGCAGCAGAGGACTCCCAGCAGGGTGACTGGTGATCAGTCAGTCCCTCCAGCCTCCAAAGCCAGCTACCATACTGGGCATCCTCCCCTCTCCCCATATCTCCTACCTCTGTATGCCTCGTGTGTGACCCTTCCTGTTGGGGCATCTTGGGGGCCCAAGGGCTAGAGCCGGGCCTAGAATTGAGGACACCTGAGCTTGCATCCTGACTTGGTCATTTACTAGCTCTGTGACCCTGGCAAGGAATATGGCCTCTCTTCCTCAGCTTCCTCATCTGTAAAAGTGGCCCTACCTGGCAGTATTGTGAAGGTCCAGCGAGATGCTGTGTGAAATATCTTGCAAATCTGAGAGCGCCATGTAAATGTTAGTTATTATTCCTGGCTATTTATCATTAATAATCATCAGGTGTGTCCTGGGCCTCTGCTAAATCTGCCAGACACTATTCTAGGTGCTGGGAAATCAGAGACAAAAAAGAAGCCAATCCAGTCCTTCAAGGAGTAGAATAATAAAAGCTGTTTTTTCAGCTTTTCAGGGTTTGAAAAATGCTTTACAAAGGTCTCGTTTTATCCTCACAGCAATCCTGAGAGGTCAGTGCTCTTAGGACCCCAAGGCAAACAAGTTCAGTGACTTACCCAGGGTCACCCAGCTAGTGAGTACCTGAGGCTGAATTTGAACTCTGGTCTTCCTGACTCCAGGCCCAGAGATCTCTCCACTGTGCCACCTGCTTCTAAAATAATATAAATATGAGAACACTGTGTGGAGAAGGTGGGGGATCCTAGAAATGGATGAGCAGGAAAGGGCCAGTGTAGGAGGAAGTGCTGGAAATGGGGTTTGAAGGAAGGTGGGGATTCTAGAAAGCCAAGTGAGGGGGGAGAGCTAGGCAAAGATCTGGAGGCAGGAGATAAGGAGTGTCAGGTTTGGAGGAGTGCCCACACATTATTCAGGGGAGAGTTTGGAGCCCGATGTGAGGGCCTCGAGCCACCCCCACCCCTCCAGTCCTGAGCTTCAGAGAGGAAGGTATGGGGCCCGCAGGAGAAGGGGAGCCCCCCCAGAGGGGGGAAAAAGATTGTTGGCCTCCTGATTTTTACCCATCATTTCCACTTCACCCCACTTCTTGTCGAACCCATCCTTGTGACAGAAAGCAAAAAGTTAAGCAAAGCCCACCAGAGGAACAGCTGCGTGTGACGGGGGCTGCATGTGACAGGCTCTTGTGTGGTCACCCCTGCTGGGGGGGAGGGAGGCCGGCCGCCTCCAGCTGGGCCTAGGCCTCCTTATCAGTCCTGTTTCCTTTTTTTCCTTTTTTATCAGTTAAAGAGTGTTGGGTTTTTTGTTTGTTTTTCAGATTTTTTTTTTTTGTGGAGGGGTCAGGGTTGGTCAGAGCCAGGTTATCAACAACTTCTTTGTTCTCCTCTTGCTTCCCAGTCCTTGTATTTGGCTGCATGGAGCCCAGAACGTGGGATGCCCGTGTCCTTGCCAAGGTCACTCTGTACCTTTCATTGCTACTGCAAGGCCTCCTCTGCCTCAGTGCCACCCCAAACCATCTGAGGAATGCCTGGCCCCAATAGCTTCCCCTCCCCCTGTTCTCCAGAAATACTGGGGTGAAACTTTGTTGGCCCCCTGCCCTCTTCCCCAAGCTCAGCTTCAGGAGGTCTCTTCAAATAGAAAACCCAAGGAGCTATAAATAGGGCTTCTCAGAAAGCTCTCGACTTCAGTTACAGCCCCCTTCTTACTTGGTATGGGGCGCCGCCGGGACGCCACCTGCGAGAATGTTCTGTCCTTTCCTGTCGACCTGAGGGCAGATCTTCCCAGGGGCCACGCTCCAGCTCAGGACAGTGAACATCAAGTCTCCGTTTGCCTGGCCCAAAGCCTATGCCCACTGGACTGCCCAGCCGCCCTCAGAGAAGCCCCTCTTACCCCCCCACCGGTGTTTGTTGACCACATAACTACCCTAAACAGAAACTGGCGACCTGGACAGCCTCTCACCTCTCACAAGGGAAATGATGTGACCTGGGGCAGGTTTCTTTGATTTTGAGATCATCCATGTTCCCTCCTAGCTCTAGTGAAGAGTGGGAAAATGGTTCTTACTCTTGGTATAACTGGTCTAGGGGGTCAGAAGACCCAGATTTCCATCCTGCCTTGGGAGCTTAGGAGCTGTGTGATCCTGAGCAAGGTACCTAAGCCCTCCAAGCCTCAGTTTCCTCATCTGTCCAGTTGGGAGTGATAAAAGTACTTGGCACACTTTAAATAAAGGGCTGTATAAACTGACCCTCAAGGTATATGTTGCATATAGAGGATATCTGAGGCTGCTCCCTGGTGCAGTGCCTAGAGTGCTGGATCTGAAGTCAGGAAGGTCCAAGTTCAAACCCTGCTTCAGACACCAACTATGCAAGTAATTAAGTGTCAAAGGCTAAATGACCTAGGCAAGTCAGTTTGGCACTGTCTGCCTCAGTTTTCCTATCTGTAAATTAGGGTTAATAATCACATCCACCTTCCAGGGTTGAGGATCAAATGAGATGATACTTGTAAAGTGCTTTGGAAACCTAAAAGCACCATGTAAATGTTTGCTGTTCTTTTTAAGGGGTGTGTGTGGGTATGTGAATGTGGGTGTGTCTCCAAATAATATTTTTCAAGCTGGGGGGAGAGAAAGGTCCAGTCTAAAGGAAAGGAAATTTTGTGTTCATTTCAGAATAAGAATAAAAGAGAGGTGGGGAATTAGCTGGCTTCTTAGAGCGGGCCTTCCCCTCTCTCTCCTTACAGAAGGCCCAGCTCAGATGTGGGAAGAGAGGAAGCGGGTTTGACAGCAGGTGCTGGTCACTTTGGCTGTGGGAGTCTGAGAAGTGATTTTCTTGCTGACCTCTGCTTTTTTTTGAATTTGCCAGGCCCATTTTCTCTCCCCAGTTTCTCCATCTGCATGTATGACAGCAGGAGACCTGTTAAAAAATGTGTGTTTGTATGTGCACTTCTGTCTGTATGCACATACATGTACATATAAATACACATTTTTATTATATTTTAAAAATATATTTAGTAGCAGTCATAGTAATGAAGCACAAATGGGAACATTTTATGAACAAAGAACAAAAAAAGAATATTGAATATAAACCCATGAATTTCTGTGGCATTAGAAGTTTTTTTAAATTTTAAATTCAGTGAGGGGGAAATGAAGGAAAGAGGTGCCATCCCCTTGTATTTCTCCTTCCCGTGTCCCCGAGGAGATGGAAGTGAGGTCCTTGTCCTTGCCGGAGAGTGGCAGCAGATGCCACCTGCTCCCCTCACCTGTCATCCTCATGACTAGAGAGAAGGAAGGAATGTGCCATGGGCAGGGGGCCAGCCTTGATTCCTCCCACTCAGAGGAAATCAGGTCCTATAGGAGGGCTCCAGAAGGGAGGGCTCCCTGGAGAAAGAGTTCATGAATGAGGCCAGATCAGCCTCCTCCTGAGCCCCATCAGGACTCTGGCTTCTTGGTCACTTGGAATAGTGTAGGATAAAGTCTTATTTTTCAGTTGTGTCCATCTCTCCCTGACCCCATTTGGGGTTTTCTTTGCAAAGATACTGGAGGGGTTTGCCATTTCCTTCTCCAGCTCATTTTACAGATGGGGAAACTGAGGCAGACAAGGTAAAGTGACTTGCCCAGGGTCACACAACTTGTGTCTGAGGCTAGATTTGGACTCAGAAGCTTCCTGATTCCAGGCTTTATTCGCTGCTCTACCTGTATGATCCAAAACGAAGTTTAGTTTTGGGGAAAGCTAATAATAGGATGAGCTGAAAGAGGGCAGGGGAAGAGCAGGCACTTATTAAGCACCTGCTGTGCTAGGCACAAATATTATCTCATTTGAACAGGCAGCCCCTCTACAATATCCCTGGCAGGTGGTTGCTCTTCTTTAGCCCCCACTTGAAGACCCCCAGCAGGGTCATAGATTTAAGCTGCAAGGTCCTTGGAGGTCATCTAGAGTAGTTCAACCCACTCATTTTACAGATGAGAAAATTGAGGTTCGGGACGGGGGTACAGAGGCTTGCTCAAGGTCACCAGGGAGTATATGCCAGAGGTTGGATTTTCATTCAGGTCTGGTGACTCCCAAGTCCAGTATTCTTTCCACTGTGCCATGCTGCCTCTCAAGAAGAGCCAGTGTTTTTGAACAGTTTGAGTCATGAGGAGCTTTTTCTCCATGGAAATAAAGTCTGCCTCTCTGGAGCCTCGGTTCCCCCATTTGTAAAATGAGGGGCTTGAATTTAGAGGACTTCTGAGATCTGTTCTAGCTCCAAATAGAGGCCTTTTTCAGACTCAGTTTCTTCATCTCTAAAATAGAAATAATAATAGCATCTCTTACACAAGTTGTCATCAACAATCAAATGAGAGAACCTGTTCAGCCCTTTGCAAATCTTAAAGATCTACATAAATACTAGTTGCTAATATTATTATCATAAATCTGTGATTCTTTGTTCACCTACATTGTTTTCATTGATGTTTTGTTTTCTTTTACACTGTTATCTCTTCCTAATACACACCTGCCTTGTAACAAAGAGAAACAGTTAAGCAAAGCAGAAACTGACAAGGGTTTCTTGGCTACTGAGAGGAAGGAGGTTAGTCTTTATCCTGTCATCTGGTGTGATTTGGTCATAGCCCTCCTTGAGGGGGAGGATTGTTCCATTTGTGTTTCTCTTTCTCTCTCTCTCAGCATTTAGCAGTGGGTCTTGATTCGTATTAGATACTTAAGTGCTGGACTGATTGAAAGAATAAAGCATTTATTAAGCACTTACTGTATGTAAAACACTGTCCTTTTGGACAGTTGTGTTCATTAGGAGAAAGTGTCATCTACCCCCTGGAAACCTCAGTTTCTTCATCTGCGACATGAAGGGGTTGTCCCAGGGGACCTCTGAGAATCTCTTTTGGCTTTTGATAGAGGCAGTTAGTGAATACTTGAGAGACAAGAAGAATCTGAATTCCAGTATTTTTTGTTTCCCTTTACATTATTGTGTTTGTTCTGTATGTCTGTATGGTTCAGCTTCTTTGCCTCTGGCTTAATTATGACAGGTCTTTCTAAGTTTCTTTAAATTCTTCCTACATCATATCTCATAGCACCATATTCCACAACCTTCGTGTAATGGTTTATTCAGTCATTCTCCAGTTAATGGTACCTATTTACTTTTAGCTTTTTGCTACCACAAAAAGTACTCTCTCTGAATATTTTAGGGGCAGCTAGGTAGTACAAGGGGATAAAGTGCCAACCCTGGAGTCAGGAAGATGCAAGTTCAAATCTTGCCTCAGACACTGACTAGCTCTGTTACCCTGGGCAAGTCACTTCACCCTGTTCACGTTAGTTTCCTCATCTGTAAAATGAGCTAGAAAAGGAAATGACAAAAATCACTTCAGTATCTCTGCCAAGAAAACCCCAAATTGGGGTCATGAAGAATCAGGGTGTGACTGACTGACAATGAGTATTTTGGCATATGTAGAATCTTTTCCCTTTCTCAGAATCAAGTTGGTGGGGTAACCTGAATCAGGGTGAAGGGGAGGGGCTGTAGGCAATAGTGGGTGTATACTAATATATATAATACATGTATGCACTATCAGACATATGTGTGTATCTGTATGAAGAAAAGAGTGATGACAGCTATTTCCAAGTATTTCAAGGATTGTCTAGGTCGGCAGTTCTCAACCTGTGGGTCGTGACCCCGTTGGGGGTCAAACGGGATCACCTAAGATCATCGGAAAATACGTATTTCCAATGGTCTTAGGAACAGAGACACCGCTCCTCTATCCATCTCCAGGAGGGTCTGCCCACATACGAGTATTAAAGGGTTTCGGCATTAGGAAGGTTGAGAACCACTGGTCTAGGTCCTTCTCGCCACTTGTTAGCAGTGTGGTACAGTGGAAAGATCCTTTACTCTGGAATCAAAGGACCTGGGTTCAAATCCTGCCACCCGCCATTCCTACATGTTTGATTATGGGTTAGCTGAACCTTCCTGGGTCTCAGTTTGCTCACTTGTAAATTGAGAGGGTTGAACCAGGTGGAGGCTGAGGTCTTTCTTGCTTTAAATCTGGGATCCTGAAAGTGAATTTGTTCTCTTTGACCCTAGAGAAGAACAGAACCAGGAGCAGGGAGCAGGGGGTAAATTGTAAAGAGGGTGACTGAGTCTCAATGTCAGGAAAAACTTGCCGACAGTGGCAGCTCCCCCAAAACAGAACAAGGAGCTGGTAATGCATCTGGCCTCTGAGGGTCTCCAGGCAGAGGCTGGACGGCCCTTTGCTGAGCGTGTTGCAGTGGAGGTCGGGGCTGGAGCCAACTTATATTGGCTTGTTGGAGCCTGTTGTTAAATTTTCAGTGTGAGTATCTTCACCCCAGAAATGCTCAATGCTGTAGAGCAGGGCTAGATTTATTCTGTTCGTTATCCAGATTTTGTAAGAAAATTATGTAGAAAATACTAACAATGCAAAACAAACATGAAAGGGTGTCCTGGGTCCCTTCTGGCTCTTGTTTTGTAGAGCTTGTGGTTAAACATTGACCAGCCCACAGCCCATCCCTTACAGGCGAGCCGCCGAGCCCCTTCCAGCTCCCAGGTTCCACCGTGCTTTGGGTAGCAGACCTGCCGTGAGGTGGGGGGGACAGGGGGAATTCCTCGCTTCTCCATTAGTAGTTTCTTTTTATTATTCTAGTCACATTGATTTTGTTTGTGTGGAAGCTAAATTATCAAATTTGTCTAAATTATTTAAATTAAGTTTAAATTTTAAATTATCAAAATTGTTTTTTTCTATTATCAGTCTGTATCTCTTATTTGGTTGTGAGTGTCTAGCCCTGCTCGTGGTGCTCATTGGCCTCAGGTCTTAGACAGAATCCGGCTTGGCACTGTGAGGCTGGTTTGGGGGACCATCTTTCTCAGGATCACTAGCTTCCTGAGGGGAAGGCATCTTGGAATTTTGCTGAATAGTATCAAAGGAGCACAGAGTAGGAGACCTGAGGGACCATCTGGCCAGTTCATGTCATATCTGAGCAGGCATCCCTCCCTTGGCCTCCCTGGCAAGTAAGTCAGTTGCCCATCCTCCCCTTGAAGACCATAGATGATGCCCCTGCCTCCCACAGTAACCCACTCTGGTTTAGGGTGGCTCTGAGTAGTGGGCAACATTGAGCTGGAGTTTGCCTCTCTGCCATGCCTCCTTAATTCAACCCTCCAGAGCTAGACAGAACCAGTCCACACCTTGTGTGCCATCGCTCAGCTCTTGAAGACAGCACCAAGGCTCCCCAAAACATCCTCTTCTCCAGTTCTGTCAGCTGATCCCCAGGTGGCATGGCCTTGAGACCCTTTGTCATGCTACTTGCCCCTCCCCAGATGACCTCTGAGCTTTTATCAATGACCTTCCTACACTGGGTGGGCTGTCCAAGGCAATCTGATGAGGGCTGAGCACAGCAGAGCCTGGGAGCCTGGCAGCCTGGCCCTGGATGCCCTGACTCTCCGTGCAGCTTTGCATCCCATTAGCTTTGTTGGTTGTCATGGAAACAGAGCTGCATCCAGCTGTTCATTAGGAGGCTGGAGCTTGGGGGTTGTCTGCCACACACATAGGGATCGTGGATTTTAAGGGAGAAGGACTTTAGGGCAGTCCAAAACTGTGCCCCTGAGAAGGGAAGCAACATGTCCAAGACCACACTGCTAGTAAGGATAGTAGGGGGTCTCACATTGGGTCAAGAGCCCTGTGGGCAAGACTGTCTCTCTGCTAATTAGCCCCCTCTGTTTGTCTCTCCTAGAGATGATTCTGCTGAAGTCGATGTCTATAACCCGGTGAAGAATGAATGGGATAAGATCCCTTCTATGAACCAGGTAAACTTGGAAATGGCAGGGGAGGTGGAGGGGTGTCTCTGTCCTCTTTAAGAGAATAGACAGACACCCTGGGCACAAAGCCCACTCCTGTCCTCTTGTATGTCCACCCTGGTGGTGGTGAGCCTGTGGGCAGCTTTTCTCCATTGGGCCAAGGGTGGAGGGAAGACCAAGCTTTGACAAGGTTTGGGGGGTCTTGGGGAGGGTTACTCTATAGAAACATGCCCGCTTGAGAAGCTTTCTCAAGCTACCTCTGCTTAAAAAAAAAGTTATCTTGAATTTTTATTTTTTAAAAAAGCTCTATTCCCTTTTCTAATGAATGTCATTCATTTCTGGAAATGACCTTCCCCAGTCCCCAGAAAAAGGACCCTCCCTCATCGATCATGTGACCATAGCTGACAGTGTACATACAGTATTCTGCCCTCGTTTTCTACCTCATCTGTGTCTGATTTTCTTTTTAATTTGCAGAGGGCAATTGGGGTTGACTTGCCCAAGGTCACACAGCTAATAAGTGTCAAGTTTCTGAGGTCAGATTTGAACTCGGGTCCTCCTGACTCCAGGGCCAGTGCTCTATTCACTGCACCATCTAGCTGCCCCTACCTCTGATTTTCATAGAGCTCTTTGTCCCCATTACGTTCAATCCTGGCTTTTACTTACACATGTACAGAGATCTAGGACCATAAATTAGAGGACTTCCAGAATCAACAAGTCCAGTCCCCTTCTTTTACAGATGAAGAAACTGAGGCCCACAGAAGTAACACAGTTGGGTTTGGACCTCCAGCTCCTCAGTAGGATGTAAACTCTTTGAGGGCAGGGGACTCTTGTCTTATGTCCTTGTATCTGCCTTGAATTTTTTGAGGGATTGTGTTTTCTGGATCTGACTGCTTTGGGTAGAAGCGTCCTTCCTCAGGGTGATGGAGAATTTTGTGATTGGTGGAGGTCCTATAGCCGACGAGTCTGAAAGGCAGGCCTGACCCCAGGACGTCCTGCCTGCAATGAGTGATAATTGGATGGATGGCTGTGGCTTGTCAGGCTCCTGGGTGGTGGGCCCCTGCTCATCCCTTTTCTTCTGATCTCTAGGTCCACGTGGGAGGCAGCCTGGCTGTTCTGGGCGGGAAACTGTACGTGTCTGGTGGCTACGACAATACGTTTGAACTCTCAGATGTGGTGGAAGCTTTTGATCCAGAGACTCGAGCGTGGAGTGTAGTGGGGCGCCTCCCAGAGCCCACCTTCTGGCACGGCAGCGTCAGCATCTTCCGACAGTTCATGCCTCAGACCACATCGAATGGGCATGGCTTTGACCTCGACAATGCCAATGACTCAAACTTGAACCGGCCCCGGCAGCGCCTGCAGAATCAGAACCAGAACCTGAACGAGCTACGCTAGCCCTGGCTTTCCCTGCACCTCCCTCAGGGATGCAGCTCAGCTCAGCACACGAATCCATTGGCGTTTGGGGGGAGGGGAGGGAGGACCCCAGTGACTGGCTGGCATGGGTAGTCCGCGTGTGTGATGAGACGTTGGGTCTTCAGGAAGCTGAGAGCTGTTGGGCTGCGGAGCCCTTGGAACTACTGGTCGGGTGGGGTGCCAGCTTCACTTTCAGCTCAGAGGGAGAGGCTACAGCAGAGAGGTTTCCAAAGCATGCCTCCTTTTCACTTGTGGGAGAATCACCCTGACACCTGCATCACTACCCACTTCTGCCTCTTGACAAGCCCCCTTAATTCTGGAGCTGCTCGTGGGTTTTAGGACTGAGCCCTGGGTGCTAGGTTGTGGCAGTGTGTGGGCATGGTATGCACAGAGAGGCCGACTAGAATGCCCTAGGGTCCTGTTCTGAAAAGAACTCCCCCTCCAGGTGCACACTTCCTACCCCTACCCCCCATTTCAGTGGTATAGAAGTACCCACCCTACAGTTCACTGTTACATTTAACTCACCCAAATGCCTGTTTTCTGGGTGCTTGGAATTAGCAAGCTCCAAAGTGGGTGTTTTCTTCACAGGCCAACCCAGATAGCTAAAGGCCCTGTGGTGTGTGGTCTCTTCATTCCCTCCCTGCCTGACCTTTGGGACCAGTGGGGCAGCCAGGCAGGTGGGTTTTCAGGAGCTGGTGTTGGTGTAGACCCATGGCCCTTTCTCTTGCCTCCCCACTCCTTGGATGGGCCAGTGACTTTGCTGTATTGCTGCCTGGCTAATTCAGCTCTGTGGGGCTGACTCCCACACACTCCTCCATGGACACCATTAGTGAGAACGGACCATCAGCCCTTGAGATTAAAAGCATCTTTTAAAGGCACAGCACAGCCAGTCTCATCTTCTGTGTGCTCAGCTTGAGAGGGTAGAATGGAGGGAGCGCCCTGGGCAGGGATGTTGGCTCTGCCGGAGGCCTGTGCTGGCCCCTGGATGCACTCACTAGTTGCTCACTTGTTAGGGGCCCATCTTGGGCCCAGATCCTACCTTTGAATGGCTCAAGCCATCCTCTGGCTAGCAAACACTAGCTGTAGGCCGAATTGTGGCCAGCTGACCAAAGACAGACAACTTAGCTTGCCTTGTGTTGAAAGGCATCATAAAGTGTCATCTTTGGTCTAAACAGGGTGGGGAGGGAGTTGAGGTGATGGTCACAGAACTAGGACCCTAACTTCCCCCCCCCCAGAAAGCCAAGCCAGAGCTCAAAGCAACTTGTGCTTTCTTCTGCCCTGGATGCTCCCTTTCGGGCTTTGGAAGGCCCAAAGGAGACTCGGGCATCTTCCTGCCCCAAGATTGCTGCCTCTGTGACCCAGAGTGAACCCCTTCTCTTCCTCAGATGCCTCCTTTGTAAAGAAGAGTTTGGATTTGGTGGCCTCTGAGGCCTCCTCCCACTCTGAATCAGGGGTCCCAGTTGGCTCTGCCCTCAAAATAAGTCATGTCTGTAAAAGCAAATATCTGTGTATTGACTCATTTTCCCATTGGATTTTTCTTTTAAGAGAAATGTTCTATAGAGAGCAGTGTTGGCTCTCACATAATTTTAAGGGGGGGGGGGGCGCGGCTTGTGGATAAAGGACTGGCCTCAGAACCACAGACTGAGGTGAGAATCCCACCTCAGACCGTTGCCAGCTGTGTGATCCTGGGTAAGTTACTTAAACCTCTCTGTGTCCTGGGCAGTCTGCATGAGTAGAGGAGGGCTTCCTCACCGGGAGTCTCGTGAAATCCAGTCTGGATTTGTTTTTTAAATCCTAACAGTTCACATGGTATTTTTGCCTTTGTCAGGACACCATCTTCCCCACACTACCCTTCTGCAGGAAATGTTAGTCAAATGGACAATCAGCCCTTGAAATTAAAAACATTTTTTAAACATTAAGCTATATTACACCCCTGTGTCCTGCTGAGACCCCTCTAAGGGGTTAAGCACTCACACTTCTTGTTTGGAACAGACAGCAGTGTGCTTCGTATGGCATCTTGGAGTCAGTAACTGGCTGGCACCCTTCTGGGCACACTTCACAGGATCAAGCGGTACTGATTTAAACCTCTTTCCGTTGGAAAGTGGGACCTTGAGAGGACAATGACATCTAGAGCGGGTAGCTGCCATCTGCAGAGCTTTCAGAGAAAGGGTGGAGCCATATGGATTAGGGGGGAACAGGGTGCTGGACTTGGAATCCAGCCCAGTTGGCCCTGGATTCCAATCCTGCCCAAGCTGGGAAAATCACTTAAACCCTCTATCCCTCTACTTTGCTTATCTGTAAAATGAGGGGGCCCCAAAGCCCATTCCATCTCTAAACCTTTGATCCTAAAGTGAGAATTAGCAAGTGCTCCCCAAGAACCAGTGACCTCTTGGAGAAGCTCCCTCTCCCCTGCCTGTTGGCCTCTGAAGCCAAAGTTGGGGCACATTTTGGCATTTTCTGTCTGAAGTATTTATTTGGAGTTTCTGCGAAGTTAGCTCAGCTGTAAGAAATACAAACCTTGGGTGAGGAAATGCCAGATAAAGTGAAAGACAAGGGACAGATGAATTTGGCATAGAGGGCTGTGCTCTCCATCCAGCTTTGCATTCTTTTCAAATCTACCCCCACCCCTAGTTAAACCACTTGACCTCCCAGCCTCAGTTTCCAGTGTTTTCCAGTGAGGATCAAATGAGATCAGTGCTTGGCAAACTTTCCAAAGCTACACCAGTTAACTTAGCACTCTGGGGAGTTCTTGCTGAGGGTTGACCAGGTCCATTGGCAGAGGAGATTTCTTTATGTGAGGAAGGCACACCTCTACCCCTCTTCACAGCCCCACCCCAGCTGGGTTCCTCCATCTGCCATCAGGTGAGGTTAGACCTGGGGATGCTCTTCTCACCCTCTGGTTTCACACCTGAGCACCAACCACGCCAGGGCCCAGCTCTCTCCTTTGCTACTGGCTTCTTACCCTTATCCCAAGCCCCGGCTATAAAGTCACAAACTTGAACGCTTAACCCTCTACCACCTCTTTCCCTTCCTTGATTAGCACTGATGTTAAGCTGGCAGCCTGTGCCGTGTGTGTGTGTGTGTGTGTGTGTGTGTGTGTGTGTGTGTGTGTGTGTATCAGTACTGAACTGAACTTGCCTTATAGGATGGTAAAGTGGATTCTGTGACAAATATTGAATGTTGAACTCTTAGAGAAAGTATTCTATATTTATATGGATGCTCTAGATTTGCTCGCTCCTGTGTAAGACGCCAGAACCAAAGTGTGAAGCAGGTTTGTGTATTTATTTTGTTAATGGATCAGACTTCCATGTCCCACATCATGGTTAAGGTATCCACCTCATACTTTTTTGAAATAAAGACGTTTACTATATGTTCAGGCTCCTGGTGTTTGTGTTTTTAATTCTCTCAGTAGGAGGGTGTGTTGGAAAGTACCGTTGGGTTAAGAGACACAGCACAGCCTTTCAGAAGGAATGGGGCGGGGCATCAGTTCGGAGGCCCCAGAGACAAAAGTGTCAGATGTATGAGGAACTGAAAGTTTAGTGTTGCTGTATATTTGGGGACAGGAGTGAGATGTAAGAAGACTGGAAAGTGAGGAAGGGACTAACCGGGTGATAAAAGGGTTTTTAATGCCACAGAATTTTGTATTTGATCGTAGAGGAAATGGGAAGCCACTGGGGCCTAAACCAGAGAAGTGACAGGTCATCGCTGTGTTTTAGAAAGATCCCCTTGGTGGATGGATTGGAGTAGAAGGCATAAGGCAGGGAAGTCGGTTGGAAGATTAATTGAACTCAAGTCCTTAGCAATTAGTGGTAGCCTTCACACAGTTGAAACTTTGAGAATCTTAAGTTTTTAATCTTGCTAATAAGTGTCTGAGGCCACATTTGAACTCAGGTCCCCCGACCCCAGGGCTAGTGCTCCATCCACTGTGCCACCTAGCTGCCCCGAGATGATAGAATCTTAAAATCTTCAGAATTCCAGACTCTTGTCTAATCCAAACCACACCTAGAAATATTGAAACAAATATGATGAGTAACCAACTGGCCCTTGAAGACCACCTCCTTCCTCTAGTACTACAAACACAGATGGCTAAACCTGGTTGAGGGTAACCCGCAGGCCTCAAACCCATCGAGGAGCTAGAAGGGTGTCTGCCCCAAGCATGAGACTTCCTCCAGTGGAATGGACGAATGAAAACAATTTGTTTCAGCAGGCTCTGGGGAGCACTCAGAGCTTGGTCAGCCATTGAAGACACCAAGATCACCCACTGTGTCCTGTCATCATCGATCTTCCTGACTTTTGTCCTGAGGCTACACTTGGATGACGGTGGGAAGGGAGAGTGAAGTGAGGCTGATGATTTGGGGCAACTCTGCTTGACTTAAATCCAATTCACACAGGAGTCAAGACATCCCATGTGATGTCATTGTCCTCTTTGGAAATGAAGGGCAAAGCTTATGTGTTTGTGCTTTGTCAACAAAGAGATTAGTGAAGGGAAGATCACACCCAAAGGACAGTTGGAAAAGAAGGAGAGGAGGATGCCACCAGTGTGAGAGAGAAAGCTGGGAAGAAGTATGAAGCCAAAGGCTCACTCCTCTGAGCTGGGATGAGACTCCGGATAACCATGGAGATGGTCAGGGGAATATTTCCTAAGGCAGGTCCCTCTTCTTTGGGCAGGTCTGTGAGCAAATTCCACCTGACAAAAACCCTAAATTTACTACTTGGCAACTTTTTTCCACCTGTTGCTCCTAATTCCACCCTCTGGGGCCGAGCAAAACAATTCTAATCTCCCAGTTCACAATTTTCCTTTTTTTTCTTTTAACTTTATTTATTTTAAATTTACAACATTCAGTTCCGGAAGTTTTTGAGTTCCAAATTTTCTCCCCCTTCCTCTCCTCCCCCTCCCCTCTGTGGCAGCATGCAATCCAATATAGGTTCTACATGTACCTTCACATTAAACATTTTCATCTGTTCCTTGTCCCTTGTAAAGAAGAATTATAACCAATGGAATGAACCATAAGAAAGAAGAAACAAAAGAGAGAGAGCAAGTAGTTTGCTTCGGTCTGCATTCAGACTCCGCAGTTCTTTCTCTGAATATGGATAGCCTTTAACATTGAGTCCTTTGGAGTTGTCTTATAACTTTGTGTTGCTGAGATGAGCTCAGCCTATTAAAGTTAGTCATCACAGATATAATGTGTAATTGTATACAGTGTTCGGGTTCTGCTTCTCTCAACATAAGTTCATATAAGTCTCTCCAGGTTATTATGAAGTCAGTCTGCTCCTCATTTCTTATAGCACAATAGTATTCCATTACATTCATATACCACAACTTTTTTAGCCATTCATTCCCCAATTGATGAGCATTCCCTTGATTTCCAATTCCTTGCCACCATAAAAAGAGCTGCTATAAATATTTTTGTACATGTGGGTCCTTTTCCCATTTTTATGATCTCTGGAATATAGTCCTAGAAGTACTATTGCTGGGTCAAAGGGTATGTACTTTTTTTATAGCCCTTTGGGCATAGTTCTAAATTGCTCTCAAGGATGGTTGGATCAGCTCACAGCTCCACCAACAATTAATTAGCATTCCAACTTTCCCACATGTTCTCCAACATTTATTGTTCTCATGTTTTGCCATGTTAGCCAATCTGATAGGTGTGATGTGGTACCTCAGAGTGGTTTTGATTTGCATTTCTTTAATCAATAGTAATTTAGAGCATTTTTTCATATGACTAGATAGTTTTAGTTTCTTCCTCTAAATTTTAGAGTCTAAAAACTGCCTGTTCATAGCTTTTAGCCATTTACCAATTGGGGAATGACTTGTATTCTTATAAATTTGACTCAGTTTTCTATATATTTTTAAAATGAGGCCTTTATCAGAGACACTGGTTGAAAAAATTCTTTCCCTGTTTTCTGCTTCTCTCCTAATCTTGCTTGCATTGGCTTTGTGCAAAAATGTTTCAATTTATTGTAATCAAAGTAATCCATTTTGCATTTCATAATGTTCTCTGTCTCATGCTTGGTCATAAATTCCCCCCATTCTCCATAAATCTGACAGATAAACTATTCCTTGCTCCCCTGATTTGTTTGTAGTATCAACCTGTATACCTAGGTCATGTATCCATTTGGCCTTTATTCTGGTCTACAGTCCAGTTATCCCAGTAGTTTTTGTCAAACAGTGAGTTCTTATCCCAGAAACTGGAGTCTTTGGGTTTGTCAAACAATAGATTGCTATATTCAGACAACTGTCTTGTGTAGCTAACCTAGTCCACTGATCTACCCCTCACTTTCTTAGCTAGTACCAAGTGGTTTTGATGATTGTTGCTTTATAATACAATTCAATTTTTAAAAAATTTTTAAATTTAATTGATTTGTTTATTTACTTTTAGTTTACAAGATTCAGTTCCATAATCCCTTGAGTTTCAAATTTTCTTCCCTCTCCCC
>CM053588.1:40727389-40773266 GCA_028646515.1 Pseudochirops corinnae | reverse complement strand
ACTCTCTACTCTGTCCCTGTCCCTCTACAGAAGTATGCACTTCCATCAACCCTCCCCCCCACCCTGCCCTCCCCTTCATCATCCTACCTCTCATCCCCATTCCCCCTATTTTCCTGTATGGCAAGATGCCCAAACTTTTTTTTGTAAGGTGACAGATTAAGATTGTGTGCTCTAAGAGATCACTCGTATTTCACCAACCTCCTGTGCAATGCCTCTAATCTAGTGAAGTCTCCATGTCCTTAACTGAGGCCAATGAGGCTGTAGTGAGACACTGACAAAAGATAGTCTCCAACACACTCATCTAATGGGTAAAAGCAACATCCACATGAATGGGGAGTACAGTTAGCCACTAATAAAAAACATCAGCCAGCTAATGTGGGGCTATGCCATTGCCAGCACTAAACAAATCTGTCATAAGAAGAACGTATTCAATTTCAGAAACCTTGTTTTAAAAACGATCTCCCATTTCTGGAAAGCAGCATGGTGTAATATAAAGAGTACTACGTTCCAGGTTCCACTCCATAGTTGTGTAAGCTTGAACAAACATGTCCCTTAGCATCCTTGGTCCTTGGCTTCCGCCTCTATAAAATGCTTTGGTGGGACCAAGGTACCTTCAGACTTAAAATCTATGACCGTTTCATTTCTAGGATCAATCCCTTTCCATTCCAACAATCATTCCCCAAGCAGCGATGCTCAGCTGGGCAGAGGATTGCAGGTGGAAGTCCTAGCAATACCATCAATTCACCTGGTTTAAAAGGTCAACACTCACTCAGATACAGATAGAGCCCAGCAGAGATGGAGACGCAGGTACTAAGTATCAAAACCCGCATCCAAACCCAGGCCTCGTTCATTACGCTACAACTTGTATCCCTTTTGCTTTTTGTTTTCTTCGTAAAAGTTCTTCTATTTCTGGTAGGTGAAAACATTGTTTTCCTCAGCACCCCCTCCGGGAGCAGTAAAACTCAGTCCCAAGAAAGAAACTCAGGCCCTAGAAATGACCAGGAGACTATCAGTCCTTGTGTGGCTCGAGGCCACACGAGGCATTCTAGGTCCAGAGGTTCGGCCTTTTGATTTAGGCCAAGTTTTACCGAACAAATCTTTTTTTATGGGATTAGTTCAGTTATCAGTTACCACTTAAAGGGGCGTGGCCTGGAGAATGACAGCTTCAGGCCAGCACAAAACCCCCCCGAGCTTCAGCTTCCCCGGGTGTAGGCGGGTTAGGGTGGGCTGGGAGGAGGGTCTGGGGCTTCCCGGAATGCAATAGCTTCAGGCCCCCCTCCCTCTCCTCAGGGTCAGTTTCTCTTCCATAAAGGAGGGGGCGGTGCTAGAGGCTGGGGGAGGGAGCTGTTTCCGTCCCGCCAATCAAAGCTGGCCTCCATCCTATAGGTATCCATGGGCCCGGCCCAGTTCCCCCCCCCCGAGGGCCTCAGTTTCCCCCCGTCCCCAGCTCCGGGGCTGACCTGCGAGTGGCTCAGCAGCATCAGGAGGCCGGCCTTGGCCCGCACCAGGAAGGGCTCGCCGTGGCCGGGCGCCCGGGGTGGCTCCTCCGGCCCATCAGACTCGCCGGCCGCCTCGGGCCCGGGCGCGGGGGCCGCGCGCTCCTCCGCGTCCCCGTCGCGCACGCGCCTAGTTCGCAGCTCGCGCAGCTGCCTCCACTCTCGCTCCTCGCGCTCGCGCCGCTGCTCCTCGCGCTCCCGCCGCTCGCGCTCGCGCTCAGCGCGCTCCCGCCGCCGCGCCTTCTTCTTCCGCGCCTTCTTCTCCCGGGCGCCCCACTCGGCTCCCACCACAACAGCCTCCGCCGCATCCTCCTCGTCGAGCCAGGCCACGCCGGCCGTCTCCGCCTGCTGCAGCCGCAGCCGCAGCCGCCGCTGGCTCCCGACGGCCAAGGAGCGGGCCCGGCGCCGCGCCCGGCGGCCCACGCCCAGCGGGGAGCGGGCCCGGCGGAGCCGCGTCCAGCCCAGGCGGCTGGTGCCCTCCTTGCTGTACACCATCACGTCGGCCATGCCGCGTCTGCCGGCTCCCGCCGCTCCCTTACCTTGGAACCTCTCGCGAGAAGTGGCCGGGCTCCTTCCTCTCCCGCGCCCGAGGGTGTCATGGGAACGGAAGCGCCGGGGCTCCTGGCCCGCGCGCGCCCTCGCGTGGACCGCCGGTGGGCGCGTGTGCGGCGCAGGCCCTCTCGCTCCCTCTCCCCCGCCTCTGGATGGGGTCCCCCACCTGGCGCTGGCGCCCGCCCCGGCCCCCCCGGACTGACGGGCCGAACCAAAGCAGGCGCTCGTTTGCATGCCCTTGCTTTGCATACATTTGTCTTTTAGCCCAAGGGAGCAACCCAGGAGACTAGGGGGAGGAGAGGCGGGCGTGGAAAGCGGGAACCGACCCCGGGTTTGCCCCCGGCTGAAAGCCCTCCAACGACTGCGGGGGCGCGCCCCAAGTCGAACCACCTTGAATGCCCAGGTGAAAGACCCCAGGGGAAACTGGGCATAGCGGAACACAAGACGGACATCCACCACCCAAGGTCACTGGGCCACGGGGTCCGGCATGTATCAGGCTGCCCAGCCTGTCCCATCTATCGCGGGCAGAGTCACATCGCGCTCCAGATCCGGGGCTGGGCGAAAGACCTGAGTGCAAATCCTGCCTCTGGCAGCAGGCCAACCTGGGACAAGGAGGGTATTTGACCAATTGGCAGCCTCACTTTCCCCATCTGCAAATGGGAATAGTGAAAGCACCCAAGGTTGTTGTGAGGGTCAAACGAGGAAAAAGTACTTGGGCACACAGTAGGCGCTTAATAAATGCTTATTGCCTTCCCCCATCAGCTTTCAGATGACAGGGGTGCTATCTTGTGGAGGAAGCCCTGGAGTTGGAGTCAGGAAGATAGAATTGTTGATGATGTGAAAGGTTTAGTCATTGACTCAAGGTTGAACTGAGTTTGGATTTGGGGATAAGAAAAATTAATAAGAAATAAGTAGATGGTTGACATTGGTGAAGGCAGGAGCTCTTAACTTTTGGGGGGTCATGGACCCCTTTGATAGCCTGATGAAACCTATGGATCGTTTCTTAGAATAAGGTTTTTAAAATGTCCACAGACCCAAAGTTAACAAACCAGTGAGGAAATTCAAAGAATTTTATAGATTGGGCAGCTAGGTGGCGCAATGATCAGAGTGCTGGGCCTGGAGTCAGGAAGACTCATCTCCTTGAGTTTAAATCTAGCCTCAGACACTCACTAGCTGTGTCACCCTGGGCAAGTCACTTCAGCCTGTTTGCCCCAGTTTCCTGATCTGTAAAATGAGCTGGAGAAGGAAAAACAAGCAACTCCAGAATCTTTGCCAAGGAAACCCCAAAGGGAGTCATGAAGAATTGGAATAACTGAATAACAGAATAGATTTTAAAGCTCTTGAGGGACTTTTGAGGCTAAAACCAATCCTCTTATTTTACAGATGAGAAAACTGAGAGAGAAGTGAAGTGACTTTCTTAGAGATTTGAATCCCAGCCTTCCCTACTCCAAGTTCATTGTCCTCTCCACGGTAACACACTTCCTCTCTCACTCCAAGAAATCCCTAGACCTCAGATATCACAGGTCCTTCCCCTATTCCCATCTAAGTGCAATGAAGAGGTGCAGAACAAAGGCATTTGTGAGATCTGCCTTGGGAGGATGGTTAGCGAAGGATCTGCTGCTCTAGCTCCAGTACACAGTAGGGTAGGCCCCCCAGCTAAATTACACAAATGTTTTCCTTTAGTGCAGCCTCTCAGGGTTTGGCAAAACTCTGGCACAACAAAAACTCTACCACACCCTTCCTGATCTAAATCCACAATTGTCAAATGAGAGGCAATGGGTGCCACCTGGTTGAGGCAAGGCCAATTCATCCCCTCATTTGCCCCAAGAGCACCCCTCGGGTTCCTGTGCAGAACCGCAAGCCAGGAAGTCCAATTCAAGCATTTTAGCGGCTGGAGTTGGGTTTTGTATATCATATCCAAGAACCGCCCCTTTCCAAAGCATAAAATTGAGGAGGATGAGGGGGGAGCTCCAGATTCTGCCTATTTCAATAGTCCTGAGTTTCCAGGACTAGCACCTCTAACATAAAGAGGAAGAGAAGACCTAGATTCTCCATCTGGGCAGCATGTTCCATATGAAATCTCACCTTGTCTACCTGCCTCTTCTCATTTCCTCCCTCTTCAGCTGTCAAGAAATGGAAACCCCTTCTGACTTCAGGATGCCTGGGGATTATATCATTGCTGGACTGTTCCCCATCCACTCTGGCTTAGAACCCAAAGGCAAACCTGAGGTGACCCTGTGTGAGAGGTAAGTGAGGGACCTGAACCACTACCCTCATGGAAGCCATCCACAGAGAAGTACTGTTCCCTTCCCTAGTGAAATCTACTCAACTTGGAATCAACTTGCTAATTCCTTCCTTGCCTCTGGATTTTTGCAGGACCTCCCTCTTCTGTACTACCCATTTATACCATTCTCTATCGCCAAGGCAGGCTTCCTTTGGGGATCTCTCCCTGGAATGCTCACCCATCCTCATCTGTCGTTTACTCTCTTCTTTCTGCCCTTGCTCTGTGGATTATTTTGCTCTGGGCTTTTTCTGATGAATTACAATTAGGCTCCACATTTCAAGTGTCTTTTTGTCTTGCCAACTAGACTCTTCAAGAGAAAAGATCACGTAATGGCTTCTCCTTTAACACTGCATAGGCAAATGGTGAAAAAAATCTGAATTCTCCTTTCCTTCCAAAAATGATGCAACATGCAGAATCACAAGTAGGGGGCACCATAATGCACAGAGCACTGGGCTTGGAGTCAGGAAGCCTGAATTCAAATCCTGATTCAGACATTTTGAACCTTGGGCAGGTCATTGAACGTGTTTGCCTCCCTTTCCTCCTCTGTGAAATAAGCTGTTATAAAATCACCCCTGGTGAGGGGGGAAGACATAGGAGAGAATAGACTGGGGGAGGGGGGATACACTGGGATGACTATTTTGGGGCAGTGGGTTAGGGGAGAGATGGGGAGAAAATATGTAACTCAAATTCTTGTGGAAATGAATGATGCAAACTAAAATAAAATTTAAAATAAATAAATAAATAAAATAAAATCACCCCGGCCTTCCACAGTTGTGAAAATATAATCAGATATTTGTAAAGCACTCAGCACAGGGCCTAGCACATAATAGGTGCTTTAAAAGGGCTCATTAAGAAATTCAACAGGATACTAGCTGTGTGACCTTGGGCAAGTCACTTAACCCCATTTGCCCTCCAAAAAGTGGGGAAAAAAATTCAAAAGGGAAAAAAGTGCTTGTTTCCTTCCCATAGAATTTTAGAGTCGGGGGGAGGGGGTTCTCAGGAGCCAGACACTCCAGCCTATACCCCAAAAGGAACCCCTCCACCCCAGGCTACCCAACAAGTAGCCATCCAGCCTCTGCCTGAAGACATCCATGGACAAGGACCTTGCTTCCTAAATAGCCCATCACACTTGTGAATAGTTGTAATTAGTAAGTTTTTCCTAACATTGAGTGGCCAAATTTGTCTCTTTGCAATGCTGCCTGGTATGTATGAGCCAAGTTTATAGAAATAGAATAATAGAGTGACTAGACTTGTGATCTCATTCATCTCTGGACCTCCCAGGTGAGGAAACTCCTTCCATTGATACAAGTGGGCACCTTCTTTGCAACTGATAGTCTCAGAGTGTAAGTCTGGAGCACTGAGAGGTTTGCTAACATGGTCCCGTGTGTCAGAGGTGATACTGGAACTGAGGTCTTCAAGACCCCCAGGCTAGTCTTCTCTCTAACCTCTGCTATCAGTAGACTAAGTACCTTCACAATAAGATGGTCACTATTACAAGTTACTGAGTGTCCAAAGATAATAGAGCATATGGTGCCGTGAATGGAGAGCTGACCTTGGGGTAAGAACTGAGCTCAAATTCTGCCCAGATACTTACTGGTAAGTTACATAGCCTCTCTGGGCCTCAATTTTCTTACCTGTAAAATGGGGGTAATGTCACATCTATATCTTCAAGGAAACATGAAGGTCTGAATCAAATGAGACAATCTCCATAGAACATTTTGCAAACCTTAACGTAATATATAAATGTTAAATATTCCCTAATATAGAGAGTATTAGAACCCTACCTCAGGAGGAGAAAGGGTTTGGCCTCTGGTTTGGTGGCTCGTTGCTGATGACCATCCTTACTTCTCTGGTTCTATCTTTCCCACAGGGCCGATGACTTCAATGGCCATAGCTATCACCTCTTCCAGGCAATGAGGTATGCCATAGAGGAGATCAACAACTCTGGCTCTCTGCTTCCCAGTATCACTCTGGGCTACGAACTCTATGATGTATGTTCAAGGTCTGCAAATGTGTATGCCACACTAAGCATTCTCTCCCAGCCCAGAGGCAATCATATCAAGATTGCTGAAAACTCCTTCAGCTATTACCCCAAGGCAGTAGCAGTGATTGGGCCAAGCAGCTCCGAGATGACCTCCGTGTCTGCATCCCTACTGGGCACATTCTTGATCCCCCAGGTAAGCTAGAAGCATTGGGTCCTCTGTCCAGAACATTAATGTGTACCAGGCTATTCCTGTATTATTTTTCAGGTTGAATGGCTGTCAGTCATTGGTTTTTGACTGGTGTACACAAATTTCCCCTTTTTCCTTCTTTATATTTTATGACCCCTCGATACCATTGCTTATTCTCCCCTTTAAAAATGAATATTTGATGAGTAGGTGACCCTTCTCCTGGATCATGCCTACTCTTCCACATGCCCTCAAATCCCATCCCTTCTCATTTTCTCTAGTAGATTGCCCCAGAATTGCCCTCCCTCAAACATTTTCCTCTCTTTTTCCTCATTCCTTCCCTGGTGCCTACAAAAATGCCTGTCTCCCCTACCCTCAAAAAGCACTACTGTCTCCTCAAACTATTGTCTTCTGTCTCTCCTTTTCTCAGCCAAACTAAGGGGGAAAAAGGTGTCTATACCCATCCCCTCTACTTCCTTCCTCTCATTTTCTACTCTTTGCAATTTGAAGGCTGACCTCTTCACTCAGCTCAAATGACTTTCTTCAGAGTTGCCAATGACTTCTTAACTGTGGAGGCTAAGGGCCTTTTCTTAGTTCTCATCCTTCCTGACCTCTCCCAGTATCTGACACTGTTGACCACCCTTTCCTTCTGAATATCTTTCTTCCAAATGCACCCCTCTTCTGAGCTTCCATAGTTCTTTCGAGTCTACCATCATCTTGCCAATAACCCAGATTCCCACCATCAGTGTAACTCAAGGCTGATCAGTCTTACTTGGCCCAGATAGACAACACTAATTGGATTCCTACTTCTCCATCTTTTCTCTGTCTTTTAGAGCGGTTCATAACCTGGCCCCTTTCTATCTTCCTAGTCTTCTTACACTTTGTACTCTATGACCCAGTGACACCGGCCTCTTTGCTGTTCCTTCCACAAGACAAACTGTCTCTAGGGAATCTTCTCTGGCTATTCTCTCATGCCTGAAATGCTCTCTCTCCCTGTCCACCTCCTACCCTCTGTGGTTTTCTCCAAGTCTCAAATAAAATTACACCCTTCTACAAGAAGGATTTTCTTATTCTCTTTAATGTTAGAGCCTTTCTTCTGTTGATTAGCTCCAATTCATCCTGTCTCTGTCTTGTTTGTACATAACTATCACTAGCATGTTGTCTCCTTGACTAAGTTGTGAACTCCCTAGGGTCAGGGACTGACTCTGTCTTTCTCAATATCCCCACCCTCAGCACCGTACATATAGGTACGTAGCAAACACTTCACAAATGCGCACTGACTTGATGGCCCCATACACCCCCTTCTTTCTGCTCAGATACTCACTGTCTTAGTGCAGACCCTCATCCCCTCTGCCTGGGCCACTCCACTCTTCATCTGGCTCTCTGCCTTAAACCTCTCCCTGCTCCAGTCCTTTCTACATAAAGCCACCACAGTGATATTTCTAAAGCACAGGTCTGAGCCACATCATTCCTCTGCTCATAGGGTCACGGAATCCTAGATTTAAAGCTAGAAGAGGCTTTACAAATAAGGAGACTAAAGCTCAGATATGGTAAGTGACTTGCTTAGGGTCATACTGCTCATGTGTCTCAGGTAGGATTTGAACTCAGGTCTTCCTCTCAGGCCAGAACTCACCACACTGCTTCTCAGTACACTCTAGAGCAGTGGTTCTCCATAATATACACACACACACACACACACACACACACACACACACACACACACACAAATATATATACATACATATCCATGCGGGGAAGCACCAACACCTGACCATCCATCAGGGTCCCACTCAGGCTGGCAGGGCTCCAACTGCTTAGTGGAATATATCTATACATATTTACAGTCATCACCAATGCAGAGAAACAACAACACCTGACCACACAAGCTGGGGAATCCTGGGTACAGCCATCAGGGTTCCGCTCAGGAGGGTCCCAGGCAGGATGTCTCCTCCATGGGTGAGATTCCAACTTGGGGTCTGAAGCTTACGGTTTAAGTAGTGCTGAGAACAAAGAAGGCATACTGCCAGGTGTTTTTTTAAGCAAGCATCATCTTGTGTGAGGCCAGGGAGGGAGGCCAATCCCTCCAAGGCGCCCCCCCCTTCCCCCCAAGAACAATGTTTTCTTGGAATGGCTAGTTCCAGGAGTTGGGCACTTAACCATATCTCTTCTCAAGGTCCTGGCCAGGGTCCCAGGAGAAGCACAGTCTTCGTATTCCCAGGATTTTCTGTTCCAAAACAACTCAGGGTAATAGAAAGGTCATATTGAGTTAGGACCTTGGTTTGTATAATCTTATTCCTTACAGAGGGGCTTACCTTGCCCCTTCACCCTTTAATACAGTTCCTCATGTTGTGGTGACCCCCAACCATAAAATTATTTTTGTTGCTACTTCATAACTTCATATGTGTTTTCCCACGGTCTTTGGTGACCCCTGTGAAAGGGTTGTTCTACCCCCAAAGGGGTTACGACCCACAGGTTGAGAACCACTGCTCTAGATGTTTCCTAGTACCCTTTGGCTCAAATGGAGCTTGGCATTTAAAGTACTTTTAAAGTACTAAGTTAGTACTAAGTTCAACCTACCTTTCCAGCCTTATTACACAACACTGCCCTTCATCTAGCCTGTGGTTCAGTTATAGACCTTCTGTGCTTTTGCCTGGCTAGCCTCCATGTCTGGTATATACTGTTTCCTCGCCTCTGCCTCTTAGAATCCCTTAAAAGACTCATGTGCCCCCTTCTTCTGGAAGCCTTTCCTGATTTTTCCCCTTCCCCTGATTCTGTGTAGTCCTGTGTTATATATATTTGTGTGTGTATTGTCTCCCTCCCTCGGTCGATTTGAAAGCAGAAGTCTTGGTGTCCCCAGCACCTAGCAGAATGCTTAATCTTTGGTCCTTGATTGACTGAAGCCGCACCCCAGAATTCCTTCCCCACAGATCAGCTATGGGGCAACCAGCATGATGTTCACTGAGAAGGTGGTGTACCCCTCATTGCTGCGCATGATCCCAAATGACAAGCACCAGGTTCGTACAATTGTGATGCTGCTGAAGGAGTTTGGCTGGTCTTGGATCTCTGTGATTGGCAGTGATAATGACTATGGTTTGGAAGGGATGCAGGTGCTGGAGGACCTGGTCACTGAAGAGAACATCTGCATTGCCCACAAAGGCATTGTGCCCCTTTTTGCCCGAGCTGATGACAGCACGATGCAGGAGTTGATGCTGTCCCTCACAAATTCTGGAGCCAACGTGGTAGTCGTCTTCTCTACTAGAGATGTGGCTCGCATCTTCTTTGAGGCAGTGGTGCTGGGGAACGTGATTGACAAAGTGTGGATAGCCACGGAAGACTGGTCCATCTCCAGTCATATCACACAGGTGTCTGGCATTTCAAGGATTGGGACAGTGATTGGGGTAGCTATCCCACAGAGACAAGTCCTTGGAATGAAGGAGTTCGAAGAGGCCTACATCCAGGCTAAGAAGACCTCAGAGCCATCAACTGATCCTGCCCAGGATGGGAACAATCAGATCTGCAATCAGCATCTGTTTTTCACAACAGATATCAATACTGAGATAAGTACATTTTCCATGAATGCAGCCTACAATGTGTATGCTGCTGTGTATTCTGTGGCCCACGGTCTGCACCAGCTCCTGGGCTGCCCCTCAGGAATCTGCACCACAGGCAAGATCTATCCTTGGCAGGTGAGAGGGGGGAGGTTGGCCTCCACTAACTGCTCTGGAAGGATGATTCTCCAGGCGTCCTGTGGGACCCAGGGGACTCATGTCATTGCTCTTAGAGCTCAGATACAGCCAGATCAGAGTAGACCTTTCTACGCTCTCAGTGTGGGAAGGGAATGGGAAAGCCAGGAAATCAAGGGCAAGTCCCCTGAGGAAAAATCTCATCTCCCCACATTTTCCCATTCTTCTCCCTGTCATGCCCCTGGATTCCTGAAGGTGAAATTCAGAGGTAAAAACTCAACAAGGGAATCCTCTACCACATCCCATCTCACTTAGGAAAGGGAAGAGATCCCATGGAAGAAGCTATCTCTCTCTAAATAACCCAGACCTGGCTGGGCTCAACACTTTCTAAGAAAGTAGATTCCCACCTTGATGCTTTTATTTCCCCTCTCTCTCAATGAAGGAGGCAGCCAGGTTAAGTGATTTGGCCGAAGTCACACTGATAATAAGTGTCTGAGGTCACATTTGAACTCAGGTCCTCCTGACTCCATGGCTGGTGCTCTACCCACTGTGCCAGCTAGCTGCCCTGTTTCCTCTTTTTTAAATCTCACGTGCTTTGGCTTTGCTCAGGTTGGGTACTCAAGGGAGGCTCTGTACAGTTTGTGGTTGGAGTACATGGTTGCTATATGTTGTAGCTGCTGGAGGAGGTCAAGAAGGTGAATTTCACACTGCATGGAAACCCTGTGTTCTTTTATGAAAATGGAGACCCATCTAGTGGATATGATATTATTACATGGGACTGGAATGGCACTAATTGGACCTTCAAAATCATTGGAGCTTCCACATGGTTCCCAGTTCACTTGGAAATAGATGAGACTAAAATCCCCTGGCACAAAGGGAAAAAACAGGTAACAAGCTACCTCTGGGAATCATCCTGGGATAGTCACTGGGGAGGTAACTCTCTGATAAGGCAATCTAATGCCCAGGACTTGGGGATGACTGGGGGATGTCAGGGTGGGATACTGTCTGCAAAGCATGCCAGACCCTGAGGCAGTTTCTGAGGACACAACTCTTATCTGTGTCTACTAGGAAAATCCAAAGGGAGGTTATCCGGGAAGCAAGTCCTGCAGTGTCGAGGTTCTGACATCTGTCCCTCTTGCCTGGCTTCCTAAGTCCTTCTACAGTATCACCTTTTAAGGTCCTTCCTGCTTGTCCCCCTCTTTGGCTGTGACCCCTCCAGTCTGAACTTGGGATGCCTATGGTTTTATCCAGGTGCCCCGATCAGCGTGCTCCGAGGACTGTCCAGCTGGAGAGGCACGAAAGATTATGGGACCGCATTGCTGCTTTGAGTGTGTGCCCTGTCAAGCTGGGACCTTCCTCAACAGCAGTAGTGAGTGGCCACCCTTCCTGACTCCTCATAGCGCCCCCACGCCCCTACTCAAGACCAACACCCAAATCTGAGCAGACTTTTATGGCACCCTGTGTAATAGCCAGACGTTTATATGGCACTTCAAAGTTTGCAAGGCAGTTATTCTCATCAGAAAGGTAGAACAGAAGCTCCAGAGTTATTTCATCATCAGGTTGTGTGCAGAAATACAGGAGTTAGGAAGACCTGGGCTCAAATTCTGCCTCCAACTCATACTATGTGACCCTGGGCAAGTCACTTAATCCCAATTCAGTGTCTCTAAATTTGTAAAATGGGGTAAAAAGAAGTACCTACCTCACCAAGCTCTTTTAGGGATCAAATGAAATAATACGCAAACAGTGCTTTGTGGCACTAGGTGGTGCCATAGTGGATAGAATGCTGGGCCTGGAGTCAAGAAGACTCATCTTCCCGAGTTCAAGTGTGGCTGTAGACACTTTCTAGCTGTGTGACCCTGGGCAAGTCACTTAACCTCATTTG
The DNA here is from genome assembly GCA_028646515.1 of Pseudochirops corinnae. Taxonomy (NCBI): domain Eukaryota; kingdom Metazoa; phylum Chordata; class Mammalia; order Diprotodontia; family Pseudocheiridae; genus Pseudochirops; species Pseudochirops corinnae. The sequence goes on along the minus strand of CM053588.1, from coordinate 40,761,201 downwards.
CCTCAGATTCCTCATCTGTAAAATGAGCTGGAGAAGGAAATGGCAAATCGCTCCAGTATCTCTGCCAAGAAAACTCCACATGGGGTCACTGAGAGTCAGACACAACTGAAAAACAAAAATGCTTTATAAAACTCATATAGTATTAGATAAATGTGAGCTACTATCTCATTAGACAGCTTCCCTATGCGTAGTATCCACAATGGGGCAAAAATTATTTTCAGAGTAGATCAAAATCAAGGGTGGAAAGACGCAACCATGAGCACCAGGAATCTTTAGACCCAAGCTCTTCCCACAGCTCACCACCTACAGGTTATAGCCTACTCCCACCACCTCATTAAAACTGACTTCCCTTTCCCACGCCTTCATAGAGGCCTATACATGGGCCCTGTTTACAGAGCTGGTACAATCTGATGATGCCATACTTGTCAGGTCCTTCTCTGACTTCCTCTGCCAAGGTACAAATAATAGAATCTTTCCAGTGGGCAAATCTCTGGCAGACCCACATTATCCAACAAGGATTTGTACAGTAGATCATGGCCAAGGTCAGTCCATCAGTCAGTCAACATGCATTTATTAAATATTTATTATGTCACACAGTGTGCTAATCCTAGTGACTAGTAAACGTAACTTATTCTTCCCAGTCTAGTCTGAGGTTGGAGTTTCCATATCCTTTCCTCAGAATATTCTTGCTATATATTCTTTTATGCTCTTAAAAACCCCCCAAAACAGAGAAATAACTGAGCCCTAAGTCAGGAAAGTGAGTTTGATTAATGGAAATATTGGAGAGAAAGTAGAAATCATCTTCCTCTTCAAAGTGGTAGAAGCCATCTACACAAATAAAATGTAGCTGTTCAGCTGAGAGAAAGGGCTACAAGGGGCCATCATAGGGAAGAGTCTACTGTCTTCTATTTATGTGGGCTACAAGGACAATGGGTAACCCCAGGTTGTTGTGGTACCCAAAGAATGTAGAGCCTAGAGAAGGGCCCCCCACATATGTGTGTATGGAGCTCTATGAAGGATTTACTGCAGGTCATGGAATAGAAATCTCTTGGACAAGATGTGGAGATGCAGGTGACTTGATCCTCACTCAGACCTTATGCCAAAGTATTCCAAGCTAGAACCCTATATCTCTGTTTGTCCCCTATTCTGGCCAGTGCTTTGCACATAGCTAGTAAACTTTGCTGCTCTCCTTGACTTGGATGACAGTATCTCTGCTCAGGTTTCTTCTCCCCCTTCTTTACAGAACCTTATCTTTGCCAGGAGTGTGAGAAAGAAGAATGGTCCCCAGAGGGCAGCCACACATGCTTCAACCGCACCATCGAGTTCCTCACCTGGCACCATCCAGTCTCCTTGGTGCTCATGGGTGCTAACACACTGCTGTTACTCCTGTTGGCAGGGGTGGCCAGCCTATTTGCCCGGCACCTGGACACCCCCGTGGTGAGATCGGCTGGGGGCAGGATGTGCTTCCTCATGCTGGGCTCGCTGGCAGGCGCCAGCTTCAGCCCCTACTGCTTCCTCGGGGAGCCAACACCACTCACCTGCCTGCTGCGGCAGGCTCTCTTTGCCCTGGGCTTTGCCATTTTCCTCTCTTGCTTGACTATCCGCTCCTTCCAGTTGGTTGTCATCTTCAAGTTGTCGGCCAAGATGCCCACCCTCTACCATTCCTGGGTGCAGAACCATGGACCCAAGATCTTTGTGGTGATGAGCTCGACTCTCCAGCTTCTCATATGCATTGGGTGGCTGGTGGCTTGGACCCCCCAGCCCACCAAGGAGTATAAGCGGTTCCCAAAGCTGGTGATGCTGGAGTGTTCCCAGGGGCACTCTCCAGGTTATATGCTGAGCATTCTCTACACCTGGCTACTCTCAGTTAGCTGTTTCACCTGTAGCTATGTGGGCAAGGATCTGCCTGAGAACTACAACGAGGCCAAATGCATCACCTTCAGCCTCCTCCTCTACTTTATTTCCTGGATTGGCCTTGCCACCACTTCCACTATCTACTGTGGCAAATACCTGCCAGCCATCAATGCACTGGTCATCATGAGCAGCCTCAGTGGTGTTTTCAGTGGCTACTTCCTCCCCAAGTGTTATGTCATCCTCTATCGCCCAGACCTCAACACCACTGAGTATTTCCAGGCCTCTATCCAAGACTACACACAACGCTGCAGCTCCCCCTGAATCTCTCAGCTTGGGGGAGGAAGGAAAGGGGATGGATGGATGGATGGATGGATGGGTGGATGGGGTAGGGCTAGGTAGGGTTGGGGAATAAGATGAAGAATTGAGAAGTCTCTACAGGACATACTTTTCTTTCCTGTGGTTTGGTGGCTACAGTCACAGAATCAGTCAGAAGGGACCTCAAAGGCTAGTCTGGACTACAGCTAACCAGGAATCCTCCCCACAACAGCCAATGGAGTCAGAAGGAAGCCCAAAAGCTATAAAGTCAAATCCACATATAACCAAGAACTGTTTCCTCAACAATCAATCATTTCAGTCTCTATTTGAAGACATCCAGTGATAGGGAACTCACTAACTCCAGAGGCAGGCAGCCCATTCAAATTTTGAATAGCTTTAATGCTTTGCAAGTTTATCCTAACTTTAAGTCTAAATCTGCCTATCAACTTCCACCCATTTTAGGATTTAGAGCTAGGAGTGGTCTCCGACCTAGCTCATGTTTGGAAAGTGGTATTGAGTTAACAAAAGGGCTGATAAATGGATTTAGAATTGGAATGTTTGAGGTCATCCAGTAGAATGCCATCATTTTTACAATTTTATAAACTGAGGCCCAGAGAATTATTTTCCCAAGATTACATAGGTACTAAATGGCAGAGTAGAGATTCAAACCCTGATTCTCTGCTCTTCCTGGTACAGACTTTGATACCCTTTATGTAACAGGATCTAAAACCAGGAAGGATTTTAGAGATTCCCTAATCCAAATTCTTTATTTTATAGAGGAGGAAGCTGAGGAAGAAAGGAAAAGTGACTTATCCAAAGTCACACAAGTAGTAAGTGGCAGAGACTCCATCTCCAAACAAACACCTGTAACTGCTAAACTTCCTGAAGTTTCTTTACCAGAAAGAATAAAATGGAAACGTGAATCACAGATTCATAGATCTGGTGGGGCGGTGGAAAGATGGGCATGGGGTCGGGATCTAGGTCCAAAATCTCAGTCTGCCACTCGGCACCTGTGTAACCTTGGGCAAATGACTTTCGGGTCTCCCCAGGTCTCCTCCTCTGTAGTGAAACGGCTTCTGAGGGTCACCTGGCCCCTCATTTTGCAGAAGAGGTAGCATAGGTGCACCGGGGAAATGAGCTGCACGGGCACCTGCAGCAGAGCCAAGGCTCTGTCTAGGTCTTCTAAATCCGCACCCAGGCCCCGCTGTTCCCGGCTGCTAGCGGCCCGGCGTGGGGCGAGGGGGGCGGAGCGCAGACGTCCCGGGGTGGAGGGTCAGGAAAGTTTTCAGCCGGGGCCTGGAATGAAGAGACTAAAAGAGAATCTGGTCCCGCCCTGTCATTTTACAGACCGGGAAACTGAGGCCCGGAGAGAGATCGGCTAGTCCCACCGAGACCTACTCTTACAGGGAGGAAGCCGAGGCCCAGAGAAGTGAGGCTGCTGCCCACGGTGCCCCAGCAGGGGAGGAGCGGGGCCGGGCTTCTTGGGCACCGACCCTGGGCACGGAGACACCTTCCTTCCTCCCCAGGAGAAAGGCCAAGCCTTGCCCAAGGGCGGGACAAGCTCAGGACGATAAAAAGAACGTGACCCAGACTCGGCTGTCGGCTTCTTGGGGAGCCCCGCCCCCGGCTAAGAAGGTGCTGACCTGGCGACCCCGGGGCGGTCCAGCAGCGAACGGGGAGCGCGGAGCCGGGCCTACCTCGCCAGGGGGCGGGGCCGAGCTCGCTGCTCAGCCGTTGCCTAGGCAACGCGAGAGGCGGGGAGGTGGAGCGCTCACCTTGCGCGATCCCATTGGTCGCTTCTGAGACCCTCTGAGTGGCTGAGTAGTCAAGCAACATCCGGTCGCTCCCTCTTAAGCGGACCACCCCCGCCTTCGACCCCCACCCCCTGCGGCTTCTCATTGGCTTCTGGCGACCAGTTTCTCTCTGACCCCGAGGCCGCGCATCGCCTCGCCCCCGTCTCGCGCGCCCTAACGTCACGTCCGGTGGCGGTTCTCGGCTTCGCTCGGTGCAGCTGCGCACCGCTCGGTCTGGCAGTTCTGCGGCGGGAGCTTGGCAAACGCTGGGGAGTTTCCGGAGCGGGCTCGGCCCGGGGCAGGTGAGGCCGCGGGGCGCGCTCTCGGGGAGGGGCGGAGAGAGGCGCGGGGGCGCGCCGCCCAGGGAGCGTCGAGAGGTGCTCCGCCGGGCCGCGAGGCACAGAGGGGCCGGGGCCGGGCACCGGGACTGGGCCGGACCGGCTCTCGCGCCCTCGCCCGTTAACCGCGCCCAGGAACCGAACTCTGTTAGTTGCTTCCCTGTCCTGACGGCCGGACTCTCCGCTAAACGTGTCCGGTTAACGGAATTCGCCATTGACCATTGGCTACTGGCCGTTTTCGGACTGGCCCCCCGCGAACTGTCCCGCTCCCCCTGGACCCCAATAGTTGTGCCCCCCACGAACTCTGCTCCTCCCCGTGGGTCACTCCATAAACTGCCCCAGCGCCGTTATAGTTATGCTGCCAGTTATGCTGCCCACGAACTGCGCTCCTCCCCCTGGGCCCCAGGGGCCGTGCTCCCCTTTAACTTCCCTCTCATCCTTTCTCTCCAGCGCCCCCTTCCCTGCTGATTACAAACATGCCTATGTCTTCCTCCCGCTCAAAAAGACCCTCCTTTGATCCGATCTCTTAAGGGGGGGAGAGTTCTTGGCAAAGATACTGAAGGGGTTTACCATTTCCTTTCCCAGCTCATTTTACAGATGAGGAAACTGAGGCAAACGGGGTGAAATGACTTGCCTAGGGTCTCACAGAGTGTCTGAGGTCAAGTTTGAACTTAGGTCTATGGGCTATTTCAACTTCAAGCCAAGAGCACTATCCACTGAGCCACCTAACGCCTCCAGATCCCCTGACCCATTCACATCAAATCATCCCATTTCTCACTCCCTTCCATGGCTAAACGCTTGAGAATGCTTTCCACAGTCAGTTCTCCCCTCAGCTGGCTGCAGAATGGTTCCCAATCTCATCAGACTCTCTTAGTCACCAAATCCAATGGCCTTTTCTCATGCCCCATACTTTTTTTGCTGCTGTCGATCACACTCTTCTCCTTAATTCCATTTTCTTTCTGGAGTTTCATGACGTTCGTCTCTTGTTCCCCTCCTGCCTGTCAGCCTGCTCCTCGGTCTGCTGTCCTGGATCTTCATCCAGGTCACAGCAGCTAACAGTGGGTTTCCTAAAAGTCTGTGTCCTCTATCTTCCACTCCTCTCCCTGTCTACCAGAGGGTCAGCTAACTTGCAGCCATCCACCAACTGCCTGTTTTTGTACAGCACTCCATCTAAGAATGGTTTTTACATTGTTAAATAGAATAAAGCTTTATTTTAAAAATGTAAAAAACCATTCTTGGCTTGTAAGCCATACCAAAATAGGCAGAAGCCACCCCATGCTCTATACTATATCCTTTGGTAATCTCATTAGGCCCTATGAATTGAGTTATTATTTATATGCTGATGATTCCCAGATCTACTTAACCAGCCCTAGCCTCTGCTAACATCTACTCTCCCGTCCCCAGCTAGCTATTGGACACTTCAGACTGGATGTCTTATAGATATCTTAGATACAACATGTATAAAACTGAAGCCATTATCTTTTTCCCCAAAAAGGAAACTTCTTAATTTTCCTTTCACTGTCAAGGGCACCATCATCTTTCTGGTTACCCAAGCTCAAAACCGAGTTATCAACTCCTCACTTCCTCTCTTCTCAGAACTCCACATCCAATCTGTTGCAAAGCCATTTTGCTTATACCTTTTTTTTTTTTTAACACTCTCAGATATGCCTCCTTCTAAGCCTGCTGAATGGTTTTCCTGCCTCAAGTCTCTCCCTACTCAGTCTGCCTGTAAATTTGGTCTTCTGTAAAACAGATCACAGGTCTGACAACATCAGTCCTGTATTCAGTAAACTCTGGTGTCTTCTTGTAACCTTTAGGATCAGCCCTTTCTGGCTTTCCAGTCTTCTTACACCTTAACTCCTCCCCTTGTCTTTGACCTAATGATACTGGCTGGCCTCTCTGCTGTTCTTCAAACGTAACACTCCCATCTCCCAACTCTGGCCTTCTCCCTTCTTTCCTCTGACTTCTGCCCTGTCTGTCTCTTATTGTAAGGGCCTCTCAATGTTACTGTCTTTTCCATGTGAATCATTGGATGTTTGCATGTTGTCTCTCCCACTAGACTGAGCATCTCGCCTTTCCTGTTCTCCTCAGTGTAGAGTACCTGCCACATGGTAGACGCTTTAAAAGTGCTTGTTGATTGACTCACCAGTAGCCGTGTTCTGCTAGCTGTCACTCACATTAAGTGAGCCCCTTGCCATGCTTGTCCATTAGCTGTGTTCCCCACTGATCACGACTCACTAGCCAGTTATACTCCCATTAACCATGTTCAGCTAACCATGTTACCTCTTTTTATAAGGTTTTATTGATGTTTGTTTTCAGTTTTCCATTTCTCTCCTAACCCTCCCAGAGAGCCATTCCATTTAACAGATAATATTTTTTAAAGACAAGAAAAAGAAGAGGAAAAAAAATCTGCTCAACTGATCAGTACTTTGAAAAGGTCCAAAATATGTCCAGTGGTTAACACCTACAGACCGCCCACCTCCACAAAGGGGTAGGTTTGGGCCATCCTCTCTGATCTCTTCTTTCAAGTTAGACTTGAGCTTTATAATTTTGTTACATTAATAAGTTTTTATTGATTTTTTTTTACATCAGAGTTTTCCCCAGTATTCCTTCCCACTACCCCTCCATCCATTCCATACAACAAATAATATTTTTAAGACCAAAAAAAAATCAGCCTAGTTTATTGATATATATGCAGCACCTGTGCACCCTCGACCTCTGAAAGAGTGGATTGGAGATGTCTTCTCTTAGCTCTTCATTTGAGTCCTGCTGGATCCTTGTAATTTTGTTAACAGTTACTTTTGATTTTTCTTTTTGACTTGTGGTTTTTTTTTGTTGACATTGTATAGATTGTCTTCTTGTCTCTGTTTACCTTATTCTGAATCAATTAATGTCAATCTTCCCAGATTTCTCTGTATTTATATGCATCATTTCTTACAGCACATTCCATTACATATTCCTTTACATATTCCATTACATACCACAGTTTGTTTAGCCAAACCTGACTCAGTGGGCCTCTACTTTGTTTTTAATTTTTAGATATCATAAAAGGTGCTGCTGTAAAAATTTTGGCATATAAAGGGACTTTGTTCCTATCAGTGGCTTCCTTGGCATATATAAGCCCAGTAATGAAGTCTCTGGGTCAAAGGCTATGGATATTTTAATCACTTTATTTGCATAATTCCAAGTTGTTTTTTAAAATGGTTGTACCATTTCACAACTCCACCAGCTATATATTGGTGAAACTTAGCGTTGTTTGATTTGCATTTCTCTTATGATTAGTGATTTGAAGTGTTCCTTCAAGTGGTTGTGAATACTTTGCAGTTCTTCTTTTGAAGATTGTTTGTTTATATCCTTTGACCATTATCTATTGGGGAATGTCTGTTAGTCTTAAGGGAATTCGTTAATTGTTTATATGTCTTGGACAAAAAACCCTTATTAGAGAAATTTGATATCGGGCTGGTTTTTTTTTTTTCCCATTCAACCATATTCCCTCCTAATTGTGCTTCTTAATAACTGTTTTCCTGGCTAGCTGTACTCTCCACTAGTCACACCTTTACCTTTTGCCTCCTCCACCAGCCCCACTCCCATTGAAAGTGTCCTTTAGCCATATATCCTATTACTTTGTTGCTGTGATGTACCAGGCCCAGCTTGGTAGTACCTCCTCTACCTCAGCTTCCCTGTCCAGACCTCCCCACTCCCACCCCAAGCCAAGCAGTTCCTCTTTCTTTGGGGACAGAGATTTTATTTTTATCTTTGTAGCTCTAGCACCTTGCCCACAGTACACACCTACACATCTCCTGAGGCCTCTGGTAGCTATTTGTGAACTAAAAGGCAGTCCCACAAAGGTTCTAGGGTAGTGAAAAGGGTTCTAAATGTAGAATCCAAGAATCTGAGTTCAAATCCCTGCTCTGCTCCTGAGTGGCTCTGTGACTTTAAGTGTCCCCTAGTGTGCTCGGTATCTGTTAAGTGTGGGGAGTTGCCCTCAGCCTTGCCTCATGACCCTCTGACAGGGCTGTCCCTCCTGCCTTTCCTCTCTGCAGATGATGGATGGCTCTTTTGTCCAGCACAGTGTGCGGGTGCTGCAGGAGCTCAACAAACAGCGGGAGAAGGGGCAGTACTGTGACGCCACCCTGGACGTGGGCGGCCTTGTGTTCAAGGCCCACTGGAGCGTCCTGGCCTGCTGCAGCCACTTCTTCCAAAGCCTCTATGGGGATGGCACGGTAGGCAGCGTCAGCCTCCCTGCCGGCTTTGCGGAGATCTTTGGCCTCTTGCTGGACTTTTTCTACACTGGCCACCTCACCCTCACCACAGGAAACCTGGATAAGGTGCTCCTGGCAGCAAGGGAGCTTCGAATACCTGAAGTTGTGGAGTTATGCCATAGCTTCAAGGCACAGGACTTGGTGGGGCAGGAGCTGGCCAGCCTAGAGACATCCATTCCTGAGGATGTGAATGGTGACCTCAAGCGGCCACCTGACTCTGAAGAGGAAGAAGCGGCCAGGCCTTTCTACATGGGCATTAGTGCTCAGCAGCCCTGCTTTTCCCAGAGCCCTCCCAGGGCCAAGCCAAGTCCCCCTAGACAGAGAGAGAGCCCCTTCTTTCCCCACGAGAGACTCCAGCAAGCTCTGAAGCCCAGCACCCCAACCAGTCCTGGGGAGAAGGACCCTCGAGCCTGTAAAGACCCCCAGAGCCCCTTGAAGGCAGGAGGGGTCCTGCTGCAGACTGGTAGTAATGAGGTGCTGTCCAAGGGTACTGGGGTGGTGCCCCCAGGGGATAAAAGAGGGAGGGAGATGTTGGGGATGCAAGGGGCCAAGTGCTTTCATTACTTGGGGTTGGAACAGCAGGCCTTGCCCAAACTTGGAAACCTGCACCCAGAACCTTCCCCAACCTGCCCTAATACTCTGCTCAGTCAGGGTCATAGGGGAGAGACCTAAAAGGAGCCTCAGAGGCCTACTTCAGCTTCCTCATTTTACAGATGAGACAGGTCCAGAGTCACACAGATAGATGGAATTAGGATTCAGACTCGGGGCCTTTGACTCCAAGTCGAGGCTCAGCACTATTGCCCAGCTTCCAAAAGAGAAGGTGACTCAAGTGTGTTGATTAGCCCCAGGCCTCCAGGGGACAAACCCCATCGGAAGTGGGGAAGCAGAGACACCTTCCCCCAGGCGAACAAGGGACTAGCTACTGAGTTGGGGGTCCCTCTGGCAAGGCACCTGGTTAGCAAGAGGCCCCCTTGGAATGGGACTGCCCAGCAGGCGCAGCCCCTCAGCCCCCCAGGACCCTTGTAAGTCTCATTTGGTGACACCACCTCCTTGCGCTGCCTGTTCTGCCGTAGTGGGAAGTGGTGGTCCAGATTGAGGATGATGCAGATGAAGAGGACATTTCTGAAACAGAGACTATGCTGACCGCAAGGAAATCAGATATAGCCCCAAAGCCTGGTGCTCTGGAGCCGTCTCTGAGCCTGGGGCCCTCAGTCACCAAGCCCCCCCGGAACAGAAAACGTAGAGCTGTGCCGGTGGAGTGCCCCACGTGTCATAAAAAGTTCCTCAGCAAATATTATCTAAAAGTTCATAACAGGTAAAGATTTTTTTTTAATTCCCCTTCTCCATCCCTGCCCATTCTGACAAGGTCCGTGATACCTTCCTTCCTATCGTTTCTGCATGTTGGCCGTGGTCTCTGAGGAAGCCCAGCTGCAGGCACCAGCAAATGGGTTTCTCATGTCCTCTAGCCCAGCCTGCTCTCAGAAGGATCTTTTAATTGGCATAGGATGCCCAGAGCAGACCCTGGAAAAGAATGCAACCCAGAGTGTGACTGTGTCACTGGAGATTGGGACTTCCTTCTCTCTGTGCCCGGGGGGCTGTTGTCAGGCTGAGGTGTTCCAGAGCTTCACCAAGAGCTTAGCACCCCCAGTCTGTTTTTAAAGTGTTTCCATCCAAAAGCATAACTTTACTACATGTTTGCAAAAGAAACTTTACAAAACCAGAAACCCTTTAGCTGTTTCTGGGATGTGATAAGATCCTCATGAAAATGTTCCTCCTAGTCAGAGCTTCCTATCACCCTGACTTCTTAAAAGATCTTTTGAGTTTTTGTGGCCTTTTTCAAATGAGATGTCACCATCCTCTTGAAAGTACCATTGTAGTTTCTGAAAGAAAATGGTATTGGAAATTTCTGCAGTAGCCTTTGCCTTGATGATCGAATTATACTTTAGAATTGGTCCATTTCCAGGGTCCTCCTTTAGCATCTTGTCCAGCATTCACTCTTAGACTGCAGCAGCACCTTCCATTTTCAGGCACAGGGCTACCAGGAGAAAGCAGACATCCTGCTTTGAGCTCAATTCCTTCTCTCTTGGGAGCCCTATGCTGGGGGAGTGGCACATGAGCACTTTGGTGGGCATCATTCTCCAGCAGCACACAGTGGCCCTGGTCTAGGTGGGCAGTGGCAAGCTCAGGCTGGTACTCAGATCCCTCTGCCCAGGGCTAGAAGCACAGTAGTTTTGAAAGGCTCATGGTCAAGGATTCTTAACTTGGGTTCCATGGATTGGTCCATAGATCAGTTTTAGGAGGTCCATGAACAAAGATGGGGGGAAAATGACATCTTTATTTCCATCAGCCTCTGAAATTTAGCATTTCCTTCAGACATGCTGAGAAGGGGTCCATAGGCTGGAGCAGTCTGCCAAAGGTGTCCATGACACAAAAACAGCTAACTCCTGGGGGATCTGGGGCTGCTGTCACCTTGCTGGTTCACTGGGGATAGCCCAGGGGACCAGTATCTTTTGAGGAAGAGAAGTTCACAGTTATAGAGGGATTCCTTAGCCAAGCTCTTGGGAGAACAGCCAAGTTTGATTACATACCTTTCTCCAGGATCCCCTAGGAAGAGCAAAGGGATGGCCCCATACCCAAAACTGGAAGAGGGGGGTTTTACTATTGACTTGAAATGCCTTCTGTTTTTCAAAGTAGACTTCTGTGATTGTATAGGCCTGAATATGAATATTATATAGAAAAAGAATAAATAGGATGGCAAAGTAAATCTTAAATAATGGCCTTCATATATGATAGAAAGTGACTCTCCCATTTCAGACCTCTCAACATCCTGGGCTTTGTGCGTGGTCCTCCTGGCATCAGGGCAGGAGGAGGGAGGCACCCTGGTGGCAGAGAAGAGGAGGCAGCTCCCTTGAGTTGGTTTTCTTGCTGTAAGCTAGGAAGTCTTTTTTTCTCTTAGGACAAGAAATCTTAAGCTATTTTGTGTCCTAGATCCCTTTGGCAGTGTCCTGTGAGGCCAGAGGACCCCTTCTTAGAATAATGTTTTTAAATGCGTAAGACCAGAAATACAGAGGATACCAAGGAAACCAATGATATTGAAATTCACTTATCAAAATATTTTTTAAAACCAGTTCATGGGCCACAGGTTAGGAACCCTTGTTTTAGTGTCATTTCTGAAAACTTGGTGCACAGGGCTGTACCCTCAGGGACCTGTGGGCTTCCTTCCCCTCTTAGCATGTCTGAGATACTAGGAATTATGCCCTTATCTCCCAAGTAAAAGATTTGCCAAATGTTGTACCTTCCCCCAAAATACACTACAGTGAAATCACCTCTGTGGACGACACCTGAGCAGATGCATGGAGAAGTGGAGATGGGCCAAGCTGGCCAAATCAGCCCTGACTCTCCTTCAGCACCCTGGTGGCCTCTTGTCACGTACAGAGGTCTGTTCAGGGGTTTTTTTCAGCTCTATTCCGAGAAAGCTTGCTTAGCTAGTCAGGTGCTAAACGTGACCTCTCAACATCCTGGGCTTTGTGCGTAGCCCTCCTGGCATCAGGGCAGGATAGGAGGGGGTTGGCTCTCTCTCCTCATCAGACTAATGTCTTCATCTTGGGACCCTAGCAGGTCTTGTCCTTTTCCAGCTACCTTTGGTAGCTGTCTGCTCTCTAGCACAGTTTCCCCCTGCCATCCCTGTTTTCTCCCTGGATGGGCAGAAGGAGGTGGGGAATTGGGTCCATTTTGAAAGCCAGGACGTCTTTCTAGTATTCAAATCCCTCTTGGGTTCTATTCCTTCCAGGAAACACACTGGGGAGAAGCCTTTTGGGTGCCTCAAATGTGGAAAGTCCTACTTTAGGAAAGAGAATCTCCTGGAGCACCAAGCACGAAATTGCCTGAACCGCTCAGAGCAGGTATTGGGGGGGAGGCAGAGAGGGCTTCCTCTTCCTTAGAGTCCAGGCAGTGCCCAAGACCCTGCCCCACTCCCCTGGCTCTGTCTTGGTGCTGGGCTCAGGCCCCCAAGAAAACAACTTCCTTAGAATACTTGAATCTCAGAAGGGACCAGGAATTCATTTCAGAGTAGAACGCAAAGTAGAATGTCAGAGCTGGGAGGAGCCTTAGAACACAGGATGTCAGAGCTGGGAGGGCCCCCAAAACACAGAATGTCAGAGCTGGGAGGGCCCTTAGAACGTAGAATGTCAGAACTGGGAGGGGCCTTAGAACGCAGAATATCAGAGCTGGGAGGGCCCTGAGAACACAGGATGTCAGAGCTGGGAGTGGCCTTAGAATAGGGAATACTAGATCTGGGAGGGCCCTCAGAACAGAAGATGTCAGAGTTAAAGAACCCTCCCAAGGTCACACAGTTAGTTCGTGGCTCACAGTCAGGTTTTTGCTTGCCCTGAGAACCTAAATTGACTTTGGGCATGACAGGAATGCGGCTGGTTTGCTAATAAGGAAAGGCAGTGGTGTTGCTGACAGTGACATCTGTCCTGCCCTCATGGCCCCAAATCTTTCTTTTCCAGAGGCTTCCAAGAAGCCAGGCAGCAGGGGGTGTGGACAGGGCTGCTCTCACCCCTCCACTTATGCACAACTCTGTATCCTCCCCTCCCCACCCTGGCTACTTAACCACCAGGCACACTTGAGCAGACTTTTATCTTTTCTACCCCTGACTCTCTTTTGTGATGAGCCTTGATGACCTCAAAATACACCCCCTGATGCCAGTCCCTTTCACTTTCAGGTATTTACTTGTTCTGTGTGCCAGGAGACATTCCGGCGGAGGATGGAATTGCGCGTTCACATGGTGTCCCACACTGGTGAAATGCCCTACAAGGTCAGGCCCCAGGCCATGAAGGCAGGGCTGGCAGAGGGGGAGGGTCCCTACTCCTGGAATAAAGCCCCAGAAGGGAAATGGACCCCTGCCCCAGACTGTGTGACCTTGGGCAAGTCACTACTCCTCTGGATGATCTCTGCAGTCCCTTCCAACGCCTGGGTTCTAGGACATCCTTGCTTGGTTCTGTCCCGACTGTGGCTGCCTTTTCTGTTCCCCACTCCCCTGCTTCTCTTCCCTTGGCTGCAGCCCTGACTCTCCCCCTAACCTGGCCCTCGGGAGCAGGCTCCTTGTTCTGGCATCGGCACTGGGGCTCTCCTCCCCTGCATTGACCTTTGCCCCAAGGCCTCATCCTGGGGCAGGATGGCTCAGCCTTTGGCAGACGGGCCTGACCCCAGACCCTGTATTTCAGTGCTCATCCTGCTCACAACAATTCATGCAGAAGAAGGACTTGCAGAGCCACATGATCAAGCTGCATGGGGCCCCCAAGCCCCACGCGGTAAGTACCCTGGGGAGCTGGCTGGGCTTGGGAGACCCCAGTGACCTGCACCTGCACCAGAATGTCCTGTGGGTACAACACCACTGGGGAGAAAGGGGGGAATACCTAAGACTGCCCTCCACTTTGCCATGCCGCAGGCCTTTATTAAGCACCTACTGTATGTGCTGAGCTTTGTTCCAGTCCCAGTGATACAAAGAGTCTGCTACAGGCCTGCTGCCAGGGAGCTTCCCCTTGAGGACCCCCCAGCAGGGCCCACCCAATAGATCCAGCTGTATGTCATGGTGGCGGGCCATGAATTTCCCTGCCCCTCTTACCTGCAGTGTCCTACCTGCGCCAAATGCTTCCTGTCTCGAACAGAGCTTCAGTTACATGAAGCCTTCAAGCATCGAGGAGAGAAGCTTTTTGTGTGTGAAGAGTGTGGGCACCGGGCCTCTAGCCGCAATGGCCTCCAGATGCACATTAAGGCAAAGCACAGGTGGGTCCCCTCCCCTCAAGGGCCCAGCCTGGGCAACATCTAAGTTGGGTCTTCAGAGGCATCTTGGTTTTTTTTCCACTAACTTTTTTTTATTAATTAATTAAGTTTTGGTTTTCAACATTCATTTCCATAAGATTTTGAGTTCCAAATTTTCTCCCTGTCTCTGTCCTCCAGCCCACCCCAAGATGGCATGCATTCTGATTACCCTTTCCCCTAGTGTGCCCTCCCTTCTATCACCCCCTCCTCAATCCCATTCCCCCTTACTTTCTTGTAGGTCAAGCTAGATTTCTATATCCCATTGCCTATATATCTTATTTCCCAGTTGCGTGTAAAAACTAATTTTTTTGTGACATTTGTTTTTAAAACTTTGAATTCCACACTAATGCATTGTTGGTGTTGTGAACTGATTCAACCATTCTGGAGAACAATCTGGACCTATGCTCAAAAGGCTATAAAAATGTGTATGCCCTTTGACCCCGCAATACCACTTCTAGGGCTGTATCCCAAAGAGATCATACAAGTGAGTAAAGGACCCGTATGTACAAAAATATTTATAGCAGCTCTTTTTGTGATAGCAAAGAGTTGGAAACCAAGGGCATGCCCTTCAATTGGGGAATGGCTAAACAAGTTGTGGTATATGAATGTAATGGAATACTATTGTGTTACAAGAAATGAGGAGCAGACAGACTTCATAATAACCTGGAGAGACTTATATAAACTGATGCTGAGTGAGACGAGCAGAACCGGGAGAACATTGTACACAATTACAGACACATCGTATCTGTGATGACTAACTTTGATACATGGGGCTCCTCTCAGCAATGCAAGGTTAAAAGATAACTCTGAAGGACTCATGATGGAAAAGGTTATCCATATTTTTTTTTGCTTTTTTTTTTTTGGAGGGCAGTTGGGGTTAAGTGACTTGCCCAAGGTCACATGGCTAGTTTTGTGTTAAGTGTCTGAGGCCAGATTTGAAGTCCTTTTGACTCCAGGGTCCGTGCCCTATTCACTGCAGCACCTGGCCACCCCATATTCAGAGAAATTCAGAGAAAGGGCACTCCATATTCAGAGAAAGAATTACAGAGTCTGAATACATATTGAAGCAAATTACTTGCTTTCTTTTTTGTTTTGTTCCTTCTTTCTTGTTCATTCCATTGGTTATAATTCTTCTTTACAACTTGACTAATGTTTAATACGAAGGTCTTTGTAGAACCTCTGTTTGATTGCATGCCGCCATGGCAAGGGGAGGAGAGGAAGGGGGACAAAATTTGGAACTCAAAAACTTGTGGTTCTGAATGTTATAAGCTAAAAGTAAATAAATTTAAAAGGAAAAAAATAATACTTAAAAAAACCTTTGAGTTCCAAATTCTCTCCCTTTTTCCCTTCCCACCCATACCCATTGAGAAGGCAGGCAATTCAGTATAGGTTACACATGTGTAATTAAGAAAAACATTTCCATAATGGTCATGTTGTAAAAGACTAGTTATATTTCCCTCCATCCTATCCTGCCCCCTCATTTATTCTGTTTTCTCCTTTGACCCTGTCCCTTTTCAAAAGTGTTTACTTCTGACTACCCCCTCCCCCAGTCTGCCCTCCCTTCTATCATCACCTCCTCTTATTCCCTTCCCCTTTACTTTCATGTAGGGTAAAATACCCAATTGAGTCTGTATGTTATTGCCTCCTTAAGCAAAATCCTATAAGAGTAAGGTTTATTCATTCCCTCTCACCTCCCTCCCTCTTCCCCTTCATTGTGAAACCTTTTTCTTGCCTCTTTTATGTGAGATAATTTAGCCCGTTCTATCTCTCCCTTTCCCCTTTTCCCAATATATTCCTCTCTCATCCCTTAATTTTATTTTTTAAGATGTCATCCCTTCATATTCAATTTACCCTGTGCCATCTATCTATATATTTCCTCCAACTATGCTAATACTGGGAAAGGTCTCATGATTTACAAATATCTTTCCATGTAGGAATATAAACAGTTCAACTTTAGTAAGTCCATTATGATTTCTCTTATCTGTTTACCTTTTCATGCTTCTCTTGATTCTTGTAATTTGAAAGTCAGATTTTCTATACAGCTCTGGTCTTTTCAGCAAGAATACTCTATTTCATTGAATATCCATTTTTTTCCCCTGAAGTATTATATTCAGTTTTGCTGTATAGGTGGTTCTTGATTTTAGTCCTACCTCCTCTAACCTCCAGAGTATCATATTCCAAGCCCTTCAATCCCTTAATGTAGAAGCTGCAAGATCTTGTGTTATCCTTGTATTTCCACAATACTTTCAAATTGTTTCTATCTGGCTACTTGGAATATTTTCTCCTTGACCTGGAAACTCTGGAATTTGGCTACAATATTCCCAGGAGTTTTCCTTTTGATATCTCTTTCCAGAGGCAATTGGCAGATTCTTTCCATTTCTATTTTATTCTCTGGTTCTAGAATATCATAGCAGTTTTCCTTGATAATTTCTTGAAAGAAATCTAGGTTCCTTTTTTGATCATGGCTTTCAGGTAGTCCAATAATTTTTAAATTATATCTCCTGGATCTTTTTTCCAGGTCAGTGGTTTTTCCAGTGAGATATTTCACATTGTCTTCAATTTTTTCATTCTTTTGATTCTGTTTTATAATTTCTTGCTTTCTCATAAAGTCATTAGCTTACATTTGCTCCATTCTACGTTTTGAAAGAATTATTTTTTTCAGTGACCTTTTGTACCTCCTTTTCCATTTAGCCAAATCTACTTTTTAAGGCATTCTTCTCCTCATTGGCTTTTTGGACCAGTTTTGCCATTTGGGTTAGTCTATTCTTTAAGCCATTATTTTCTTCAGTATTTTTTTGGGGGGGTCTCCTTTAGCAGGCTGTTGACTAATTTTTCATGATTTTCTTGTAACACTCTCATTTCTCTTCCTAATTTTTCCTCTACTCTGACTTGATTTTGAGCTTTTCCATGGCCTACAACCAACTCATATTTTTCTTGGAGGCTTTAGATGTAGGAGCTTTGACTTTGTTGTCTTTCTGGTCTTGTGTTTTGATCTTCTTTGTCACCAAAGTAAGATTCTATAGTCTGATTTTTTTTTATGCTGTTTACTCATCTTCCTAGCCAAATATTTGACTTTCTAACTCCCTGTCAAGGCAGGATTCTGCTTCCAGTGGGGGTGGGGGTGGGTGTACTGTCCCAGGCTTCTGAGGTTTTGTATCAACCCCTGGATCCCCCACCATCTGTGGGCCCAGAGCTCCAGAAGCAGCCACCACTGCTGCCACCTCCACCACTCCAGGACTGGGGCCAGACCACGTGCTCCTCTTTAACCCAGGTCCCATAGAGTTCCCCCACTGACCTTCCATGCTGTTCTCAGTGTTTGTGGGTTGAGAAATCTGGAAATTGCCACAGCTGTCAGCGATTCAGTCCCCTGAGGCCTGCGCTCGGCTCAGCCCGTCAGCCTGTGCTCCATTCCCAGCCTACTGCCATAGACCCTTCCTGTCGGCCTTCCAGGCTGTCAGGCTGGAGATATGTCGCACTCGGTCATATTGTGAGTTCTGTGGCTCTAGCATTTATTTGGAGTCATTTGTACAGGTATTTGGAGGGATTTGTGGGAGAGCTCAGTCGAGTCCCTGCTCTTACTCCGCCATCTTGGCTCTGCCCCCTCTCCTTCATTTTCTGTCCCCATGTTTCCTCCACTCCTGCCCCAGCCCCTCCTCACCAGGGGGGCAGGGTCTCACTTCTCATCTTAGGGCCCCTTGGTTTCATTGTCACGCTCTCACTTTAGCTTGTTGCCGTTGTCATGTCTTGTTTTCCTGGCTTTCCTACCTTAGTTTGGTATCGTGGCATGTGGCTCTTAGCTTGTCTTCATCACAGCCATCCTTTCTTGCGGAAGCACATCCCTTCACGTTATTTGTGCTAAGTCTGTTCAGCTGTTCCCCTGCTGGTGGGCACTTGCTCTGTCTCCAGGCCTTGCTATAACAAAAAGGGCTCTCTCAGGGGGCGCTGGGATTTTCTGACCATCCTAAGATTTGGAACTGGAAGGGGCCTTGGAGATGTAGTCTGATCCCCATATTGATAGATGGAGAAATGGAAAAGTGAGGCTGGGGCCGGTCAGGTGACGGCTGGGGCTACCCAGGCCTGGGAGCTCTGTTGGTCAGCCTAGATCTCTCAGCTCTGGGATGGCCCCTGGAACAGCCTTCTCTGCTCCCCTGGACCAGTGTTCTGTTGGTGTGAGCGCAGCTGGTCTTATTTTGTCTTGGGATGGCCAGCACCAGGCCCAGAGTATGTGCTTAATAAGTAGCTGTTTGTTAAATGCGTAAGTGATATGGCTGGTTGTCCCTTCACTCACTTCCCTTGCTGATTTCTTCTGCCCCACTGTTTGTTCTTGTGGCCACAGAGGCCTCTGTTTACCTAGAGGCAACCAGTGGTTTTGGTTTCTGATGCCCTTCTTGTCTCCTGACAAACCCCCCAATTCCAGCCACAGAGAAGTTCCCTTTTATGTCACTTGGTGACCCGTGGGCTGGCAGTTCTCAGAGCCAGTGGTTCTTCTGGCTTGAGGCAAGCTGGCTTTCTGGACTTGGTCAGCCTGTGTTTCCTTCCCTCACATCCCCTCCTGTCTCTCTGCCCTCTGCACAGGAATGAAAGGCCATATGTCTGTGAATTCTGCAGCCACGCTTTTACGCAGAAGGCCAATCTGAACATGCACCTGCGCACACACACTGGGGAAAAGCCCTTCCAGTGTCATCTTTGTGGCAAAACCTTCCGCACACAAGGTACCCCTGACTCGCCCACCTAGCCCAGGAGCCCACAGAGCATGGTGGGGGAAGTAGCCTCCCACCAGCTAGACACCATAGTCATGACCTTTATTTTTAGTCTCACCTTCCCCTCTAACCCTCTAATGCCCTGAGTACTTGGGGTTCACTATAAGGATCTCCCTGGGGCTGTGACCCAGGAACTGGGAGAGGGCAAGGAAGGGCTGAGCCAAATGTCTCTTCCATTGTAGCCAGCCTGGACAAGCACCACCGGACCCACACTGGTGAGAGGCCCTTCAGCTGTGAGTTCTGTGAGCAGCGCTTCACAGAGAAGGGGCCACTGCTGAGACACATTGCCAGCCGTCACCAGGAAGGCCGGCCCCACTTCTGCCAGATCTGTGGGAAAAGCTTCAAAGGTGCCTAATTCCCTCAGGTCACAGCCCTTTCTTTGGGAACCCTTTGCAGGGAAGTCTGTGATGAAAATGTGGAGTGGCCTTCCTTTTAATTTCCTGATGGAAATAAGTTTGGAGGGCTTTATTTAGCCAGAGAAGGAGTTGGGCTGGAGGGATTGAGGGCCAAAAAAAACCTTAGAGGTCCTCTGCCCTGGCCCCCCATTTCACAGATGAGCAGGTGAGGGTGGGGAAGTGGGGGAGGTGACTGGCCCAGAGGAGCAAGTAGACGGGAACGCCCTTTGGGAAGGGTGCTGTGCCAGACCCTTACAAAGCACCGTGTCTCTCTCTCTCTCTCACACCCCCCAAGCCGTGGAACAGCTGCGAGTGCATGTGCGGAGACACAAGGGTGTGAGGAAGTTTGAATGCACTGAATGTGGCTACAAATTCACCCGCCAGGTATGGTCCTCAGGGTGGGCTCCCGCCATGGCTCCCACCTCTCCTCTCCTGTCCCCTACAGAGTCCTCTGTCCATTCCCCTTCCCTCCCCACCACCCACAGCCGTAATGCTCCATGTGCCAGCACCCTCCTTGGCACAGCTGATGTCCCCCTCTTTGCCTCAGGCACACCTGCGCCGGCACATGGAGATCCATGACCGTGTACAAAACTACAATCCCCGGCAGAGGAAGCTTCGGAACCTGGTCATCGAGGACGAGAAGATGGTCGTGGTGGCCCTGCAGCCTCCCCCAGAGCTGGAGATGGGCTCTGCTGAAGTGATCGTGGAGTCCCTGGCACCAGGCACACTGGCCTCCCAGCTCCCTGGGCAGAGACTTTGTACAGAGGAGAACTTTTCTAGCACAGATGTCATTGAGCAGTCGCTCATTATCGCTGCCACCATCCCCGAGGACTGTGACACATAGCAGCCCCACCCCAGCCCCTCCCCCAATAAAGGTGTCTTCTTCACTCGTTTGCCTCCTTTTTCCTGAAGCCTTCCTTTCCACCCGGAGGCTTCATTTGTCCTCTCAGTAAAAGGAGCCATTGCTAGAGAGCCCGGCTGCCTTCCCAAGGAAAACCAGGATCTTCCCTTTTGGGGGGGGTCCAAGCACCCTTGAAACACAGACCACTCTCTTTTTTTTTTTTGGAGGGGGGAAGGCTGGGCAGTTGGGGTTCAGTGACTTACCCAAGGTCACATGGCTAATAAAAAGTGTCTGAGGCCGGATTTGAACTCAGGTCCTCCTGACTCCAGGGCCAGTGCTCTATTCGCTACGCCACCTAGCCACCCCCACCCTCCTTTTAAAAAACGTTTTGTGGATGATTTTTGTCTATTTATCTCAGACGTTTCTGGATGTAAGCCAGCTCAGCCTTCACTGATAGTAACAAAGCTGGCTGCCAGATCTACTGAGCTGCCAGCGTAGACAACACTCCACATCTGCAGCCCTGAACTCCCAAGAAGGGGAGGGCTACGTGTGTCTGAATTCTCCAGGCCCACATTGGCTAGAGTTACACTCCCTCAGTGTGTTTGAAGGTGGCCTTTGCCCACAAGAGACACTGGCTCTTCAGTTCTCCTGGTTTCTCTTCCTTCACTGTCTCTTCTAAATTCCTCATGTTTGTTATATCTTGGGGTGCAATAATATTCCTTAACAGTCGTATGATAATCCACTGCAGCTGTTCCCTGATGGATGGGTATCAACCTTGTTTCCACCTCCTTACTATTGCAAAAAAAATGCCTCTGTGCTTGTTCTGGTGTGTGTGGCATCTCTCTGGCCTGTTTGGGTAAGATCTCTGGGTAAAAGGATATGAATTGAGTTACCTCGAATACTAACAAATGGTTTTCCAGGACGGTTGGACCAACAGCATAGCATACTCACTTTCCCCCAGTGTCTCTGTGCCTTTTCTCTGAATCTTTGCACTCACGTGAATTCACATTTCTCTTATTAGTTGTGTGATATGATCTTGCATGTATAGTCAAGAGTTTGTAATTTTGGGGGAGAACTCTGTGTCCTCCCACTGATTAGCTAGTGGGGAACGTGGCAAGATCTTTAATGGTACGAAATTGTGCAGTGACCCTTTTACTTGATGGCACTCATCCCTCCAAAAGGCAAGGCGTCTTCCACTCTCACAGACTCTCAGGTTGTTAGGAGTTGGAAGGGTTCTTTGTGTTCATCTCACTTTTTACAGAAGACAAAATAGGAGCACAAAAGCAGAAAATGATTTGCTTAAGGTCACCCTGCGAGTACATGTGGCAAAACCAGGACTTCAAACAAGGCCTTTTTTAAAGTCCCTAGACCTTTCCATCGGACCCCACCTTTCACTTGGCCTAGTCTTGCTATCATCTGGCTATGAGTGAAATTAAGACGTTAGCGGAGAAAGGTTTCTGGTGTAACCCCCCTACAAAATGGCTATACTTTTTTAAGGTGAAGGTAGAGTTCTTTGGGTAGTACCATCACAAGGAATCAGGTGGAAGAGGCATAATCCATCCCCATGCTTCTAACTCCAGTCCCCTATCACTCCATTAGTGTTTGGAAGCTAGAAACCTAAGCCCCCAGTTTCCCTTGCATTTTCAGGGCTGCCCCTCTTGGGATTGGAGAAGGATCATCATTGGCAGTCTGATAACCTCTCTGCTTTCAGAGTTTGTGCCCATAGGTTTCTGAAGGGGCAAGGTAAGCCCCTCTGTAAGGAATAACATTATACAAACCAAGGCCCCAACTCAATAGGACCTTTCTTTTACCCTGAGTTGTTTGGGAACAGAAAATCCTGGGAACATGAGGGCTGCGCTTCTCCTGGGGCCCTGGCCAGGACCTTGAGAAGAGATATGGTTAACTGCCCAACTCCTGGAACTAGTCTCTCCAAGGAAACATTGTTCTTTGGGGGAGCCTTGGAGGGATTGACCTCCCTCCCTGGCCTCACACAAGATGATGCTTGCTAAAAAAACACCTGGCAGGATGCCTTCTTTGTTTTCAGCACTACTTAAACTGTAAGATTCAGACCCCAAACTGGAATCTCACCCATGGAGAAGATATCTTGCCTGGGACCCGCCCGAGCGGAACCCTGATGGCTGTACCCAGGATTCCCCAGCTTGTGTGGTCATGTGTTGGTGCTTCCCTGCATTGGTGATGACTGTAAATATGTATAGATATATTCCACTAAGCAATTGGAGCCCTGCCTGTCCTGAGTGGGACCCTGCCGGGTGGTCAGGTGCTTCACTGCATCGGTGATGATTGTGGATATGCATATATGTATATATATATCATAATTGCTCTTATTTTACTATTCCTAAGCCTTTACTCTGTTATCTCTGGCTTCCTTCCCATTTGCCCATATTCTAAATAAACTATATTGGATCTTTTGAAGTACTGAGTGTTCCATTCATGTGAATCCTGAACCTCCTTAATCAGACAGCTTCCTTGGGATATATGTCCCAGATAAGACTCAGGCCACATCAAACACCTCCGAAAAACAAAGCCTGGACCTTAAGCAGAAGGAAGCAAGGTGGTCGACCTGGGACTCAGATCCACTTGAGAACAAGACCTAAGCAGGGACCATGCATAGTACAAAAGAAAGAACTGGATTTGAGTTCCAATCCCAAATTAGATAATCAGCAGGCAAGGAGTGGACTGAACCACCTAACTTCAAAAGGTCACCTCTTGCCCTAGCATCCTATGAATTATCTATGCAAAGTCATACAGTGGAAAGAATACTAGGTTTGGAGTCAGAGGCCTGAGTTCCAGTGTTAGCTCTGCCATTCACTACCAGTCTGACCAGGGCCTCAGTTTCCTTATCTGAAAGACATGGGGCTTGGAGTTTCTGAACTCCCTTCTGACTAAATCTGTGATTTTAAGATACCGTTTGTGTTGCCTAGAAGGTCTTAAGGGGCAACAGACAGCAGCACTGAACTGTTGAAAGACTTGGGTTTCCAAGGTGAAAAATCTCCATGGGCCTCAACTTGCCCATCCACAAAAATGGGAAAAATTTGTCTGTTAGGTCATAATAATAACTGATACTTATAAATTCTTTTAAACTGTTTTTCATACATCTCTGTTACAAATTCAACCCCATCATGTGGTCAGCAACATGAAATTCAGAGATGCTAAGTCAATAATGTTTTGCTGTTCACGAGGTCCCCAAAACAACTGACCTTAGTTGGGAGGTAATCAAACAGCTACTATCCTGGGGGTCCCAGGTACCACCCCTCCTTCAGTATCTGATGTCACTCAGACCAGGTGAGGCTCAGCCTCATGGACAGAGCTGGTTTATGGATATTATAACTACCACTAGAATAATAACCTTATCACTTTAAAGTTGGAAGGGACCTCACTGGTCATTAAGTTCAGCCTTGTTGTTTTATAAATGAAGAGACTCAGGCCCAGAGAAATGAAAAGCCCAAGGTCACATAGAAAGTACCAGAAACAGGAGTCATACCCAGATCTTCTGATGCCTGAGTCATTTTTCTGTAGGTATGTTGCTTCTACAGAAACTCACTTAAAAAAATAATTTTTTTTAAACCAGCTCTTCCTCTAATGTCTAAGTAATTTTGATTCATCAAATCAAAATGGGTTAGTTGCCTAATGCACATATTGCTGAGGTCAAATATTTTTCTGGGCTGCATCAATCAATTATCAGGCATTTATTAAGCTCCTCTGTGCTAAGATCTATGTTAATCTCTGAGGACAAAAGGACAAAAATGAAATCTTACATTCAAAGACCTTATATTCTATTAGGAGAAATGTAATATACACATATAAATGTACCCGCCTTTCACTATAGCCTGGAGCAATGGATTCCTTGTGCACGTGAAGGCGTTCCTGATTGAGCACATTTCCTTTTTTTTTTTTAATTTTTCGAATATTTTATTTTTTCCCAATTAACATGTAAAAACAATTTTAACACTTTTTAAAAAAAATTTTGAGTTGCAAATTCTCTTCTTTCCTTCTTCCCCTCACCCTTCCCTGAGACTGTAAGCAATTTGATATGGGTGTTATATGTACAATCATGTAAAAAATATTTCTATACTAGTCATGTTGTGAAAGAAAACACAGACCAAAAAAAAAAACACCAAACCAAAAATAAAGTGAAAGATGGTCTGCTTCGATCTGCATTCATACTCCATCAGTTCTTTTTCTGGAGATGGATAGCAGTTTTCATCATGAGTCTTTTGGAATTTTCTTGGATCACTGTATTGCTGAGAATAGCTAAATCTTCACAGTTGATCATCATACAGTATTGCTTTTACTGTGTACAATGTTTTCCTGGTTCTACTGACTTCACTTTGCATCAATTCATATAAGTCTTCCTGGGTATTTCTGAAAGCATCCTGCTTGTCATTTCTTATAGCACAATAATATTCCATCACAAGCATATATCATAACAGTTGATGGGCATCCCCTCAATTTCCAGTTCTTTGCCACCACAAAAAGTTGCCATAAATATTTTTGTACAAATAGGTCCTTCTCCTTTTCCTTTGATCTCTTTGGGATACAGCCCTAGTAGTGATATTGCTTGGTCAAAGGGTATGTATAGTTTTATTGCCCTTTGGGCATAGTTCCCAATGAGCACAACACTTTTGACACGGATTGGGTACTCAGTAATTTAGTTCCAATTTCTCCATCTTTCAGAGATAGACGTGGAGACATGCCAAGGAAACCAACTCCTCAACATGTCCCCAGTTTCCGGAACACCTCCCTAGAGATGAGTCCCCCTGGGTGAGTTCAGTCCTTCATTCCTGGTTTGAGCTGAGATCTTATCTTGCTCCCAGCTAAAGAGCTTATTCTCTCACTTATTCTTTGGTCTATTCTAATCTGAATAATTTACATGATTTCTTTTTGCTGTTTTGCTTAGATAAATGGGTTTCCTTGCTATTCCTTATTTGGGTAATCAGAGCTTGGTGGAAAAGGGCCATGTCCAGTGGGTCTAAGCTTGGAGCTACCCTCTCCCTTAAGAGCAATAAGGGAAGCAAGGAAGGTTATTCTGAATTTATCTTGCTCTAGGTTGCCCATATTTGAGCAGGGAAGAGAGATATAATTCCAGCACAATACCACTCCTGGAAATTGGAAGATAGAGTGCCCAGCACTGTGCTCTTGGGGCCTGCCTACCCTCTCTCTCTTTCCCCTTCTCATCCTCTGAGTTAACTTACTGGTGCTACAGATTCAGCCTTTCCACAGAAGCAGCCTAGACTACAGATTATTTCTATCCATGCCAAGTCGATGAATTATACTATCTATGTGGGCACATGAGTATTATCCACATAGGAAATAAATACCAGGTAGTTTAGGAAGGGAAGACAACAGTGGTTTGGGGGGATCAGGAAAGGTTTCATGTAGAAGATGGCCCTTGGACTTCACCTTGAAGGAAGTGAAAGATTCTATGAAGGAGAAGTAAATTTTTGCCCCAAAGCTGGAGAGAAGGCCAATTTGCTCATTGGTTCTGGATGTGCCCAGGTGCCACTTCTCAATTTAAAAAGAGAAGAATGTGATCACAGGTTTCCTACTTTCAAGGACTGATCTATTCCAGTGGTCTTAAGATGATTGGGAACAGGTTCCAATATGGTGGGGATGGACCAAAGAATTGGAAGAGATATATCTCACAATGTATTATGATGGAAGGGACACCCCATGAGCTGATGGTTTCCTCCCTTCCCCTCTACTCTCCAAAATTACATTATTTTGCATATACTTATACAAGGTATCTCCAAAGTCTTAGTGAAATTTTTAAGCCATTGGGTTACATGGCAGATCTCTCAGGATACAATGTAAAATCCTAGAAGGCAGGGATTATTTATTTCACTTTAATTTTTGGATCCTCAAGTATTTAGCAGAGTATCTGACATGGAGTGGGCCCTTGTTTGTTCTTTGTTGATTGATGGAGCAGGAGGCAGGAGATCTGGGTCCTGGCAACATTTCTGCCCCCATTACATCTCGTGTAAGCAATTTCCCTTTCCAGTTCCTTGAGGGGATTGGATTACGTGACCTCAAATGGCCAACTCCAGCACTGTGTGACTCTGAAGGTGGAAGACCTGTCTTATCCATGGAGGAGCAGGGTAAGAAAAGCAGGCCGGTATCTATTGGAATGGCATGTTACATACTCGGTAAACGGGATCTGTGGCTTGTGCCCAGTGTCTGTGTGCATAAATACCCTTTTCCCACTTCTTTCCATCTCATTTTTCCCAGTTTGGCATAATGGAAAGAGAAGACTTGGGAGTTACCAAGACAAAAGCTTTCTCATACACTGACCTCCCCTTCATAAAATCCCTTCCTTTTGGACTTAGCTCAAACCCTGCCCTCTACATGAGCCTTTGTTAACCACCAGGGCACCTCTATAGCTGCTTGTGCCCTATTAACCTTGTTATTTCTTCTGAGTACACTGGATAGAAAGTCAGTTTCTTGACAGTAGGCGTTGTTTTGCCTTTGTCTCTAAAACCCTTTACAGTATTCACCTTGTTTTAAGCCCAGGGCAATACTAACGGCCTCCAGGAGACACTTGGTTTCCTTCTCTTCAGCTCTAGGGGACTTGATTCTAGATAAAAAGTTCAGTCACAATTACTCCAAACCCCCAATTAGGAAAAAGTCTTAAAACCCAGGTAGAGGTTGGATTCCTTGACTCACCTTACCTTGAAATCTTACTCTGTTTAACCCCTGGCCTTCTTTGGGATTGAGGCAAAATTCAGAAACATTTGGGTAACAAAAGACAGAATATATTATACTGTTTGTGCACAGATGGCCATTGGGAGAGAAAATTGGGGAAATAACAGTTGTTTTTTTCCTTGGGATTTCCCTCAGCCTGGATCCTCTTCTCCGTGGTTCCTACAGAGCTGAGGACTCTCCTCCACCTCCACCTGAGTGGAAGCTCAGCCCTTTCTTTGAGCCATGATTACTCCAATCTCTTCCAATCCAGACACTCTTCTTGCTTAGATCAGAGGTTCCCAAAACTATCTGGCCTACCATGCCCTTTCAAAAAAAAAAAATTACTCAGCACACCCCCTGAAATATACTTTCTTTAACACTTTAATGGGTTTGTTTGTTTTTTAATTTGCATCATTTCAAAAAATATCATTTTTTTAAAAAGTGATGCATCTTAAACTTAATAATTTATTGTAAATTTGTGGGGGTTTTTTCCTGCATTGAAATTCAGATGGCACAATATTGCATCATGTAGCTATATAGTATCATACTGTAAACAAGTCATGATATGCACATATTCCTGCCAATGCATGTTGGACTTCAGACAATGCACACCATGATCACCTGCCAGCACTTGCTTGTTAAGACCTGTCAGTGGACTTGACCACAGATGGGTTATAACTTGCATTTTGTGTGTTTATTTGGAAAGTAATGTAATCACTATGACTTTAACTGTTACACAACAGATGAAACACGTACAAATGGTTTTGCAAAACTTTGTCTTCTCTTCTTTCCTTATGCTTCCACTGCTCCCTTATTTTTATCCAAAGACTCTCAACTACACCCAAGGCTACTACTGCCCCCCTGGATCATTCTAGTGCCCCACCAGGGGCAATGTCATCTACTTTCAGAACCTATTGGCCTACATTCTGGAATAGCTTCTCCTTTTTATACAAAGTGCTTGGCTTAACCCTAGTCTCTCCCACAAGGCTTTGGTAGATCCAAGGAGGTATGAGCCCTGTTCAAATTCAGTTCTGATTATCTGATTCAGTTTAAGGGGTATGGGGTAGCATGTAGGGTGATTGGGGTTTGTATCTGGTCAAGGCACCAGACCCAAACATAGTGCCCCTTTTTTTGTCCCTATATTCCCAGTACCTGGCACCTTCTAGGCTCTTTAGACTATAAATGTTTGTGGATTGTCTGACAGCTCTATAACTCCAGGTGAAGTAATTTAATCTTATGGTTTTTTTTTTATCTGTAAAATGTGAATTAATAATAGCACCAATCTTATAGAGTCCTCAAGAAGAGTAGCTTTTTTTTTGACAAAAAGTACTTTTATTTTGTCATCTGAATAATTGTTGATTCCTCAGGACACAGCATCTTTTCCAACTTATTCATCCGCTTGTTGCACTGTGCCTTTCTCAGAAACATAAATGCCATCTAAAAATTATCTGATATCTTTGTTTTTTACTGTGGTGCCCTGTGAAACAAGTTCAATATCATTTCCTTCAAGAATTAACTCATCCTTTTGGGCTTGAGAAATAGTACAAGTAGCACCTGGTCTCATGTGCACTCTTTGGATGTATTTTTCACCCAAGGAATTTCTGATTTCAACAAGTGAGCCCTTCTCTTGAATAACAACATTAATGGGGAAGAGCATACACAGACTTCATCTTGTAACAAAAACCCAGGGTAATGCCTTTGATCATGTTTTGTACATGACTATGGATTGTATGCACAGTTGCAAGTTCTTTTTGATTTCTCCACCACTTGTCCACCTGGAGCCTTTTTTTCTTCTTTCCAAGGAGACTGAGCTCAACATCAATTTGGTTGAAATCCCTATGGAGGATTCCTCTGAGTCCCTTCACAATAACTATCCAACCCTTAAGAGAGATGTCAACATTTTCTGGGATGTTGAAGGTCTGGTTGCTTAGAATGGTCTTCATTCTGGTAGCAAATAGGTCAAAGAGAGGGGGAAATAGCTTTTTGACAAAATATTTTTACCCTTTGATCTAGACCTGTGATTTCATAGATGTGGAGAATTCCTGCTGTGGAAATGCTCTCCCCCCCATTCATATCTGGTACTCACCAGTAATTTTGCCTGCCTAGGGCAGATCTTGAGTGATTTGAGTGAGGTCCTACAAGCTGGCGTGTATCAGAGGAGGGGCCTGAACCCACGTGTGGGTCCTCTACACTAGATTACACTGCCTCTTTTGCAGACCTTAAATTGCTATACAAATGTCAGCTGTGGTTATTATTGCTCCTAATCCATCAGGGCTGATTTGGTGGATCAGGGTAGAGAGCTATCACTTGATAAATGCTCTTTGGCCCATGGACTGAAAACATTTTGGAGACCATGTATTCTGTTGTAAAATCCCTTTATAAGATTTCTGTTGGAGAACACATTGGAACAATGACTGAATTCTGTTACATCTCTGGGCTTCCTAAGTTAGTGATGCCCAATGAATTTAGGCAACAGGGTCTTCTCAAGTAAGGAAGTACAAGAAACGGTCCAGGTTGGAGTTTATCTCAGAGCCATTGGACTTAAAAAATAAGTTAGTGGAAACCCTTCCATTTATGGATGAAGATACCACTAAATTCATGGTACTTACTGGCTGTGTGACCTTGGGCAAGTCTCTTAAACCACGGTTTCCTCATCTGTAAAATGAACTGGAGAAGAAACGGCAAACCACTCTAGTATCTCTGCCAAGAAAACCCCAAATAAGGTCACAGTTGGAAACCACTGAAATGACTGAACAGCAACAGCATACATGTGAAGTCATGCAAAATATATTTCTATATTAGCTGTGTTGTGAAAAAAAACACAAACAAAACAGAACAATAAAAATAAAGAAAACATTTTAAAGTATGCTTTAATCTGCATCCAGGCTTCATCAGTTCTCTCTCCAGACTCAGCACTTTTCATCACGGGTTTTTTAGAATTGTCTTGTATCATTGCATTGTTGAGAATAGCTAAGTCATTCACAGTTGATCATCCTCACAATATTACTGTTACCATGTATAATATTCTTCTGGTTCTTCTCACTTTGCATCAACTCATAGAAGTCTTCCCAGGCTTTTCTGAAACCATCCTGCTTGTTATTACTTATAGCACAATAGTATTTCATCCTAATAATATACTACAACTTGTTCAGTCATCCCCATTTGATGGACATCCCCCCAATTTCCAATGCTGCCATCACAAAAGGAGCTGCTATAAATATTTTCGTACAAATAAGTCCCTTTCCTTTTTCTTTGGTGTCTTTGGGATACAGATCTCGCAGTGGTGTTGCTGGGTAAAGGGTCTGCATGGTTTTATATCCTCTGGGGGTTATTGCTATTGTTGTTTTCCAGAATGGTTGGATTAGTTCATAACTCCACTAGCAGTGCATTAGGGTCCCAGTTTTTCCATATCTCCTCCAATATTTGTCATTTTCCTTTTCTGTCATATTTACAAATCTGATTGGTGGGAGATGGTATGTCAGAATTGTTTTAATTTGCATTTCTCTGATCAGTAGTGATTTGGAGCATTTTTTTCACATGACTATTAATAACTTTGATTTCTTTTTCTGAAAACTGCCTGCTTAATATCCTTGGACTATTTATTGACTGGGGAATGGTTCTTATTTTTATGAATTTGGCTCACTTCCCCATATATTTGAGAAATGAGGACTTTATCACAGAAACTTTCTGTGAAAATTTTTCTGCAGTTTTGTTTTCCCTCTAATTTTGGTTGTATTAGTTTCATTTATGCAAAAGCTTTTTAATTTCATATAATCAAAATTATCCATTTTACATTTTGTGAGGCTATTTCTTGTTTTGTCCTAAAGTGTTCCCTTGTCTATAAATCTGACAGATAAACTATTCCATGCTCCCTTAATTTGTTTATGGTATCACCCTTTAAGTCTAAATCATGTACTTATTTTGACCTTATCTTGGCATATGATATCCGATGTTGATCTATGCCTAGTTTCTGTCAAATTGCTTTCTACTCATCCCAGCAATTTTTGTCAAATGTTAACTTTTTAATCCCAAAGCTTGGATCTTTGGGTTTATCAAACACTAGACCCCTAGGGTCATTTACTAGGGAGGCAGCCAGGTGGCACAGTGGATAGAGCACTAGGCCTGGAGTTGGGAAGGCCTGAGTTCAAATTCAACTTCATACATTTACTAGCTATGTGACCCTGGGCAAGTCACTTCACCCTGTTGGCCTCAGTTTCCTCATGAAATGAGCAGGAGAAGGAAATGGCAAGCCATGCCAGTATCTTTGCCAAGAAAAGCCCAAATAGGGTCACAGAGAGTTAGACAGACTGAAATGACTGAACAATAACAGCATTATGTACCTACTCTATTCCACCGATCCTCTGCTCTATTTCTTAGCTAGTACCGGATAGATGTGATGATCACTGCTTTGTAATACAATTTGAGATCTGGTATGGCTGGGCTACCTTCCCTCACATTTGTTTTCATTAATTCTCTTTATATTCTTGGCCTTTTGTTCTTCCAAATGACTTTTGGTACTATTTTTTCTACCTCTATAAAAGAATTCATTGGTAGTTTGATTGCTATGATAACACTGAATAAATAAATTAACTTAAGTAGGATTGTCATTTTTATTATATTGCCTTGGCCTTTATTATATTATATAATTTGATCATGTGAAATTAATTGCATGAGAAATTAATATTTTTCCAATTGTTACGATCTGTCTTTATTTAGATCTGTTTTTGTAATTGTGTTCATATAATCCCGTGTTTTGTCTTGGCAAGTAGACTCTCAAGTATTTTATATTGTCTTGTTATTTTAAATGGAATTTCTCTTTCTATCTCTTGCTGCTGGGTTTTGTTGGTAGCATATAGAAATGCTGGTAATTTATATGGCTTATTTTATATCCTGCAGTTTTGCTAAAATTCTGATTGTTTCAAACAATTTTTTTAGTTGATTCTCTAGGATTCTCTGAGTATACCCATCATATCATCTGCAGAGTGATAGTTTTGTTTCCTCGTTGCCTGCTTTTATTCCTTCAATTTCTTTTTCTTGTCTTACTGCTATAGCTAGCATTTCTAGTACAATATTGAATAATACTGGTGATCATGGACATCCTTGCTTCACTGCTGCTTATTGGGAAGACTTCAAGTTTATCCCTGTTACAAATAATGCTTGCTCTTGGTTTTAGATAGATACTACTTATCATTTTAAGAAAGGTTCCATTGATTCCTATGCTTTCTAGTGTTTTTAATAGGAATGGGGGCTGTATTTTGTCAAATGCTTTTTCTGCATCTATTGATATAATCATTGTGTTGTTTTTGTTATTGATATGGTCAATTATACTGCTGGTTTTCCTAGTCCTGCATTCCTGGTATAAATCTCACCGGGTCATGATATATGATCTTTGTGATATATTGCTACAATGTTCTTGCTAGTATTTTATCATCCAATATTCATTAAGGAAATTGGTCTATAATTTTTTTTCTGCTTTCCTTGGTTTAAGTATCAAAATGATATTTGTGTCATAAAAGGAATTTGGTAGGACTCCTTCTTTGCTTATTTTTTCAAATCATTTATATAATATTGGGATTAATTGTTCCTTAAATGTTTGATAAAATTCACTTGCAAGTCCATTTGGTCCTAGGAATTTTTCCTTAGTCAGCTCATTGATGGCTTGATCAATTTCTTTTTCTTGAGATAGGATTATTTAAGTATTCTGTTTCCTCTTCTGTTGATCTGGGCAGTTTATATTTTTGTAAATATTCATTTGCTTCACTTAGATTGTCAGTTTTACTGGTATATATTTGGGCAAAATAATGCCTAATAATTGCTTCAATTTCATCTTCATTGGTAATGCGTTTACCCTTTTGTAATGCCAAGCAAAGGCAACTTCCAACATTCGGATTACCAGCATAGCAAACCCCATTTATTTAGCAAACATTCACAGAACAGAGAAAGTCAAAATACAGTGTAACTTGTTCATTTAGGAAGTAAATTCTCAATTCAATTGCAAAGTATCAAGGTCCAAGTATCCCACCCCTGGCCAGTACATTAGTCAAAGTAGCCCACTCCTGGGCAGCACATTTAGTCAGTCAACAAAGTCTCTCCTCTCAAATGGAGATTAGTCTCCAATCATATACAAAGTACATTCATCTGATCAATCACAGAGCACAAAAAACTCAAAGACTTTCCACCCCTGAATCTCAAAAGGGGCTGGAGAGCACAAAAGGCCATCCATCCTTAAGTTATAACAAAATTAAGATATCATCTCAGCATTCAGGGCCCAAGGAAAGGCCCTTCTTTCATCTTCACTGGAGGCAAGCCCTCCGCAATCTCAGTTCCTGGGGAGATAAGGCTCAACAAAACCATAGCCAGTGTCATTCTCACCCTGTAGAACAGTCCCAGAACCCCTGAAAACATCAGCAAGGCCCTCTTCCAGGATTTCTGTAAACATACAACAGGACAATCCTCCTTCAGGGCTTCTGAACCAATAGCCAGGTTCCAGGACCTCTACAACAGCAGCACTGTCCTTCACCAGCAGGTGAATCTGGCAAAACAACATCAAAACAGACGGACAAAATACCAGCATCACAGCCATGCCTCCTCAGTTCTTGGCAGCTCTGGATGGCAGTTCTCAAAAGTCCTGGGTAGCTCCAACAGGCTCTCAGCAGTCTTTCTCTCAGCAACTCAGGCTCCATGATACTGTATACTACTCTCCCAAAAGTTCTTCTGGCCTTCTCCAGG